>CM062805.1:1071139797-1071587297 GCA_031772625.1 Pinus tabuliformis
CCAAAATAGCATGGGCATGTGTACCTTTATTTCTATCCCATTTACTTCAAGATATAGTTCATTAATAGCATACACCAACCAATCTTTTAATGGATATTTAAAAACAATTCAGGTTTTTGCACAAGAAACCCATTGACATCCCAAATAAGCAACCTCCTCCTTAGATCTTGAATTTGTGTCCCTTGACTCAGTCCCCTTTTTAATTTTTATTTCTTTAAAAATTTTACAATTCATTTTTATGAGAGAACCATGGTTGGGGTTGTCACAATATTAAAATAAGTCATGGTCTTACTTTTATTTTTTGGGGGGGTTGGTTGATTGCAAAATGATTTTTGTCACAAACAAAAGATAATATTTTAGTTTTAAATTGTGTTCAATTATTATAAGGAAAAAATCTATTTGGATTTGATATCTTAGAGAAATTGATTGATTTGTTATGGTTTTTTAACTTTAGCTATGTGCATTAATTGGCCTTTGGGATGGACAATGGCTACTCAACTCTATTTCAAGAAACAATGTATCTTAGAGTGAACTTTGTAAGCCATTCAATCTAGGTTTGAGATCTTGGAGAAATTGAATGATTGGTTATGACTGGTGAACTTGAGCTATATGTAGTAATCAACCTTTCATAATAGGCAATGACTATTCATTTTTTTCTTCCAGGAAATGATGTTTCTTAGGTTGGATTTTGTAAGTTGTTCATGGAAGTGATATAAACCTTGGTTTGTTGTATTTCACCATTAGGGGTGGTATTTGTTGTACTTACAAGTTGTAAAATTGCATAGCATTTGAAATTGTGGCAATTGCACATTTTACCTAGTTTAGCATATGAAAATTGTCTTAGTTTTCAAATTATATAAAGAAGTCCTATATGCCATCTAAGTTTCCAATTCAAGTGCTCTTTCATTTTATTCTATTTTCTTTTTATTAAGTGTTTGGATCATAACAATTTTTTATTTTGTTTTCTTTTTCAATTCATAGGAATGATTCAACGTTTTAAAACAATTTTATCCTTAAAATTGTACATATAGCCATGAAGTTTGGATTGTTGGTCTTGACCCCAATTTCAAAATATTTTATTCAAAATCAAAGTTGTTGCATTCATGGACTGCCTATAAAGACTCATGTTGATTGATGATGGCTACTTATTTAATTATCCTTCTTTTTAATACTCATCTATACCATTTAAGGTATAATGCCTTAATATTCGAGGGAAACCATTCTAGAACAAAGAATGTATATATGTAATTATATGTTTGTATGTCTAGATGTTGGAAACCTAATCCATTATGGTTATATATTTTGTATTATTCACTTGAGAGAGAATATGAAAGTCACAAGTGAAGATGAACAACCATTGGGAGTCTAAGATATCTCTTAGAATATGAATCCAAAGGTCATGTATCATTTAATTATATATATATTATATCAATGAAGTTGAATCACACTCTTGTCTTCATTTGTGTGTGTTCCAATAATGGTATCAGAGTCACAAATTTGTGGCCTTCCACAACCATGATTTTGTGGTCTTCCTCAACCCAAATACTCTTCATTACATAGCTTGGATGATCTTCATGGGCACTATCCATTAGTTATAAGAAATAGCCTTTATCATGGGAAACTTCCATGGGTACTCTGCATTAGTTATAAGCAATAGCCTTTACTTTGGGAAAATTCTTTGGCATAATTATCTAGTGTGCAGGAAATTATTTATGGTTTCCATTCACAGTGGTAGCTTAGATTTTATTTTCATTATGGGGTGGTTTATTATTTGATTCTTCATTTTATACACATTCAAACACCCAGTCACTTTTTTATTTGCAATTTTTATCAAATAATCCTAACATTAGAGGCACTGGACCATATTCTGACAACATTAAGAAATTCAATTTTCTGCATTTAATTTCATTAATCTAGACAAAAAATTTCACCTTCAATCTCACCAAGATCAAATATTTGTGGTTGATGTCATATTTTATTTGATTTGATCCATGTAGAGATGAGGATTTTAGGCGTAATATAGATCACAAATTAGTTTCAGGTCTTTGATTTCAAGACAATACTGTGCAATTTGATTTGTTGTGAAAAACATGTTTATGCATTAAATGCTATACAAATTTGTGTTATCCACAATATTACACATCTCGAATACTGGAAAAAGGATTCGATTTGATTTCTACTTCACCCATCCATTACCATTCATTATCAATTCACTACAATTTTTTTTTTAACTTGACTCTTCTACATTCACACCCATTCTCCATTTGTGCGTGTTGATATTCATGGGTTTTGTGACATTAAAGAGGCCCAAGAAAAGCGATCATATTCAATAAATAAATTCATAAACATGCTACCCTTGTGCCATGGATCCATACTCATGGGTAAAATTGTATGCATTTATAACTTACATTCAATATCTCACTTCTTTCTCCATTTTATAGTTCTACTTTGACGATTATTGAGCTTTCTCGAGCTCTACATCACTCAAAGTTGGATTGTTTCTTTGGAAGAGACTCATCATGGGAAGATGTAGTGACCATTGTCATTTGGCCCAACCATTGTCTCAAGACCATTGGAAACTATACAATTGACATTCTTTTGATGTTTGGAATTCCTTTCTTAACAACTACTCTCTTGTTTTCAACATTAGGATCCCATAGTTTGCACCAATACATTCAAGCCACATGCAAATACTTGAATTCTAAAGTGACTAGTGACTAAATGAATAGAAGGAGGATTTTTTTCCTAACACATGCATTTGGTCTCTGGGTTTTGATTGAAAAAGAAAAATACACAATCCAGACACCATCATGTAATCAAAATGTCAATTGGTTTGTTGATACCAACTAGAGATTTAATTAAATGGGAAACCAAGCTATAGGAAAATCCAGTGATCGAGGATAAAGGAAATTAGCATTATAGTTGCAATGAATGGTCCTATGTATATACAAAAATTCAATGCATGTGAAATTTATAGAGTCTTGTAGCTAAGCAACATCTAATTCCATTATGTACCATTGAGATTGTTGAGATGAGTCTTTTAAACACTTTACTTACATTTATTACAACTAGACGGTCATTCTTTGTCGATGAAACCATTTTTTTTTTTTTAATCCATGGTGGTCTATAATGCATGGATTCTTCTCTTGTTCTTTATGTTCTATGAGCCAAAGTTGGTAACAATTTTCCCCATTATTTTTCCATTTGTTGAATTTGAATTGTTAAATCAATAGACTTGGACTTATCTAAATACTTTGATACTTCTGGACTTTCTGAAGTAGCCTCATAATTTTGATTTCAGACATTTGAATTCTCTCCAACATTTTCACTATCTTAGAAGTGTTCTTTTCATACATTGAAAAACTACTATAGGAATATGTACAATGATGTTTTTAGGTTGCTACGATGATGTCTTTAGAAGTGAAGGTTGCTTCAAGGATGATGATCTTCCATACCTCTTTTTTAATCCTTTGATAGAAATAGATATAACTATTATAATGATACCTTAAAGTAAATTTGTTGTAATGGAATCTTCAAATGAGCCAACAAATTGTGATCTTCAATATGTCTTTCCTTCATCTTAGCTTTGATACAATGTTGAGAAATCAATAGGCATGAAGATTAGGTATATTTCTCTTCCTTGATAATTTCTTATGAATTTTTGTTAGCTTCTTATTAAATTTCATGTTCTTTTTCATCAAGAAATTACTAAAATACAAAACATGAAGATCAAAAGAAACAAAGAACACAAGAAGTTAGGCTGCAAGCTAGGGAAAAACCCTACAAGGGGGAAACCCCAAGAAAATCATCTTCTTATAGAATTAGATCAAAGTGAGATATCCAAGATCCAAGAGTAGGACCAAAACTTCCATAGAGATCAAAGTCATCCCTCCTTCAATCCATTTCCAACAAATAAAAGTCAACAAAAGTCAACGTTGGTAAACTCTCTCAATTCTAGCCAATCCCTGAAATCTTTTCCTCTTGAAATTTCAGCCCTATAACAACTATGAAAAAAATGTAGAAGATACTCACAAGTGTGAATATATTAGGGAAAAAACAAATACTTTCTCTCTCCTTTGACTTCACTCTTTTTCTCTTTTGACTTCATTGATTTTCTTTTTCTTTCATACACAAAAATCGATGTGATTGATTGGTATCCAAATGAGGTTGAATTGATCTCTATAAATACACATCCAGGATGTCGAATAGGTGCCTTTCTAGGTTGACTTGTCTAGGAGGGTTGACTTGGTTTGTGGATAGAAAATTGATTCTTTTTCACTAAAAATGATTAATTTTTTTTTCATACAAATAGTCCAAATGATACTTTGACTCATTAAAATTTTTCTTTTTGACTCAATAAACCTTAGAGGCATGAAGAACATGATCTGACTAGAAAATAATAATAATAATTTTTTTTCTTCCTTTTTCTTTTACATGAAATAGATATTGATACAAGTAAAATGATAATTATGAAGACCATACCTAGTTACATTTTTCAACAGAGATCATTGAAATTGCTTAAATATGAAGGATCCATCGAATGAGATCCACCTCAATCTGATAGTCTAAATCAAGTTTGAGCTTAGGGATGTTCACATATTAACGAGGCCAATCAACCCTAAAATATCCAATGACTATGATCAATCTAGATTTGATGGTGGAGATTCAATTTGGGCTTAGATATTCCCACATGTTTGTTAATGAGGAAATTGATCTGCGATAGATTCAATGGCTAAGGAAAATCTAAATCTAATGGTCCATGTTGGTTTCAAGCTTAAAGGTTCTCACCATATAATGCGATATTTATGAATGACCCAATGCTAGAGGGTGAGCATAATCTAATGGTCCAAATCAAATACGAGCTTAAAGATGTGCATTTGATAAAGCACCTTCCTGCATCCTAAAATTCTAGTGGTGTAGATTTCACCTAATTGATGGCTTCTATTAATTTCAACCTTAAAGATGGTTATTTGATAACCAACTCTCTTCATTCTAAAAGTACCTCATGGTGAAACTTGTCCACCATTTTCTACTCGTTGACTCATCCTCCACTTGGCATATCCACCTCATAGTTGATGTTATGGTATGAAACTATTACATTTTTGAAAATTTTAAATTTTCTGATTTATGTCAAATGGCCCATTTTGTAGGAATTTTTTGTTTGCATGAAAATTGTGAACTCATATCTTGCAATTATTACACACCCTCACTAAATCTAGGCCTATGGTTATGGATTCCACCTTTATACAGAACAAAGTTACTAACTAATGAGAACATTACCGAGTTATCATTTTTTAGAGGCCGCATTTAGTCCAATTTTTATGCTTGTTTTAAAAGTGGTCCTATTGGTAGCACTCTTTTTTGGGGGAGAGGGCCATTTTTTGACATTTTAAATCTTCTTATTTATAAAGTATCGACTCTTTTTTTTAATGTTTATTTTTAAGTGTTTCTCAAGATTGTTGATATTTCCAAAATATTAGCTTTTAAAACGTTTCAAGTTCATCTTCTTTTTCAAATATTTGTTTGTCAAGAAATTTTCAATATTTTAACTATATTAGAAAACATAGTCAACATTTTAATATTAATACTTTTCATGTAATTATAGATCATTAGTTAATTTAGGGTGACATAATTTTTTAGTATGATAAAATAACATTTTTAATACTTATTTCATTACGTAATGAATACATTTCTTTAAAAATTAATAAGTTTAAACATTTAATTAAAAACATATACATTTCAAATATATATACAATTAAAAAATGTGCATTTTGACATTTTCTTTGGCTTAAAATGACATGTTAAATAAATGATTCTTATGGGTATAATTGGAAAACAAATAGCAAATCCTTTCAAAAGTTTTATAGATATTATGTTAAGAGAATAAATTTTTAAGTATGTTCGATGTAGTAGCAATTTACATAAAAATAAAGTATAATAACATAATTAAAATATCAATCATATAACAACAATAAATGAATACTTATTCTTATAATAAAATCTCAAAGGTGAAAATTTACAAGTATAACTTATTATAAATTTTCAAAATTGAGTGTTTTTTTTTTCCAAGTGTGACTTAAAATTAATCAACAACATCATATAAACCAAATGCATCATCCTTAATAACTTCATTATCAATTTGTTCAACAATATTATGTGCTTTTGTTGGTTCATGTTTCTCTTCCATTGGATCTTTCGATGTACACAAGTCCTTCAAGTGTTCCTTTCTAAATAATCCATCTAATTGTGGCTCAGGTTCCTTTGAAATTTTTTCCACATATGATTCACTAAAATCTATTTTCCTTAAACCAACTTTTTTCATTTCATATGCAACAAATTTAATAGCATTAATTCTTCGCTAGATAAAATTGCATTGTAGTGAGTCATTTTCAATGGCTATGCCATTTCTTCTTTTTTGCAAGCATCATGCTAGTATTGTACATAATCACCAAAACAAAAGAAATAGTTTAATATAAATACATATAAATTAAAAAATATTAAAGAATGAAGTTTGATTTCATATCATAATTCTTATTTAACCTAAGAACAAATCCAAAACCCAGTCTCCTTCATTTGAAAATGTATATATAAGACATTAACCAGTACTTATGTTTTTTTATTTTATTTTTATAAATGTTAACTGTTAGGGTCCTATAGTCTAGGAATCAGAGTGCCTTTTCCTATCTTACTATTTCGTTTGAGGGTCTGTTTGTCAATTTTGACCTATGGTTTCATGAGTCTCATAGTCTAAGGGGTCCTTCTACAAAATATCCAGTTTGGTCAAAGGGTCCTTGTAAATATTTGTGTCAAAAAGGAGTCTATTAGCCTTAATTCAAATTTGTAAGGCCATGAAGGGTCCATGAGGAGTCATCATTTAAAATTAGTAATCATGAGGGGTTAAAGTTATTATGGAAGTGTAGAGGGGTCATGTCATGAGAGTTGGTCATCATAACTTAGTTTGTTGAAGTCATGTCCATCATAAGAGTTAGTTTGAAGAGATGATTATTGGTTAAATGTGTCATGTCCTTTTCATTATTGCAAAAAGTGCCCCTCTCATCACATCCTTCACATCATCAAGTGGCCTATTATCATTCCAAAAGGAGGCTTTGGGTGGTATGAAAGTTTAAAATTTATTGTGAAGTCTCTCATTCTTAGCCCATTCAAATTTGATACTAGCTATGAAGCAAATTTGAAGGTCGAAGAAGTGAGTTGCAAGATCAGACAGACATTTGCTATGAATCTGCTGCGCAAGTGGGAATCAACCATCTAGGAATTTTGCAAGCGTTGGAGAGACTACTTCAATATTTCTACACCATCACACAGACATTTCAAGCCTACCCATTTGATCCATTTTTCCAGAGGAGGTGTGCAAACAGACAGAGGATGGAGGACTACTTGGACTTGCTATGAATTTGTTGCAAAATTGATTGTTTTTGTCATCATTTTAAAAATATGTTTCCGACCAAATGGAGCTGAATTTTGGAAAACAAAAAGAGGTGTTTTTCAAAAACGGACCAAAGGAAAAATACCTCCTTTAGTTTCTGTATAGGTGTCATATATTGGAATATTAAAATGCATCTTTACAGTTTTTTTTTTTTTCCAGGTTTTGGCATTTCATGTTTTAGTTATGATGTTTGGGTGTAGATTGTGAGGACACTCTCATATACAAAAAAATCCCTCTGTTTTATAACAACTGTTAGGATTCAGGATATATGAGCTCTTCTTTGAGCCCTATTTTTCAAGAAATTCAATCCCTGTTTCGTAGCAGACTTGCTACACATTTGATGCTCAAACTAAAAATAGTCATTTTGAAGGTCTGTAAGCATGGAAGGAAGCACTCAGTGGGTTCTAAATCAACACCAGGTCATCTCAGGCACATCTACATGCTCAATTTTGCACAGAAACCACCTGCAACCATACCAATTTGAAGACGTATGCCCTCTGCTACGCAAGTAGACAGTTAGATACCTTCTTTTACAAATTCGAATTTTAGAAATCATAGAAGTAATTTGGGTTACCGAATAGATGTATATAAGTTTAAAGTCATTTAATTTGAGTTGTTAAACAAATATTCCAACTTGGTTGATGTTTCTAAATTGTATTGGTCTTGGTATAACAGTTCCTGTTTTTCTACATAACAAGTAAATATGCATTGTATCTAGACCATTTGACTTTTATGGAGTGAATTCGACCATCTAGAGTGGTAATTCAAATTCCTCATTGTATATAATGATGTAAAGACATGGAAAATAGTTCCGCGACTGTTTAGTGTGGAGAGAAAGCTAGTCTACATTTTCTGCAATTTTTGTATCATTTCTCCCAAGTGAATAGAAGAAAACAGATGCAACTTTGACAGGGATTCTTGTGTCAGTATTTATTGGTATGTGTGTTTCCTTGTGATCTGGTTTATATGTTACCTTCTGATCTGTTTTTAATATATATTTTCATGGTGTAAACATTCTTCATGCTCAGTTTGAAAGGAGATATTTCAGAATTCATCTAGTGCTCTAATTTTATTCAGTTGATCATATGTGTTACTTTTCTTCTCTATGGAAATATGAACTCATCAGTGTTTTGATGCTCTATTTGTCATCTTTTCTCATGCTGCACTCACCCATTTACTACAACAAAATTTGATTTGATACCAATAAATATGCCTATCTTGCCCCTGTTCAAACTCCATCACATCCCTTATTCACATGGATCTAAAACAATGGTATGACCCGCCTTATTGGTGCTACATGTTAATTATTTATACCTTCTAACCTTCTGATTCTTTGTACCAATATTCTCTCACATGTTGAATATTTCATCTATGAAATCCCACATGTCCCCACTTTTAAATACCAATTGTAAAAATATATCCACATCTTTGAATGCATCATTTACTTTATAATTTTTACCTTTTGCATCTTCATTATCAATTGGGAAATATATTTTCATACAACATTGCTTCTGAAAGTTTGCATTAACCTCTGATTTATCCCCATCACATACCTATTTAAATTCATTATCAATAAATATGACCCATGATGAAACTCATTGACATCTGTAGAGCTTTCCTGTAGATTCAACAACTCATGTAATTTCCTAAAACACAAGACAAGAATATACTCTACTTTCAACAACGGAAACCAATAGATCGATGAAAAAAATAACCAGAAAGAGGAAGAATATCAATGGCACATGACACAATATTTATCTAGGGAAAGCAACTGCTCAAAACCCCAACAATCTATATTGCATTAACCAAAAGATATAAGAAGAAAATACAATGTTTGTTTCTCTTGAACAATTCCTGCACAAGTATAATCTAACTCTTTGCTCACAAGCTAGATCAAGCCAACACTTAGCCTATTTTTCTTCCTTCCAAGCCCCTACTTCCTTGTGCAATTCCCAGAGGAATTAGCCTCTATTTAATGAGGAAATCCTTCTTCCATAACTATGCAATCCAAAATTAGGTCATCAACTGATTCCATGCAACATCTGCACAACTTGAAAATTATACCACTGATAGTACACTATCCCTGCACTCTAGTCTCAACTGGATCTTTCTCTAAACTGACATGCATGATTTTCTCTTGAGTGAATCTCCAGTTAGCTGGAGTAGCACTGGGGATGCACCAGTGCACCAACTCACTACTAGACCTCTACTAGTTCCTCCAACAGTTAGAAGTAATTTAACTGACCATAACTCATTCAAACTGAGTTATCTAATTATAACTCAAATAAACTCATCCTAGACCCCTAGAAGTTAGGGATCACACATACATGACTACATAAATACTTCCAACTCGAAATTCCTAAGTTAATTAATTCAATTAAACTTAATTAACTATTTACAAGTTGTTATGAGAATAGAATTACAATTTAATTCTCAATTTAATTAAAGGACACATTAATTTAGAATTTGTAGATGTTATTTTTAACATTTCTTATTGCTATTTTCAACACTCCCTCTCAACAAGAAAGGAATTCAACTCTATACTAATCGTGAACCTTTGGAATGTTCTACATGCAACACTTCTCTCTAGTGTTGTTGCTACAACAACTCTTGAAACTGAAAAAAAAAAAATCCAACCTAAATTAGTATGATGCATCTGTAATCAAAGTCTCTGAATGCTACTGCCTCTGTCGACTGAAAACTTTGTGCTTCTGCTGACTCTACCTTTCTACACTGTTGTCAACTCTTCTCTGCCCTTTTCATTATCTGACTGCTCTAGCCTCTTTCACTTTGATCTCTAATTGCATCAACCACCATTGATTCCTCCTGCTACTATGTATTTTGGGCTCCTGTAGCAAGGTACAATCCATGAGACAAAACCTCTCAATGGACCCTACCCAATTTCAGTCCTCTTAGGACTATCACTTCATATCGCCCCACCTCTCACCTATAGGTATGGCTGCATGTGCTCCCTCTACCCACTTGGCACAAAATTTCCCCCTACTGGAGGTCTCTGCTTGAGAGGAAGCCTCCACTCGGTCTCCTCTCTGCTTCTCCAATTGTGCTTGCTCCACAAATTTCTGAGACTTATTTTGAGGCTACTTCTTCTCTATTTGAGTGGATCTCTCCACTCGGTCTCCTCTCTTCTTCTCCAATTTTGGGTGCTCCGCAATTGTCTGATAATGCTTCTAAGGCCTCTTTTGGGGCTGCATGTTGAGAGGTAATTCACTCTCTCTCTCAACCACCAAGTCTCTAACCTTTCCCTTTCTCCTCAAGGCTTTGCATGCATATTGTACCTCAAGAGCATATAGGTTCTTGACTCGTACACAAGTCTGTTTCACCTATCCCATGGCGATGTGTCTAAGGAAAACATTTTCCTTACTAAATATCACATCGTAGTCGCTATCCTCCAACATGGCAACGAATACCAAGTTTTTCTTCAACCCAGGAACATACATAACATCTCTCAAGGTGAGAGGAGAACTCGACTCCCTGTGAAAGGTAACCGTACCCAATCCAGTAGAACTATATCTTTCGTCGTCACCCATCTCGATATGCGTATGTCGATCCTTCTCCTCCAGGTCACTGAAGAGCTCCTTATTTCTATTCATGTGGAATGAAGCTCCATTGTCTAGGTACCATACACTACCCATCATTAATGACACCATGCATTCAATGAGGGTAAAGTCCAATTCGAATTGAGAGGAAAGAGTTTCACCCATCGCTCCTCCTGAGGACTTCTTCTTGGACTTCTTGGGTGGAAAATTTGTAGAAAAATGTCTTAGCTCGTGACAATGAAAGAACTTGACTTTTGACATGTCCTTCTTCTTGCCTCCATGACAAGAATCCAGTTTGGAATGGAACACCTTCCCATTCCCTTTCTTTTCCTTACCCGCTAAGGCACAATATTCCTCACCGTCAGTCTTTGATGAGGAACCGTCTCTGGTGTTCCTTTTGATCTCTTCCTGCATCAAATTTGACCATAGTCATTCCTAATTTGGCAGCTTTTCCCTCCCATTGATAGACTCCCGATAACTATGCCAACTCTTGGGGAGTCTTATAAGAGATAGGCTCACCATATCATCCTCGACAACGGTAATCCCAACACTTCCAAGCTCATCTCGAAAATGAGTGAACTTGGTCAAGTATTTCTGAATTGATTCTCCCTTCTCCATCTTGATTTTTATGAGATTTTCCTTCAGTGCCAACTTCCTATGGTCACTTCTATTCTAAAACAAGTTAGTCAATGTCTTCCACATTGGGTATGGAATTTCCTTGCCATGGAGACTTGAGACAATGTGGTCTCAAACTCCCTCAAGGATAATCTACCTCACCTTTGCCACACACTTCTTCCATTCGGCTAGATCATTAGCCTCTAATGTTGGTGGCTTAGGAATGTCTTGATCAATGAATTCCTTGAGGCCATTGTCCTCTAGGACTGCCTCAATCATGTCTTTCCATGCTATGTAATTCAAGTTTCCTTCCAAGGCATACTCGAGTCTTAAACCATAGAAATCCATTTTCAAATCCTAAAGTATGAATTGCAAATTAGAATTTCACCTGTAACCCCAAACTCAAAATATCCTTTACTATACTGTGTTCAACTCCGATACCATGTAGAGTTTTCCTGTAGATTCAACAACTCATGTAATTTCCTAAAACACAAGACAAGAATCTACTCTACTTTCAACAATGGAAACCAATAGATCGATGAAAACAATAATCAGAAAGAGGAAGAATATCAATGGCACATAACACAATATTTCTCTGAGGAAAGAAACTGCTAAAAACCCCGACTATCTATATTGCATTAACCAGAAGATCTAAGAAGAAAATACAATGCTTGTTCCTCTTGAACAATTCCTGCACAAGTATAATCTAACTCTCTGCTCACAAGCTAGCTCAAGCCAACACTTAGCCTATTTTGCTGCCTTCCAAGCCCCTACTTCCTTGTGCAATTCCTAGAGGAATTAGCCTCTATTTAATGAGGAAATCCTTCTTCCATAACTGTGCAATCCAAACTTAGGTCATCAACTGATTCCATGCAACATCTATACGACTTGGAAATTATACAACTGATAGTGCATTATCCCTGCACTCTAGTCTCAACTGGGTCTTCTCTGAACTGATATGCATGAGTTTCTCTTGAGTGAATCTAAAATTCGTTGGAGTAATACCGAGGATGCACTAGTGCACCAACTCACTACTAGACCTCTACTAGTTCCTCCAACAAATAGAACTAGTTTAACTGACCATAACTCAGTCAAACTGAGTTATCTAATTATAACTCAAATAAACTCGTCCTGGACCCCTAAAATTTATGGATCACATATAAATGACTACTGAAAGACTTCCAACTCGAAATTCCTAGGTCAATTAAGTCAATTAAACTTAATTAACTATTTACAAGTTGCTATGAGAACATAATTACAATTTAATTTAAGGACAAATTAAATTAGAATTTCTAGATGTTATTTTTAACATTTCTTGTTGTTGTTTTCAACAACATCCTATACTCATTATTCATATTATGATCACATGCCAATAACTTGGCTTCCACTTCCATTAAATCAGTGTAAATGATACAATTCACTATTTCAAAAAGTGGGTTATTGGGATACTCCCACATCAATTATGTTATAGCCTCTACGAAATGGTTTCTTCCAATCACATAATATTTATAATCGAAAAATTTTGTGTTATGAAATCAACTCACAAAAAGATAGATAATCGCCTTCAAAATATGCCTCTTTGAGGGGGCAACCTCCTTTACATTACACAAATGAACAATTCTTGGATGATACAAATGACAAGACCTCATTTCTATATATAGGAGTCTAAGGGGTCATAATATAATCAGAGCTGACATAACAATAATAATTTAAGGGCACAATAATAATAATAGTGGGCTTCTATGGGGCACAATAATAACAATATGGGGACTACATGGGCACACCAATATAATAAGGGGGTTGTACTAATAACAATAAGGGGTTACACTCGTAGTATAGGGACCTAACATGCCCCTCTCCTTCAAAAAGTGTTGTCCTCAACGCTTGAGTAGTTCTTGATGCTTTTGAATAAAATTATTGTCCCCCCATGTGGAATCTTCAGCAGGTAAGTTCTTCCACGTGATGAGATACTCTGAAATTGATCAATTTCATAGATGTCAGGTTCTTGTTTCTATGACTGCTCCAAGTTCTAATATGTTTTTTCCTTCCTTGTCAATTTTTGGCAATATTGCTTGAATTGGGATATTCTGCAACTTTTGAATGAGTGACCCCACTTCTTCATCCTTCTTCCATTCATCCCTTGCTTCGCTTATCCAATCTGGTTGGATAATAGAAATAGCACAAAACAATGCTTCCACATCCTCATCCTTTCTTGAGAGTGCATCTGCAACAACATTTTGCTTCCCTTTTTTGTAGATGATTTCAAAGTCATAACCCAACATATTTATGACCCATTTTTGTTGCTCTTCAGAGGACAATCTTTGTTCTAAAAAGTATTATGACTATCATGATCCGTTTTTACCTTGAAGTGTCTTCCCATTAGGCAAGGTCGCCATTTCTTAAGTGCATGTAGTATTGCCAACATTTCCTTCTCATAAATATCTTTTTGTAAATACTTTCCTTTGATTGGACCAATTTTGAAAGCAATGGGTCTTTCATCTTGCATTAAAACAACACCAATTCCATTTCCTAAAGAATCACATTCCACAATAAAGGTTTTTCTGAGGTCCGGTGTAGCTAAGACCGGTGCTTCGCACATTGCCTCTTTAAGATGTTCGAAAGCCTTTAATGCTTCTAGAGTCCATAACAATGCATCTTTCTTCAATAATGTTGTTAGAGGTGCTGCTATTCTCCCATAATTCTTAACAGACTTGCGATAATACCATGTCAACCTGAGAATTCCTCGCAGGTGCTTTTTGGATGTGGGAATTTTCCATTCCTTAATGGCTTTAATTTTGCTAGGGTCTACCTTAACACCTTCATGAGATACAATACGACCCAGATATTCCACCTCTTGTACTCCAAAGAAACATTTGGAGCTTTTTGCATATAATTGTTTCTCCTCCAATAGTTTGAGCACCCTGTCAACATGTTGAACATGATCCTTTCAAGACTTGTTGTAGATTAGTATATCATCAAAAAATACTAACAAAAATTTTCTAAGGAAGGGTTTGAAAATGGAATTCATCAAACCTTGAAATGTAGAAGGTGCATTGGTAAAGACAAAAGGCATGAACAAAAAATCATAATGACCCTTATGAGTTCTAAATGTTGTTTTCGGAATGTCTTCAGTCTTCATTCTGATTTGATGATACCCTGAATGAAGATCCAACTTGGTGAAGTAAATTGATCCATGCAATTCATCCAATAATTCATCAATGACAGGAATGGGAAATTTATCTTTAATAGTGAGCTTGTTGAGCTCCCTATAATCTGGACACATGCGCCATGATCCATCCTTCTTGTGCACCAATACTAATGGAGCAGAGAAAGAACTTTGGCTAGGTTGAATTATACCAGCCTCTAGCATTCTGCAACTATACGTTCAATTTCGCTCTTTTGGGCATAGGGATATCTGTACGGCCTGATGTTTGGAGGAACACTTCCTGGAATCAAATGAATAGCATGATCATGATCACGAATAGGTGGGAGGCCTTTGAGAGTCTCAAATACCTTGGAATATTTGTCCAAGACTTTTTGGAGATCTGGAGAAATAGATGATTTCGATGTGGAAACCTCTAGTGAACATAATTGTGCAATTACGCCTTGTTGTTCCTTATTTAGAAGCTTTGTCACACTATTAGAGTTGATTATCTTTTCCGGTTTCTCTGCAATACCCCTTAATTCAACTTCCTTTCCCTCCACACAAAATTTCATGAAAATTCTTGAAAAATAAAAGCTATTGTACCCAAGGATTGTAGCCATTGGACTCCCAGTACAAGATCAGAACCACCCATTGGAATGGAAAGCATTGGGCTATTCAATACATATTCTCCCATGGATAGCTTGATATTATGGCACTTTCCAGCGCAATTTATGGTTCCTCCACTTGCAACCATCACTTGACACTCTGGTGCTAGATATAGGAAGCAGTTCAATTCCTTGGCTATCTTACAATGAATAAAATTATGGGTACTTCCCAAATCAATCAACACTATTACCTTTTTCTTCTTGATATGTCCTTCTATCTTGATAGTTTGAGGAGTGGTAATTCTAGCCAATGCATTACAAGATATGGTAGGATTCATTTCTTCTTTATCTATGGTTTGTTCCTAGAGTATATCCTCTTCTTTTGACATTTTTTGTTCCTTTTCTTCCTCCTCTTCACAATCTATGTAGAATAATTTCTTCTCAGCACACTTATGACCTTTAGTGTATTTGCTATCACAACTGTAACAAAGCCCTTTTGCTCCTTTTTCTTCCAATTGTTGTGGTGTCAACCTTGTAGGTTGTGGAAGACTAGGGGCAAGAAGATTTCCATCTTTATAGTTGTGAGTGGTAGGTTTCCTGGTTGCCATAATTTTGCTTTCCATTTTTCTTGCTAACCTGAATACCTTCTCCAATGAATCAGGTTCCCAAAGGTGAACCTCATGTTGGATATTATCCTTTAAAGTCCCTATGAACACATCAATTCTATGCTCCTCTGAAATATCTTTTACCCTGATGTTCAATTTTTGGAAGTCCTCAATGTGCTCCATCATTGAACCGTTTTGTTTGAGATTTATCAATTGGCTAAAAAAGGTGTTGCTTTCTGTATCCTCATAATGTGCTATCATTTCTTCCGTAAAAATTGCCCAAGTGACAACTGGTTTACGAGAGCAAAGCCATCGATACCATACAAAATGATTTGGTTCCAAATATAAAGTTGCAATACGTACCTTTTTTGTGTTTTTCACATTATGGAGATCGAAAAATTGCTCCATCTATATTATCCATGTTCTGAGATCCTTGCCATCAAACTTCCTCATATTGTTTTTTGGAACATGGTGGGTCTTCAATCCAACATTAGAGTCTATGAAATCATGATTAAAATTTCTTTTGTTCTCATCATGAGTTTCCTTTACTACCCTTTCACCATTAGTAACCATTTCTTGTAGCAACTTATTCAAATTTATCTTCAATTCTTCCATCTTAGCGTCCATGCCATTCATCTTAGCGTCCAAGCCATTCATCTTAGCTTCCACGCCATCCATCGTAGCTTGCACTCCATCCATCTTAACTTGCACGCCATTCATATTAGCTTCCACGCCATTCATCTTAGCTTCAATTAACTTTTGTGAGAGTGAAATTTGTTGTACTTGGTCTTGTAATTTTGATATATCATGTTGCATTTCTTCCTCTTCTTCACGAGTCATGCTAGAGCTTTCAGATTGCTTACTAGGTGTTTCCATTTTCTTTCTTCGATGCATCAATTAATGCTAATAATTCTTCACTATTCCCTTTGAATTCCTTCAAACTAATTTTTCAAACCAATCTTATGCAAAATTTAAAAAAAACTACACACCTTTTTTTTTACTTTGTAAGAGATCGATATTGAATCTGTTGTATCTCTGTAACTGCAGATCTTGAATATCTGAAATTGCGTCCTACCGTAGCCCTTTGAGTCTTGTTTCTAACCCCGCAAGTCTGATCAAGATTGGATTCTCCAACGAAAAGTTATGCCAAATATCCCACAGTGACCTGATTATAGACTAGTTCAGTAGAGTGAACTTGTACGAAGTGCCACGTGTCACTGTTTCGACCTTAGTACCTAAAACTGATATATAGAAAACTATAGGCCATCCTCTTTCTGAAACTTCTTACGAAATTTCAATCTGATGCTCAGAACAAAAGTTATGACGATTTTCCCCAGGTCACCTGTTTGGAATGTAATTTGGGAGTCTGCAAAAACCCTAACTTCCTCAGATCATATCTCTAAAAATATAGTGAGACAAGCTCTGAAATTCGGACCCAAAGTTCAAAACGATTTCAGCTCAAATGGGTGTTTTTTTTAGCTTCTGAAACGTTGCAGAAAAAGAGTTATAGCGAAAATTCCACGATGACCTGTTTGGAGCAGCGAAACCCTAGAATCCAAAGCTCTGATACCAAATGTTATGAAACCAGCTCACAAAAAGATAGAAAAGATAGATAAACACCTTCAAAATAAGCCTCTTCGAGGGGGCAACCTCCTTTACATTACACAAATGAACAATTCTTGGATGATACAAATGACAAGACCTTCTTTCTATATATAGGAGTCTAAGGGGTCATTATATAATTAGAGCCGACATAACAATAATAATTTAAGGGCACAATAATAACAATAGTGGGCTTCTATGGGGCATAATAATAAGAATATGGTGACTACATGGGCACACCAATATAATAAGGGGGTTGTACTAATAACAATAAGGGGTTACACTAGTAGTATAGGGACCTAACATTTTGATTTATCAAATGCATCCTTTGCTAGAACCTCTATTGGATCAAGAAGAACTATTTAGTCAACCACATGTATATATGGATCGTACATAATCAATGTTTTAAAGCTATGAATATGCAAGTGGTGTGGCTTTCTAATTTGGTATTTATCTTAACCTTCTTTGGATCTATAAAGTTGTCTCACATTCAACTAAAATGTATGGACCCCATCAACCAAGTTACTCTTCTCCGAAGTTAGGCTTATGTGACTCATATTGATTCAAGAAACTATTTCAGTAATATCACATTTTTTAATCTTTGGTCAATGTGTTCGAACCACCCAGTGTTGTTCATAATCGGGACTAAGATGGTGAATCTGATCCAAGAAAACAATTAAATCGAGTAAAGATACAAAGAATCATAATGACTAAATTCTAATGGTAAAAGATAATTAAATTTTTTTTTTACAAAAAGCATCTATGTCATTAAATATTTTACAAATAATATTAAAAATTCAATAATAATAATAAAATAATAAGTTAAATTATATTAAAAATTATTAATTAATAAATTGTATAATATAAAGACCAAAATAAATAAGATATTAATATACTTATTTGTTAATAATACTTATATTTATTAATATATAAATACAAATATTCTTAATATAAAAAAACTTAGAAAATAAGAAAATAAACCAGAATCTATTAATAAATAAATTTATATTTCTATATGTTAATAAATGAACTTCTTTTATAAATATTTATGTACGAAATAAGTAAATCATAAAGAATAAAACAATGAAACAATTAAAAAAAAATTAAATTGGTTGGAGAAGATCTAAATCCAGGAAAGAATGAATAATTTTTTTATAAAAATCAAATTCAATAGTATATATACTAATAGATTTTTAAGCGTGTATATCTATATCTATATCTATATATATATATATATATATATTAAATATATATTAATATAAATGTGAGAAAATATTAATATAAATTTATAATATATAAATATAAAGAAGCAAAGTATTCTATTTAAACAAAATTAATTTACATAATTTTATAAACAGAAAAATAATATTAAAAATGAAACATAAAATATTTAACAATTATATGTCTAAATATATATTAATAAGAATAATGTAATTTATAAATTTATGAAAATATGTAAATATAAACAATAACATCATGAGTCAAATCAAACAAAATCATTTTATCTTCTTATAGTAATACACACTTGAAAATGTCTAATAAGAAAAAGAAAAATAAAAAGCGAAAAAACCTAAATAAAAGAAAGGAAATGAAGTAAGAAACAAACTAGAAAAAGACCACTAAGAAGATAGGGCAGGGATCCAACAACTACTAATTTTCCAACCATCGTCCCTATTTAGTGTACTCGACCTTTTTCAATTTCAATGGCCTCCCTAAACTTTTGGTGATGGAAATGATTTATTATGGCAATGACTTGAGACTCTTCTATACATATGTGGTGTTTTGTCTTCTTAGCATGTTACGCCAAAGCTAAGGAGTGAGTTCTACAATGTTTGAGGTCAACTACATGCTCTTGAATCTTATATTTTATGGAGCAACCAATTTCTCCAATGTAGGGAGTTCCATAGGAACATGGGATTACATAAACATCTTCCATATTTTTAGGGTCCACAAGATATTTGACGAATCTTAGGGATCCCCTAATGGTGTTCAGGGGTCTAAAGGTGGAAGGGATCTCATGCTTCTTAAGGATCCACGCAATCTTTTTGGTGGTCCACTGGATAAAGGGAAGTTGAACATTGGGAACTAGATCTTTGGGTTCTTTCTTTATCCTTAGACCTTTGCTTTCCCTTAAGAAAACCTTAAGATATTGGTGCTTACTATAGCCATTAATTTCGAAAACTTTAAGACAATGGGTTTTCTCATTATCCAGTTGACTTTCATCAGAAATCCTTAAAGCATGAGTTGTCAAATTATTGAGAACTCCTAGCTTTTGAGCACGATAATGAAGGGGACTAGCATGAAGATATTGCTTAATGTGTGTTTTCTTATGAAATACCTAGTGAGAGAAAGAACCATCATCTTTCTTAGAGATAAGAATGTCAAGGAAAGGAAGGCTACCATTGACTTCAAGCTCCATTGTAAACTTGATGGAGTTTGATTGATTGTTCAGATGATGAAAAAAAATCTTTATTTGTCATGCCCATGAGGCCAAACGATGAATGTATCATCTACAAACCTCTTCCAAAGCTTAGGACAGAATTGGGTTGAAGCCAATGCTTTAGATTCGAAGTCTTCCATGAACAAGTTAGCGACGATAGGGGAGAGGGGAGAACCCATGACAACTCCACATGTTTGTTCATATAATTCCCCTTCAAAGCTGAAAAATGTTGAGGTAAGGTAGTTCTCAGCCAACTTGGTTGTATCCGATCATGTAATGCGCTTTATCACCTCAGTAGCTTCATTGATATGGATATTGGTGTAAAGGGATACCATGTCAAAATTGACCAGAATGTCACCAGGATCAAGCCTCATACCCTTTAACTCATTGAAAAAAGAAGAAGTCCTTAACAAAGGATTTTGTAAGGCCAATAAGGGGTTTGAGCTTTTGAACAAGATACTAGGAAAGAAGATAAGTTGGCCCACCTATTGTATTGACAATGGGTCTAAGAGGTGTCCCATCCTTATGGATCTTGGGAAGCCCATAAATCCTTGGATTAAGAGGGTTGCTCTCAATAAGCTTATGGAATGTGGAGCTTACAATGTTGTTGGATTTTATAGCTAAAGCCACAACTTTTGAGACTTTTTTTAGGGGGTTCTTATCAAGCTTTTTGTAGCTATCACTGTTACAAAGGTGGTCCAACATTTTTCTATGATATTCCTCCCTATCTAAGATAATGAAAATTCCACCCTTATCGGATTTGAGAATAACAATTTCAGGGTTATCATTCAAAGCCAAGTTAATAGCTTCAAATTTCGACTTGCTGATATTTCTCTTAGGAGGTATAGCCTTTCTAAGGACAACCACACAATCCTGCGTAGTGATACATTTTATGTTATCCAGTAAGTCCCTAATTCCAAATTCAACGTTACAAATAATATCTTCCACAGGGACATTTCTCGGAGCAAGGGAAAAGTTTAATCCTTTCTCTAAGAGACTATATACTGGAGGATCAAAAGAGAACTTAGAGAGATTTACCACCCTCTTATTATTACGAGAGGGTGTTAACATATTACTGTTAAGGGAGGGAATCCTTTTATTATTAAGAGAGGGGGTTGATATATTCTTGTTAAAGGAGGGAACACGGACACTAGTTGGAGAACTAGAACAAGAAGGGGGCCATTCAATAATGGGGGATTTTAGGTTGATGAAGGAGGGACAATGGGGTCCTTCAATAATTGCTTTTGAATGAAAATTTGTTTTGTATTGATAATACCATTCTCTAGATCAACACCCAATGTTATGATTTCCCTTCTACTTTTAGAACTTTCACTACCCAATGTTATGATTTCCCTTCTACTTTTAGAACTTTCACTATGAGATCTAGAGATAACCATGATTTATTCATAATGATCAACAACATTTGTTTTCCTCCTCTTATCATTTAAAGGATTTTCTTCTAAACCATCAATTTGTTCATAGTCAAAAGGAATGGAAACATCCTTGACATATTTCTTTTATGTTTCTTATGTTTCTTCTTCTTTTTAACAAGAGTGGTAACCTCATTGTCACCAATGACAACATCATCTTCATTTTGAGTTTCCACATTTTCAAATGTCATATTTCTAACCTTATTATCTTGATGACTTTTATTTCCTCTTTTTTTTTATTGTGTGTATTACTAACATAGTTATCGATCAAACGAGAAAATTACTGATTACCCGTTTTTTTGATGTAGCAAAAAAAACACCCGATTTTGAGAAGAGGTTATTCAGAATAACCTTTTTTTTGGAGCATATTTTTGGCACTTTAAATTTTCTTATGTAACATTTTTTTAAATGTTACTGATTTTCATGTTGATTTTGAAAAGTGTTGATGTAGCATCAACCCATTTTTTTTAGAGGGCTTATTTTTTACACTTAAATTTTTTTATGTATGAAGTATGATCATTTGTTTTAAAATGTTAATGATTTTCATGCTAATTTTGAAAAGTACTGATGCAACATCAACCCCTTTTTTTTAGAGGACTTACTTTTTACACTTTAAGTTTTCTAATGTATTAAGTGTGGATATTTTTTTTAAATGTTGGTGATTTTCATGTTGGTAATAAAACATAAAAATAACATATATATATATAACTATTGTAGGTTTTAACCCTGTACAAAAATTACCTACATACGAATTCTAAAAACAGAAAATAAACAATGGCGAGAGCATAAAATATAAAACAGATATACACAAAGGTTTTCCCCTGGATCCCAAAACCGGGACTACCAGATTGATTTTTCATTATATTCCTTTCAATGTTACAATACATATATACATGTCAAAGCATCCATAAACCCCAATCCATTAACCCTGGATTAGAACATAATCGTAGTTTCCTTGACTGGATCTACAAAATACCATGGACAGAAAACCATCATGCCCAAAACCATGTGTGAATCCATGCACAAAACCATAGGTAGGTCTGCCCACCTAATATAGGCTCCAAAAAAATAATTCCTGGGGCGTTGCCCCAGGCCCCATGCAGGGGGGCTATAGCCCCCCTACTTAGGGATAGGGAAGTAGCTGCCTCCCCACGACCCCTCTATTGCGCTCGACACAATGTAAAAGGGGGCTACCTGCTCCACGTGTGGGGTAGTCATGAAAAAGAATATAACACACCCAACAAATATATTAAAAAAAAATTACATTGTAAAAATAAAAAATTTAAATATATATATATATATATATATATATATATATATATATATATATATATATATATATATATATATATATATATCAAAAAATAAATAAATAAGGGAAAAAAATTCAAAAAAACACATAATTGAAAGAAAAAAAAAATTTAAGTTAAAATAAATAAATAAATAAAACTGCATAATTAAAAAAGAAAAATGTTAAAATATATTTTTTTAAATAATTAAAATAAAATTTAAAATAAAAAAATAAAAATTTAAAAATCATAAAAAAAATTAAAACAAAAAATTTAAAATAATTAAAAATAAAATTTTGAAAATTTTAGAAAAACGAATTTAAAATAATTATAAAAAATAAAATAAAAAATACATATATAAAAAAATTTAACAACGGGTCCTGCCCAGGTGGCTACGGGGGCTCGGCCCTAGGCGGACGGGTAGCTGCGGGCAGCTACCTGCCCGCCCAGGGTTGAACCTGTTGAGAAATCTCGGGCATTCAATGTTAACAATTTCTCTACTTGATGATTGCTTGTGATATGCTTGTTCTTCTTTTACTTATGATCTTTCACTTTGTTAGCTTATTAGTGTGTTCTTTCCATCAAGACAATTATCAAAATAAATACAAGTGACAAAATATAGGCTTCTCTAGCTAGGGCCCAAACCTCTCACCTCTTGAGAGGAAAACCCGATTAATTTCTTCTTTTAGATCTTCAATTGATAAGTACCAAGACCATGACACAAAAACCTTGACTATAGTATCCTTCAAGACACTTGTCACCCACCTTGATTTATTCCTCCCTTCTTTTTCTTTCCTCCTAGAGAAACTCGGTCTCTATCTCGTTGCAATGCACCTCCACAGATTCCCTAGAGAATCTTGGTCTCTAGTTCTTCTAGAGAGAACCTCGACCTCTCTTGCTACCCTAGAAGAATATGCTTCACAAACTTCGCACTGCCCAAAATTTTTTGCTACCCAGACTTCATACTTCGAGAAGATTCTATTGCCCAGACTTCACACTTCCAAAGATTCTACTGCCAAGACTTCACACTTCCCAGAAGAATCTTCATTGTCCCCAGTAGATGATGTCCCAGAAGAATCTTCGTCCTTCCCTTTTGTTGCTCCTTCTTCGTCCTTCTTCTAGCCCTATTTCTTTTACCTTCTTCTTTTCACTTTTCCAGTGAATGCTTGTTCGAATTGTGTGTCTCCAAATGAGGCCGAGTAGGGCTATATATACCCTTCTTCGCTGCCCTTTAGGCCGACTTGACAGCTGGAGTTTAGGTTGACTTCATCTTGCAACTTCCTCATAGTTTGTAGGTCGACTTGAAGGGGTTTGGTGACAAGTTCTTGGAGGATACTTTACATAGACAATATTGACCTTTTTCCAAGTGTAACATGACTTCATTTACATGACAATGACTCTTTTATGACTAGATGAATAAACCCTAAAGACTCTCAATGGGAGTCTTGACTCAAAAACAAAATTCCTTGCTCATGAAACCCATGAAGCAAGTCAATATAATAATTTCATTTTTCTTATTTACATCTCTTTACATAAAATCATAATTACATGTCATTATGAAGACCGAACCTAGTTACACTTTTTCAACACTCCCTCTTAACTAGGGAGGTATTCATAATGGTACCTTGGACTTTCTCAATCTGAAGAATTTCTCTTAAGAAGAATTCGGATTTGTAACTCATTTGTATAGCATCATACCAACCAACATTCATATAGCAAGGCCTTGACTAATAGCTCTATCCATAGAGAAAAATGTTGGTGAGACAAATGATTTATAGACATCTTCATCATTGTCTTTCTCAGAACATACCCCACCCAGGTTCTCTTAGGATATGCTCCATGAGGACTATTCCTTTCTTGGACTCCCCAATGCTTAAAAGAATATTGGTCCCCCACATAGAAAATTTTAGGGGCAAATCTTAGCCCATGGGCGAAATTTAAGGGGTTTCATATTTTGGAGGGGTGAATTTTTTAAATTATATCCTTTTTCCATAGTTAGCCCAAAATATATTTAAAAAATAAATAATTATTATGTTTTAGCCAATTAAAAATAGGGTGGATAAACCTTCCAAGCCCGATTCACCTAGTTTGGCAGTAGAATTTTCTTGGCATCACCCCAATTTCTAGGAATGGGACTGGTTAGGGGCTATTTCTCCCTCTCCATTCCTAGAAAATCAAGACTAGGTTGAATTTGCCCTAGATTTTTTTTGGGCCCAGGGGTTGGCAGTTTGATTCACTAGGTTCCCGGTTGAATTCGCACTCCAGCATCCAGGTCTCTTATAGCCTATGGCTTTGTATTCTCATCTTGTCGATGACCTACCTTTCTCCGTGATAGATGGGGTGTGCTTTCTGATGACCTGCCTTTCTCCGTGATAGATGGGGTGTGCTTTCTTGGTGATAGATGCTTATAAAGGAGTGTATGAGCTCAGTTTCTTCTCCATCTCCTAAATTGTTTTGTTTGTGCTCTTCTCCATCGATTTTTTCTTTCTGATGTTCTTGTATTCCCTCGACCCTTTATTGATCAACGCTCCCTATGTACATGTACCTTATTTTCAGGGGTTTGCAGTGTAAATCCAAACCCCTCTTCGTTGTTCTATTTAGACACTGTAAATCTGACCCCCTCTTCATTGTTCGTCTTAGCAGTCTGGAGATGGCTACAAATTCGTTGTTAGGTTTAGCAGTCTGGAGATGGCTACAAATATAAATTTGTGATACAAGTTGTATAAATTTACCCTTCTAGACTCTGCGATACTTTCTAAATCCGTGGCTAACTGGGGATTGATGGTGGAACTGACGAGATTGGCTGCTTTGTGCTTGGATGTGCTTGCTGAAGCTTTGGAAGAGCTGCAACTCACATTGGGATCATATTGACCTGTAAATTTCTTCCTATACTTTATGGTTTTACTCTGTACTTGGGTAGTATTGAATTGAATTATCAACAATGTTTTTTATTTTAAAATTCCATTGGAATTTATGCAATATATTTTACTGAAATAACTTGTCTCTGTAGTTTATATATATAAGAAAAATCTAGCATAGGAAGTATGATAAAATAGCTTAGTAGTCAGGTGGCTGTTGGGTTCTTGAAATGGGCTCGGTGTGATTGTTATGGTTTTCAGCTACTCGTTGTGTGATGAGGCACCCAAGGAAATAATGTTGATATCGAAGGATTCTTTTGATAGTCGAGAGACCAACAACAACATTATTGGATATTGAGAGACGATAGGAGTGGATGCGATTCCATGCTTTATTCTCTCGTTACGAGTGGAGTTCTATGTTCTGCTACGATTCCATGCTCTAATCTCTCATTACAAGTGGAGTTCTGAGTTCTTCTATGATTCCTTTCTCTAATCCCTCATTATGAGTGGAGTTCTGAGTTCTGCTTTGATTCCATGCTCTAATCTCATTATCATTTGTTTGTTTGCTGCGTGAGAGGGTGTGAATTCTAGTGTTCCAATCCAATATATATTCTATAAACACAAACCCCATCGTGGATGGATCGATTGTGATTTCCAACTAATTACAATTTAAAGTTAAAATGGGCCTGGTGTAATGGTTACTATTTTTACAATCAGAAAATTGTTATGTAAACCCACAATCAGACTCTCTGTCCAACGTACTAGCCTCCATACTTACCTATCTGCTCATAACTAGCCTGATGTTGAGTATGAATGGTTATTAGTGTCTTGGATGAGATATTCTCGGTCCTATACATGGTAGGGGTCCTTTGACTTAGTCTCACTCACTTTGTCCACTCCAACCTAGTTTAAGATTTGTTTGGTTGATTACAACTTTCTTTCCTGCGCTCCTAGTAAACACTACATTAATGTTCAAATATTTGAGAGCTTTCTAGGTCTTACATGCTTAGCCAACAAGTTATTTATGGACATGTCACCTTAGATCTCAAGACAACTCACACCACACCAATAGTTAGAAGACCTCATCCAACTCTTGGTTGTGGGTTGCAACATCTTGATAGCAAGACATATCTCAAAGCATATCTTCCTAGTCTTCTAGATCCTCCCACCAACAATTTGTTAAGAGTTTCTTGCTTATAGACTCTAATGATAGGAGAGATAGCATCATGATGTTGATTTCTCCCCAGGTGAGCATTTGCAACCAACACTTCCACTTCCAACAATGTTAGAAGTGCCTTCAAATATATCTTTTAATCTGTAATTAAAGTTGGTCATATTATTGCTTCTAAAACACACTGCTAAAAAAGAAAAGAAACAACCTAACATTGACTATCACAGGTCCATAGTTCTTTTTCGAAGCACAACTCTCGGGCATCTCACTTTTGAAACCTTCTGACAACTCCCTATTCCTCGTAGAAGCCCTAACATCCATCAATATTCCCTAGAAGGTTTTATTAATGTGCCACATGTTAAGTTTTCAGTGCATGGTAAGCAGATTCTGCACTCAGAAAATTACTGCTATAACTAGCTAATTGAAAACTGTAATCTTAAATAAAAATTGCAACTTATGAATGCTTTAATCTTCAAAGAAAATATATTGAAAACACAAACAACAAATACAAAAAAGGAATACACTTAGCACTGAGACTCAGATTCACATCTCTGTTTCTAATCAAATCTGAAAACAATAAGCTAATGTACTCTTGAACTGTTGATTGGGCCACCATCCAACCTTTTTATAGGCAAGGAGAAATAGAAGGTACAATGAATATGGTCACATGCACAATATTGTGCCACTTTAAAATATCAAATTGTAGTTGTAATGCACAGACACTTTCCTTGCATAGATAGATGACACAAGTGAAGTGTGCCTCTATTGGAGATGAACTGAGACTTGCATCCTCCTAAAGACTTGTACCCTAACTAACACTAATAATCCACATGCATGACCACCTAGTTTATCTAGGGAATTGTACCTTCTAACTAATTGTGCATGGAAACTACTAACTAATGAAAACTAAGAAATAACACTGACTGCTAAACATGGAAAATCATTTAAACTGGAAATGAATTGAGGATGCTTCATGTATGTTTTTTCCATGCATGCACCCTTTCTCTCTCCCCCATATTGATCTCATTTATCGTTGTACAAAAGTACTGAAGGAGGTTTTTTTGCTGCTGCTAGAAGAGAAAGGTGTCATTATTGGAACATAGTCCTGACTACACATAGGAAAAATATTAACAAAAATAAGGCTAATCTATGATCATAGAATGAAGTGTCAATATTATAACATCACTTATTTGTACCCATGTAAATATAGTCCATCCATTTTTGGTTGTAGTCCAAACATAAATGTCACAGCCAAAGAGCAGGAAACTGGCTATTGCTAGATCTTGCAAATACCACAACAATATCATCTAGTTGCTAGGTTGCATCTTCCAATGCTTCTTCTTTGTTGCAATAAAATATCTCAGTAATAAGGCTATCTTTGGTGGCTCTAAGATAAATCTGCAAACAAGTTGGCCCTTTTTCCACCATCAAGAAGACATGTAAGGATTAAGGATGAAGAAAAACCAGATCTAAGATTGTGTAACACACTTCATTTTAAGGTGTGTTGTCCTTGTTTTAATTGTTGTAATCTACCAACCATACACTAAAAAACCATTATTTTTCCACACCACAATTATGGCTGCCTCCAAGATCATTTCTTTTTTTGACCATCATAAGTAGATTTTTCACTCAAAAGGTAACTTTAAATCTTGAAACCTATGAAAACAACAGTCTTCAAATACCAAAATCTACAAATATGTAGACACATAATGCAGAAAAATAAAAATAGTGAGTGCATAGATATGAGCTCTAAATCACATCTATCTTCTATTGAATACAGAAAGACAAAAATACATAGCAATAACTCAAAACAAAAATCTTGTTAATCTTCACTGAAGCCCTAACCCCAGTCTAATCACCTAGTGTGCTCCAACTGCATGGATAAGTGTTCAAGGTAAGTGCATCTGAACTGGAAGATGAATTGGAGCATGCAGGAATGCATCCCATTCCATGAGAATTTCTCCCTCTACCTAAGCTTGAACTTTATTACGTGCAATCCCTTTGATTAACTAGCGATCTACTTTCGCCTAATGATAGATCATGCACACAGAACTGAACTGAATTGAATCTGAATTCAAAATTGAACTGAAGCAAAACTGGAATGGCTAAATCTGAAACAATGTGCAAAATATAATTCACTGAAGGTGGGAAACCTGGAAATATACTAAGATAGGTGCATCGATCATGCCTCCCCACACTACTGTGCATAGGGTAACAAAACATACTTCTGTTATATGGACCTGCAATAGGTGTGGCCTTATTGTTGTTGTATGAATCTGTTGTTATACATGCTTATTAAGTGTGCCTAGGTACTGTGGAGAAAACCATTGCAGATAAAAGAGGTAAAAAGTCAAACACTCCCTTTAGTGTGGAAAGTTTTCTCCACCAAACCTAGTGTGTTCTTGAACATGTTGTTCAACTTCCCCTTTTCCAGGGGCTTAGTGAAGATATATGCAACCTGCTAACTTGTTTGATAATACTCTAGTGCCACTACTCTCTTTTGAACTCTGTTGTGAAGAAAATGGTACTTGATGTCAATATTCTTGGAGTAGTCATGGAATACTGGATTTTAAGAGAGTCTGATACGACACTGGTTGTCAAGATATCTACAACCTGCTAACTTGTTTGATAATACTCTAGAGCCACTACTCTCTTTTGAACTTTGTTATGAAGAAACAAAATGGCACTTGATGTCAATATGCTTTTAGTTGTGGAATACTATATTTTAACAAAGTCTGATACGACATTGATTGTCTCATAGACCATAGTAGGATTCAAGATCTCACCTGTCATCTTTGTTATCAACTTGTGAAGTCGGATGAATTCATAACTAACATTCTTTGTTTCCATGTACTCTTCCCTAGATGAACTGTGACTGATGCTTGCTTCTTTCGAAACCAAGATATCGCTCTTGAACCCAAACCAAAGCAACAAATTGAAGAACTCTTCATGTCACTATAATCCCTTCCCAGTCAGAATCAACAATCCCATATGGCATCAACTTATCATAATGTATTGTGCCCTTTAAGTAACATAGCACATGTTTTATGGCTACCTAGTGACTCTTCCTTGACTTAACCATATGTTGGCTCAAAGTGCTTACTCCAAAACATATATTAACTCTGTTATTGACCACATACATCAAAGATCCAATCCATTGGTGCATTCTCTAGAGGACTAGAAATGATAATACTATTCATGCCAAACGAAAAAGGGTGGAAGAGGGGTAGACCTTTTGGGAAGGCAAGCTAGTAACTAACCGTCAACCTATCCTTTCCAGTCTTTTAGCATTGGATTTACTCTATCAACCTCTAGGCTTGTTCGCTTGGGTAGACAATCCCAATCCTTAAGACATTTATTAAGACTGCCAATGGAAGTGTATCCATAACCCACAGTCTCCTGCAACAAAATAATCATAGGCTTATCATTATGGGGAAAGGAAATTGTGGGGCTTGCCAATGATGGAAGGAAAATTTCTCTATTATGGGGTAGGAAGAAAAAGAGTCTCTCAAGGCCTTAATCTATCAATAGAATAACATCCAACCCAACCCTTCACGAATGGTCCCTTGCAAATACCCTGGTCTTCTGTTGTATCTTTTACCGATCTCTCCCCCTCGGATTCCCTTAAGGACGGGTGTTGCAACATCTCTAGTTCATCATCTTCTTCAAGGTCCCTCTCCACCCTCATCGATTTTCCACCATGATCATATACCATTTGGTTGTTTGCCCAACCTATCATTCCATGTACTATTTCAAATATCTATAAGTGTAATTAATCAATGTTGTACAGGTATGCAACGCAGCGGCCATTAAGATGTACGCTTATGATTCGACCCTTAATAAAGAGATCTTTGCTTGGATGTAGTCGACACCTAATAATGGTCCAAGGCTAAATCCCCCATCCTACAAGTATATATTAAAGGGTTTTACATTGCAATAGAAGATAGGGAAACACCACTGATGTGAATGAAATTTGAATAACTATTGAGGGGTTATTCAATTCCTGGTGAAATATTTCTCTATTCTAGGCAAAACATATTTTGAAACATAAATAGTTTGGCAATGCTAACCCAACTTTCTAAAATTGGTTGGTCTTTTAGGGACATATATAAAAAAATTCCATCGAGGAAACATGGTTTTCCACAAATCTGGAATTCTCATTCTATTATTTAAGGCAGTGAAAGTTTATTGCCATACTTTGATTGTAAATTTTCACTCAAAGATGTAATGAATCGATTTCAAATTTGAGACACAAAACACATCTCGAGGGGAGTTCATTCAGAATGTGAGAAGGATAAGAGAATTTGATCTTTCGCAGTGGAGACTGGTAGATATTGATTGTCTCTAAAAAGGATTAGATATTAACATTAATATCACAAGACCCAAGTTTGAAGAGATCAACACTGATTTGTTTGGAAACTCCATGTAAATAGTGAAGAAATGTCTGGAAGGCGCCAAGATAAAAATATAGAAAATCGATGAAGTTGTATTGGAACAGGGGGGTATTCTTTTTGGATCTTGTTTGGGTTACCTTCTGTGGTTGTTATCCATAAGGTGGAAGTGTTGTGATAGGAATTACAGCTGATGGAAGTGTCCTTACTTCGACATTTGATCCAAAATAATTATCTGGCAGTTCTTTGTTGAGGTCTAGTTCAGTGCTTAATTTGGCATAGGTGAATACTCTAGTTTTCTTGTTCTTGCTACTTGAGTTAATATATCTTCCAAAGGGATTCCCAATTATTTCACAAAATTCTTCTTTTCAAAGATGGAGTGGAATATTTTTGAATCCTCGCCCACACTGGTGTGGTGGTGACAAACATTTACTGGAATGGATTCTGGAGACCATGGCTTCAAGAAGAATCCTACTCTTTCCCAAAACCAAGATCTTCTTGTTAAGACTCTGTCTCTCTCCTATGAAGTTCTGAGATAAAACAAAAAGAAAACATTTGGCACCGAAATTAATGTAAAAATTCTAGCTCAGTTTTTGGTTATCTTTTATTACAATTTCTCCATTTGGCTAGATTTTGTTGAATTTGTAGATGTATATGCATTCTATGTAATGATGGAGCTTGTTTTTAGCTTTTTTCTAAGGTGATTATAAGTAGTTTTATTTTCCAATTTATCTATGCTATATAGTGAGGCATAAATATTGATCACAAAAATGTAGTACACCAACCTCAGATGAAAACTGACAAAGTTGAAATTGTTGTTATCTTGGCTAGGCAGTCTAGACCAAAAGCCATGGTTTCAGAAATTGGTGCAATCAATGATCTATCTAGGCATTTAAGGAAAATACTTTAGGCCACAATGGAGGTTGTGGGTCCACTGGAGGCTGGCTAGAACATGTCTCTCCAAAATTCCTTAAGGCATGTTGGGCCTTTGGCCTTGATAAGGAAAGATATTACTCATGGGTAACAATGTAGTAGCATGAAAGAATTGAAATTATTTATAATGATGATAAGCGAAACATAACCACTCCTTCCATGTTTGCTTTCACCCCATTAGAAAGATTAGTTGGTGCTCCCACCAAAAATTAGGTGTCAACTAATCCCCAAAACTCTGTCCTCAGTGCCAAAAGAATCATCTAAGGGTGATACAATGATCCTAGTGTACAGAGTGACACAATACACTGCCCCTTCACTATTGATGCAGGAAAAAATTGGTCAGCCCATCATCCAAGTGGAGTACAAAGGTGAGACAAAATAGTTTGTAGATAAGGAGATATCTTCTATGATTTAAATGAAAATGAAAAAGATAGTTGAATGTTTCCTGGATTGTGATGAAATTGGTGCAATCAATGATTTGTCTAGGCATTTAAGGAAAATACTTTAGGCGACAATGGAGGTTGAGGGTCCACTGGAAGCTGGCTAGAACATGTCTCTCCAAAATTCCTTAAGGCATAGTGAGCCTTTGGCCTTGATAAGGAAACATCTTGCTCATGCGTAACAATGTGGTAGCATGAAACAATTGAAATTATTTGAGAAACATAACCACTCCTTCCCACTCCTTCCATGTTTATTTTCACCCCATTAGAATGATTAGTTAGAGCTCCCACCAGGGGCTTAGTGAAGATATTTGCAACCTGCTAACTTGTTTGATAATACTCTAGTGGCACTACTCTTTTTTGAACTCTGTTGTGAAGAAAATGGTACTTGATGTCAACATTCTTGGAGTAGTCATGGAATACTAGATTTTAAGAGAGTCTGATACGACACTGGTTGTCAAGATATCTACAACCTGCTAACTTGTTTGATAATACTCTAGAGCCACTACTATCTTTTGAACTTTGTTATGAAGAAACAAAATGGCACTTGATGTCAATATGCTTTTAGTTGTGGAATACTATATTTTAACAAAGTCTGATACGACATTGATTGTCTCATAGACCATAGTAGGATTCAAGATCTCACATGTCAACTTTATTATCAACTTGTGAAGTCGGATGAATTCATAACTAACATTCTTTGTTTCCATGTACTCTTCCCTAGATGACGTCAATGCGACTGATGCTTGCTTCTACCGAAACCAAGATATCGCTCTTGAACCCAAACCAAAGCAACAAATTGAAGAACTCTTCATGTCACTATAATCCCTTCCCAGTCAGAATCAACAATCCCATATGGCATCAACTTATCATAATGTATTGTGCCCTTTAAGTAACATAGCACATGTTTTATGGCTACCTAGTGACTCTTCCTTGACTTAACCATATGTTGGCTCATAGTGCTTACTCGAAAACATATATTAACTCTGTTATTGACCACATACATCAAAGATCCAATCCATTGGTGCATTCTCTAGAGGACTAGAAATGATAATATTATTCATGCCAAACGAAAAAGGGTGGAAGAGGGGTAGACCTTTTGGGAAGGCAAGCTAGTAACTAACCGTCAACCTATCCTTTCCACTCTTTTAGCATTGGATTTACTCTATCAACCTCTAGGCTTGTTCGCTTGGGTAGACAATCCCAATCCTTAAGACATTTATCAAGACTGCCAATGGAAGTGTATCCATAACCCACAGTCTCCTGCAACAAAATAATGATAGGCTTATCATTATGGGGAAAGGAAATTGTGGGGTTTGCCAATGATGGAAGGAAAATTTCTCTATTATGGGGTAGGAAGAAAAAGAGTCTCTCAAGGCCTTAATCTATCAATAGAATAACATCCAACCTAACCCTTCACGAATGGTCCCTTGCAAATACCTTGGTCTTCTGTTGTATCTTTTACCGATCTCTCCCCCTCGGATTCCCTTAAGGACAGGTGTTGCAACATCTCTAGGTCATCATCTTCTTCAAGGTCCCTCTCCACCCTCATCGATTTTCCACCATGATCATATACCATTTGGTTGTTTGCCCAACCTATCATTCCATGTACTATTTCAAATATCTATAAGTGTAATTAATCAATGTTGTACAGGTATGCAACGCAGCGGCCATTAAGATGTACGCTTATGATTCGACCCTTAATAAAGAGATCTTTGCTTGGATGTAGTCGACACCTAATAATGGTCCAAGGCTAAATCCCCCATCCTACAAGTATATATTAAAGGGTTTTACATTGCAATAGAAGATAAGGAAACACCACTGATGTGAATGAAATTTGAATAACTATTGAGGGGTTATTCAATTCCTGGTGAAATACTTCTCTATTCTAGGCAAAACATATTTTGAAACATAAATAGTTTGGCAATGCTAACCCAACTTTCTAAAATTGGTTGGTCTTTTAGGGACATATATAAAAAAATTCCATCGAGGAAACATGGTTTTCCACAAATCTGGAATTCTCATTCTATTATTTAAGGCAGTGAAAGTTTATTGCCATACTTTGATTGTAAATTTTCACTCAAAGATGTAATGAATCGATTTCAAATTTGAGACACAAAACACATCTCGAGGGGAGTTCATTCAGAATGTGAGAAGGATAAGAGAATTTGATCTTTCGCAGTGGAGACTGGTAGATATTGATTGTCTCTAAAAAGGATTAGATATTAACATTAATATCACAAGACCCAAGTTTGAAGAGATCAACACTGATTTGTTTGGAAACTCCATGTAAATAGTGAAGAAATGTCTAGAAGGCGCCAAGATAAAAATATAGAAAATCAATGAAGTTGTATTGGAACAGGGGGGTATTCTTTTTGGATCTTGTTTGGGTTACCTTCTGTGGTTGTTATCCATAAGGTGGAAGTGTTGTGATAGGAATTACAGCTGATGGAAGTGTCCTTACTTCGACATTTGATCCAAAATAGTTATCTGGTAGTTCTTTGTTGAGGTCTAGTTCAGTGCTTAATTTGGCATAGGTGAATACTCTAGTTTTCTTGTTCTTGCTACTTGAGTTAATATATCTTCCAAAGGGATTCCCAATTATTTCACAAAATTCTTCTTTTCAAAGATGGAGTGGAATATTTTTGAATCCTCGCCCACACTGGTGTGGTGGTGACAAACATTTACTGGAATGGATTCTGGAGACCATGGCTTCAAGAAGAATCCTACTCTTTCCCAAAACCAAGATCTTCTTGTTAAGACTCTGTTTCTCTCCTATGAAGTTCTGAGATAAAACAAAAAGAAAACATTTGGCACCGAAATTAATGTAAAAATTCTAGCTCAGTTTTTGGTTATCTTTTATTACAATTTCTCCATTTGGCTAGATTTTGTTGAATTTGTAGATGTATATGCATTCTATGTAATGATGGAGCTTGTTTTTAGCTTTTTTCTTAGGTGATTATAAGTAGTTTTATTTTCCAATTTATCTATGATATATAGTGAGGCATAAATATTAATCACAAAAATGTAGTACACCAATCTCAGATGAAAACTGACAAAGTTGAAATTGTTGTTATCTTGGCTAGGCAGTCTAGACCAAAAGCCATGGTTTCAGAAATTGGTGCAATCAATGGTCTATCTAGGCATTTAAGGAAAATACTTTAGGCCACAATGGAGGTTGTGGGTCCACTGGAGGCTGGCTAGAACATGTCTCTGCAAAATTCCTTAAGGCATGTTGGGCCTTTGGCCTTGATAAGGAAAGATATTACTCATGGGTAACAATGTAGTAGCATGAAAGAATTGAAATTATTTATAATGATGATAAGGGAAACATAACCACTCCTTCCATGTTTGCTTTCACCCCATTAGAAAGATTAGTTGGTGCTCCCACCAAAAATTAGGTGTCAACTAATCCCCAAAACTCTGTCCTCAGTGCCAAAAGAATCATCTAAGGGTGATACAATGATCCTAGTGTACAGAGTGACACAATACACTGCCCCTTCACTATTGATGCAGGAAAAAATGGTCAGCCCATCATCCAAGTGGAGTACAAAGGTGAGACAAAATAGTTTGTAGCTAAGGAGATATCTTCTATGATTTTAATGAAAATGAAAAAGATAGTTGAATGTTTCCTGGATTGTGATGAAATTGGTGCAATCAATGATCTGTCTAGGCATTTAAGGAAAATACTTTAGGCCACAATGGAGGTTGTGGGTCCACTGGAAGCTGGCTAGAACATGTCTCTCCAAAATTCCTTAAGGCATAGTGAGCCTTTGGCCTTGATAAGGAAACATCTTGCTCATGCGTAACAATGTGGTAGCATGAAACAATTGAAATTATTTGAGAAACATAACCACTCCTTCCCACTCCTTCCATGTTTATTTTCACCCCATTCACCAAAAATTAGGTGTCAACTAATCCACAAAATTCTGTCTTCATTACCAAAAGACTCATCTAAGGGTGATACAATGATCCTAGTGTACAAAGTGACACAATACACTGCCCCTTCACTATTGATGCAAGAAGCAATGGTCAGCTCATCATCCAAGTGGAGTATAAAGGTGAGACAAAATAGTTTGTAGCTAAGGAGATATCTTCTATGATTTTAATGAAAATGAAAAAGATATCTGAAGCTTTCCTGGGTTGTGATGTGAAAAATGGGGGGCTCACTATGCCTACCTATTTTAACATTTCCCAGAGGAGGGCTACCAAAATATGCGATAAATGTTGTTAGTCTTAGTGTAATGAAAATTATTAATGAACCCACCACTACAACTACAACCTATGGATTTCACACAGATGTTTATTCTTCCAATAAAAATAAGACAATCCTAGTTTTTAACTTAGGTGGAGGCACCTTTGACATCTCCATTCTTAAATGTTCATGGTGGTAAATTTTAGGTGAAGGAAAACAGATTGTTCAGTCATTGTGTTCGACACTTCGAAAGAAAAATCAAGAATCAGTTGAGCATGAGTGCCATAACTCTTCAGAGATTTCATTTAGAATGTGAGAAGGAAAAGAAAATTCTATCTTTTGCAATGGAAACTGATAGATATTGATTGTCTCTACAAAGTATTAGATTTTAACATGAATATCACAAGACCCAAGTTTGAAGAGCTCAACACTGATTTGTTTGGAAATTCCATGCAAATAGTGAAGAAATGTCTAGAAGGCGCCAAGATAAACATAGAGAAAATTGATGAAGTTGTATTGGAACAGGGGGGTATTCTTTTTAGATATTGTTTGGGCTACATTTTCTATTGTTTTCCATAAGGTGGTCATGTTGTGATAGGCACTACAACTGATGGAAGTGTCCTTACTCCAACATTTGATCCAAAATACTTGTCTGGAAGTTATTTGCTGAGATCTAGTTACGTGCTTAAATTGGAATAGGTGAATAATCTAGTTTTCATGTTCTTGCTGCTTGAGTTAATATATTTTCCAAAGGGATTCCCAATTATTTCACAAACTTCTTCTTTTCAAAGATAGAGTGGAAGATTTTATAAGCCTCACCCACACTGGTGTGGTGGTGACAAACATTTTCCAAAATGGATTCTGGACATCATGGCTTGAAGAAGAATCCTTCTCTTTCCTAAAACCAAGATTTGCCAGATAAGACTGATTAATGCATTTTATGTAATGATGGAGCTTGTTTTTAGCTTTTTTCTAAGGTGATTATAAGGATTGTTATTTTCCAATTTATCTATACTATATAGTGAGGCTAATCTGTTATACAGGGTGTTTCTTTTCTTTGATGTCCAATACATGTGTTCCTGCTTTGACTGCTTATAAGGGAAGAAGGGGGTAGTTTCCCATGGAGGCTTGATCTTTTCCTGCTCAAAGGCTGGCTATATTCATGTTGTTGTTTTGTAGGCAATGCTTGAGGTTTGTTGGAAAAATGTTGAAGGGTGGAGTGTTGTTGTTGGAGAAGGTGCCATGGTTTTTGGATTACAGATAGTGGAGAAACTGCCAATATAGGTGGTATTATGTAGATAAAGGGGAATGGATGAGGGGTCATGGATGAGTTCCATAGGAGCTACTCTGTGATCCATGGATGTGTGCTTCTTTTGTAAGCTCTGGTGGTGTCTCTATGAATCTATATAGGTTTAGTAGGAACCCTATGAAAAATTAGGGTGGATTAGCTTGCTTTCTTCCCATCTTGTCATCTACATAGAACAAAATAATAATTAGGAAAAACCAACATATATCAATGACTTAGTAACTAGTGCAATACAATCTATAATATATTTGTCATATTGTTGGTAATAAAATTTCAAACCTAAAAAACATTGAAAGGATCTCTCTCTCTCTCTCTCTCTCTCTCTCTCTCTCTCTCTCTCTCTTGCGCGCGTGTGCGTGCACACACACACAAATAAGTATTGTCAAGTAGTATACTTGAAAATATGACATTATTGCTTTTGAAGGACCAAATCAAATATTCTTTTCCTAGAGGGAGAGCAAAGCCATGACGACAAAAAAATTCAATAAGACTAAGCAAAAACCACTAAAATACTCGTTGAAAATATCAAATAGATCATATTAAGGTGGTGATGTAAAAGCACTCCATTAAACTAGATATGCAAAAGAATCAAAGAAATAAAAATGATGGCAAAGGAGAAGGTTCCATTGTACAATCCACAACCTCTTTCCATTGAAGAAAATACAATTTCCAGAATGGGAACCATAGGATTAGATCTACTCATGCATTATGGAAGTATTGTTGGTGAGGAATAACACAAACTTAAGGAAGTTGATCAAGAAAGAAATAATGTACGTAGTGTGTTCGGTTAGATTGACTAAAAAATGTCTCCAAAACCTAGAAAAACCAATGTCCAAGACCAAATTTCCTTAGGTCACACAACCATATATTTTAGAAGTTGAGGCCAGTGCTAGACAATGGGATTGGAAATTGGATTGGAATTGTTACTTTATCGAGTCCATGATGCTCCAAAATTATTGTGGTTACACAAATACAAGAACTACTGAACCAAATTCTAGTTATATGTCTTTGGTCACTTGTGTGTTGTTTGCATGTAACATTTAGTTTGGTCAAACTGGAAAGCCTAGAAGCTTCTCTTGGGATTGTTAAATCCATGGTGAAATTTTATGTTTTGTTATAACAACTTGCAGCTTGCAACTTAACATGTTGAGATTAAATTTTTCCATAGCTATAGATTACATTGAAATAACATGCATGGGATATAATTCTGAGTTATGGGAAGCATGGTTACTAGACTTGGTCCTAGTCTGTGTAGACTCATGAGTCTAGAAGCTTCTCTTGGGATTGTTAAATCCACGATGAAATTTTATGTTTTGTCATAACAACTTGCAGCTTGCAACTTAACATGCTGAGATTCAAGTTTTGCATAACTACAATTTACATTGAAATAACATGCATGGGGACCCAAAAGTACTTAAAAATACATAATTCTGAGTTATGGGAAGCATGTTTATTAGATTCGGTCCCAGTCTTCCTAGACTCATGAGTCTAATTCAATTGAAGTCCACATTTGGTTGAGATGGACCTGGCCTGGCATACCCGGTCAATGATTCCATGAATTGGTTAGAACAGGAAATGTTTGGCATAAAATCAGTTGTGCAGTTGTGCCTGCAGAGTTGAGTTTCCAACAATTGGGGAGTTAATTCAATCAATGTTTAAAGAAGGGAAGAAACTGCCCATAAGGTCATTTCTGCATCTTCCTTTTGTAATTTTTGAGATCTTATGTGGTCTTTATCCAACACACTCAGGCCATGTTTGACATGCATCCCTGGCACACCAACAATGTTCTTTATTTGCATATTTTGCACCACTTTTACCTTCAGAATTTCCTCAGACTTTCACAGTGTTAGCTAGGGCACATGAACAAGAAATTTTCAACTAATTTTCTGAGTTGATTTTCAACAAGAAGGGGATTATCTTCAACTGAAACATTTGGGAATCATATTTTTAGAGCTAGGGAAACATTTTTGTAGAATTTCTTAGTATTCTCCCAAATTATTTAAGTAGAAACTATAGTTTTTCTAAGCACTTTTCTAGATTTTTGTTAGCTACTTTTACTTGCAAAATGCCAATTGAAAGGGATTTTTCTCGGAGCTATTGCACACCAATCAAATGGGTCAAGTGAAATTGATCTTTTGTAAAAAAGAAACTAACATGCCCATCAACATCTTCAAGCTTCAAATGTCATATCGCCCAAGCCCCTAAAGGTGAAGTGGGAAATTGTACAGATTTGATTCATGGTGTTCAACATCAATCTAATCTAGCCTAGAAGCCATTAAGGTGGAAGAAAGTTAGAGGCAAAAAGTCTCATTGGTGGGTCAAACAATATAGTGAATGGATTTGTGCCCATAGTGTTTTCTAAAGAGCATTATTTCATCATTCTTAAACAGTATCAGAATTATGCTTTCATCATAGATGGTTCTATAGTCGTGTTTGTGAGAGAGATTTTTTGAAGCCTAAGAATCCAAGTGGGGAAAAACAATGTAGTGTGTGGCACTGTGATAATGCTTTATGATCTTGATGAGAATCAGAATTATGCTTTCATCATTGAAGGTTCTATGTTTGTGTTTGTGAGAGAAAGTTATTTAAGCCTTAAAATCCAAGTGGGTAAAAACAATATGTGAGTGGCATTCTACCCATAATATTTTCTAAAGAGCATGCTTTCATCATTCTTAAAATAGAATCAGAATTATGCTTTCATCATATATGGTTTTATGTTCGTGTTTGTGAGAATATTTATTATCCAAAAGATAGAGAATGATATAAGCATTTTTTTCCTCAATTTCTCATTGTCCATCTTTTTTTTTTATCTTCTATATCTTTACAAAATATTTTCAAACATTCAAGGCATCTTGTAGGCAGGCATGGTATATGGTTGGCATAGGTATCGTGTTGTCATGAATGATTGATTAACAGTTTGGAGGCTTTGAGACTATATTTTGTATTTTCTATAAAGGATAGTCAAGTGGATTCCACCTTCATGTTGTCTTTGTCCTGTCATATAACTTAGCCTATTTAAATTGAGTTGAAACAGTTGGCTATTGTAGATGTATTTGGAACAATGCTTGAGTAGTGTTTTGTATTATAAACTGCTCAAACTAGATGTAAGGAAATGGGAGGCTTCGATATTATTTTTGTATTTTGTGTCAATATAGCCAAGTGGATGCCACCTTATTTGGTGGATGCCTATCTAAATTGAGTTGAAACAATTGGCAATGTTTGGTATTACAAACTTCTCAAACAGGATGTAAGAAATTGGGTTTAATGAAGTTATTGTATATCTTACATTGCATCTTTCATCTTTTGTGTTGATTCATGACATTTACTCTTACATCTATTAGGTTTTATTAGATCCTTTGGATCCAATCATCTACCTTTAGGATTAGTGTTAACTTTATAGGTTACCCAACACATGAAAATTGCATACTCTTGTGTAGGAAGTTATGTGATATGAGCTAGACTGGAGATCCTCTTGCATAGGAAGTCAAATTTGTGAGAGTTTCCTTGTGTGGAAATTAGATAGAGCAAAGAAAAAGGTTTCAGTGTGAAACAACTTTTTTAGAAGGATCTCACAAAAACTGTATGTGTAGTGCAGTGAGCTACTTAGGCTGATTCTATTATTAATGATTTTTGTGTGGTTACCCAAATGACCTATGGTTAGGATTCTGGTCTACACCTCCCTGAATGTATTCATTTCAAGGTCCATGTTCAACCCATATTATAATAATTAACTACAAAGGTAATCATGAGAATTTTAGTGAATAATGTACCTTTAGTCTTTCTTTTAAGCCTTGAGTATTGTAATTTTACAAATCGATGAGAAATTCAAGCCTGAGCTATACCATTTGAAACTGATTTTACCCATTTTGGTTTATAGGGTAAAAATATCTTTTGTGATGGTGTGAATGCTTCAGTTATTCGTATGTATGCTTGTGACAATTCTGGTTTAATTTGTTGTTCTAGTTTAATTAATTTCTAGTTGTGATAACCATTTAGTATTCGCTGGTGTGGATTATAAGAGTTAAATTACATTATCAATAGAATATTTGTTTGTGGAGTGTTGGTGTGGGTTTTGAAGCCAATTTCCAGTGAGTTGGATAACTTAGCACAAGAATTGTTGTGTGTGGTGTCATTTACATAAGGTAGATTTCAATTGCACTTTATCCATTCACACTTCAATTACCCACAACCTGTTACCTTTTTCTTTGACTTGTGGATTCATTGGATGGTTGTCGAGTGTAGTGTTGGTTTTCCCACAACGTCCATAGACTCTATCTCATAGAACGATTGCTCTTTCACTAGATCACGGGCTTAGTAATCGATGTTTATTCTTAATTGGAAGATATATTTATTCATTGGCTAATTATAATGCTTAAGCACAATCTCAAGTTGATTTATTGATGACAATTACCTTCTTTTTTGTTGTTCTTGTTGATCTCGGTTCAAACAAATTTGTCAGAGATGCATTTGCTGGGTTTGATCCAACCATTGTAGCAACCTTCAATGAGAGGAAAATTGCATCAATCAGTGCGCAACAAGATATCATGGTTGTAGCCAAAATCAGAGGGATAGTTGAGAATTCCAAACACATTCTTGAGGTAACTCTTACCTCTAGCTCAAGATTGTTTCCTACTTTTGCAAAGAGAGAAGTCAGTATTGTAGGGCTATTAAGGTATTGCAATTAGAAATGTATGTCCACATCATAAATATTTGAAATCTCTGATGGTTTCTTAAATATTTTGGGAACTGGCATTAGATATCCTCTTTGCATTGTTTTACTTATTTTCCTATAAAATTCCATCTGCATTAGCCTTCCATGGTTTTTTATATATTTTCAAAACTAGCATTTAGATATTCCCTTTATGTTGTTTGTATTTTTTTTCCATTTAAACTTTCATTTTTCTCTCCCTCCCTAAAGAGTTTGCATTCAAAAATATATTTTCTTCTTCTTATTGATTTTGTTTTGTTTCTTAAACAATGTTTCCTAAGGTTCAACTTTCTCTAAGTTCTGTAGTTTGACATGTTTTCTTTTGGCTCTGTTCAAATTGAACAAGAATTCGGCTCATTTGACAGATACACATGGGAATTTGTGAATTTCAAGCCCATTGTGAACAAACAAAAGTATGCAAGGACCATTCCTGTGAAGTCATCCAAAGCATAAACTATTAGCAAGGGTCTGGTGAAGCAAAATTTTTGATTTATTGGCCTAACAATCATGTACTCCTTCATGCAAGTTGCAGGCCTGACTAATGATCATCTTGTAAATTGATCTAAACATGAAGAATGCCTTAGACCAACCCAACAAGGGAGGTGCAACTAAAGGGAATTCCAGTAAGCAATATTAACTGTAATGTTTTTAACTAGGCTATTGTGATGCTTATGATAGAGGTTTCTCTTAGTGAAGATCCATCTCCATATTTGAACAAATGTGAGTGGAAACCTAGTGACAAAAGCATTAGTTGGTATGCATTGTTTGATTGAATTCTCTGTATATATTAAGTGTTGTAATATATTCAAAAGTAGAAACAGATATCCATATAGATTGCAGTAGAATCTCTGAAGAAATACAACAGTTTCAGCTATGTTTCTTTTTGTTATTTTAAGATTTTTACAGCTTTACATTCTCTTTAGACCACCATATGTTGGGAGAGGATCTTCAGTTTCTCTCGTGTGTCGTAATGGTGGTGATGTAGTAGTGCTCTTTACCACTAAGGAAATGGCCTTGTACTTAGTTGATGACATAATTGGTTAATCTTATTTCTATGAATGGTTTTTACCATAATGAATATGGCCTTATTTTCTTTTCATGTGTCTTTTGTTCCATAAAAGATAGTAGATTTCTAATATGTTTTATTAGATACTAACTTGTTGTCAATGTACCAACTATACAAAACTGCCAATGCAAAAAGGAAAATTTTTGATATGTTTTATTAAACACTAAAATTTCTTATATGTTTTATTAGCCTTGAATTTGTGAGGTATCTGTCAAAGTCCCTAGTGCCACCTTCAGTTGTACCTGTAATACCACTTGAACTCTCCTTCCCCATAAACACCAAATGATTCAATCATCACTACTATAATTGCAGAAAGAGGCTTTATTATCATATATTGAACAATGCCAAATTTAACAACTTGGAAGAACCACTGCCCAAGCCTCCATGGCTTAAAGAAATAATTCAAAGGGAAGGGTTGCTTTACAAATCCCTTTTCACAAAAAGGTTCTAGTAGGGGTGTTGTGGCATTTGAATGCCACTGCCTCTTCATGAACTCAATATTTCTTTCCTCCCCACCCAATCAAGCTATGAGATATCTTCCAAAACAATACATGGAAAAGGACTCATAGCAGTCCTGTTGGATTTCGACATCAACATCAATTGTAGGTTTCACTAATGAGGAAAACGATTCAACTCAAGATTCTTGTAAGCTAACAGATGCTCAAAGAGAAGAAACATTGAAAGATAAAGCACAATAAGTACATAAGTGCTAGTAACAATGATTTCCCATGTGTGGAATGTATTCCCTTCTCTATTGAAAAAAGAAATTAACAATCTTCAACAAATTTGTATATTTTGAAATACTTCCCTTGATTATGTAAAATTTCCATTCCCCCCTCCATCCCAATGAATCAATTATTCACAAATCAATCTATTTAGTTTCACAACTCAATTTTGTCATTGACCATAAATATTTGAGTTGCCTTAACCTAAATTGTACACTGAATATTAAAAGGGGTCACCACAGATTTTTTTATTTTTTATTAGAAAAGTTAGCTTATATTTCAAAATCCTTGTAGTAATACTTGATAAATTATATTCAATCCATCAAAACAAACTAGTTGGATTTTATTTTCAGCAAACCATCAATCTGCAATAACCCTAAAAGAAAAAGAAAATATGGAAACTTCTACAATAACCTTCTTGTGTACATATGTTGAATTTCGTTTTTTATTACCACCATAGTAGGAAGGAAAACAATACAAATCACCTACAAAAAGAGGCCACGAATCCACATCTATATGACCAAGTGAAATGGTATTACACATATAAGAAAGGGAACAATAATCAATTGTTTTGGATATATATATATATATATAAACCAGGGAAACCATTGGCCCTGATCATGGTGTCTCATCCGAAGGGAATCGAAGAGAGTTGACTCAGCAACAACTAGCAAAAATAGTAAAGAAATTCATGTGACACATCTGAATCTACTCTAGACCATTGAGCCAACCCTTGGGGTTATCATTTTGGAGATATATCTATATATAAATCCATGCCATTACCTTGCATGTTGTACCCTTTAATTATGGTAGTCCATGATATCACATTTGTGTGTAACAATTTGTCAAAAAATGATCAATGTACAAATTTCATATTCGCATATTTAACATTTATGTCAATGAGTGTATTCTCGACAAAAACATTCAGCTTGATCCTATTATTTAAGTTGATTTGAGAGGCCACATGCCCCTGTAATATGGCAGACCCCATGTAGGGTAGTTGATAGGTTGCTAATATTTGAACATGTTGTGTCGTATATATGTTGAATCCTGGCCCTTTTATTGTGGGGTAGGAGGGCATTGAAGTATTCTTTCCAAGCAGGGTGTGCTTAGGAAGATACAAAGGGTAAACCCTGAGATCTGAGCAAGGACTAGTGGTATTAGCTAGGTCAATGCAAATTATGTATTAATTTCTTGCAAGCTACAACAAGGCAACAACAATGCTTGGTACAAATTGTTCTTTCCAAGCAGTCTAAGTTCAGGAAGATAAACCCTGAGATTAGAGCTAGGATTAGTGGTATTAGGTAGGTCAATGCAAATTATGTATTAATTTCCTGCACGCTATAGCAAGGCAATAATAATGCTTGGAAAAAATTGTGGCTACATCTGAGAGGCCATGTGCCCCTATAATATGGTAGACGCCATGCATGGTAGTTGATAGCTTGCCAGTATTTGAACCTATTGTGTTGTATATTTGTTGAACCTGACCCTTGAATTGTGGGGGAGAGCAGGGTATTGAAGTAATCTTTCTAAGTAGTGTGAATTTAGGAAGATATAAAGGGTAAACCCTGAGATCTGAGCAAGGTCTAGTGATACGAGGTAGGTCAATGTAAATTATGTATTAATTGCTTGCATGCTACTCAAGGCAACAAAAATTCTTGGTACAAATTGTTCTTTCCACGCAATATGACTTTAGGAAGATATGAAAGGTAAACCCTGAGATCCGAGCAAGGAATAGTGGTACTAGGTAGGTCAATGAAAATTATGTAAAGACTCTCAATGGGAGTCTTGACTCAAAAACAAAATTCCTTGCTCATGAAACCCGTGAAGCAAGTCAATATAATAATTTCATTTTTCTTATTTACATCTTTTTACATAAAATCATAATTACATGTCAATATGAAGACCGAACCTAGTTACATGTTTTCAACACTCCCTCTTAACTAGGGAGGTATTCATAATGGTACCTTGGACTTTCTCAATATGAAGAATTTCTGTTTAGAAGAATTCGGATTTGTAACTCATTTATATAGCATCATACCAACCAAAATTCATATAGCAAGGCCTTGACTAATAGCTCTATCCATAGAGAAAAATGTTGGTGAGACAAATGATTTATAGATGTCTTCATCATTGTCTTGCTCATAACTTACCCCACCTAGGTTCTCTTAGGATATGCTCCATGAGGACTATTCCTTTCTTGGACTCCCCAGTGCTTAAAAGAATATTGGTCCCCCACATAGAAAATTTTAGGGGCAAATCTTAGCCCATGGGCGAAATTTAAGGGGTTTCATATTTTGGAGGGGTGAACTTTTTAAATTATATCCTTTTTCTATAGTTAGCCCAAAATATATTTAAAAAATAAATAATTATTATGTTTTAGCCAATTAAAAATAGGGTGGATAAACCTTCCAAGCCCAATTCACCTAGTTTGGCAGTAGAATTTTCTTGGCATCTCCTCAATATCTAGGAATGGGACTGGTTAGGGGATATTTCGCCCTCTCCATTCCTAGAAAATCAAGACTAGGTTGAATTTGCCCTAGATTTTTTTTGGGCCCAGGGGTTGGCAGTTTGATTCACTAGGTTCCCGGTTGAATTCGTACTCCAGCATCTAGGTCTCTTATAGCCTATGGCTTTGTATTCTCATCTTGTCATGACCTACCTTTCTCTGTGGTAGATGGGGTGTGCTTTCTGATGACCTGCCTTTCTCCGTGATAGATGGGGTGTGCTTTCTTGGTGATAGATGCTTATAAAGTAGTGTATGAGCTCAGTTTCTACTCCATCTCCTAAATTTTTTTGTTTGTGCTCTTCTCCATCGATTTTTTCTTTCTGACGTTCTTGTTTTCCCTAGACCCTTTATTGATCAACGCTCCCCATGTACTTGTACCTTATTTTTAGGGGTTTGCAGTCTAAATCCAAACCCCTCTTCATTTTTCTATTTAGACACTGTAAATCTGACCCCCTCTTCATTGTTCGTCTCAGCATTCTGGATATGGCTACAAATTCGTTGTTAGGTTTAGAAATCTGGAGATGGGTGCAAATATAAATTTGTGATACAAGCTGTATAAATTTATTGTTCTAGACTCTGCGATACTTTCTAAATCCGTGGCTAACTGGGGATTGATGGTGGAACTGACCAGATTGGCTGCTTTGTGCTTGGATGTGCTCGCTGAAGGCTTGGAAGAGTTGTAACTCACATTGCGATCATATTGACATGTAAATTTCTTCCTATACTTTATGGTTTTACTATGTACTTGGGTAGTATTGAATTGAATTATGAACAATTTTTTTTTATTTTAAAATTCCATTGGAATTTATGCAATATCTTTTACTGAAATAACTTGTCTATGTAGTTTATATATATAAGAAAAATCTAGCATAGGAAGTATGATAAAATAGCTTAGTAGTCAGGTGGCTGTTGGGTTCTTGAAATGGGCTCGGTGTGATTGTTATTGTTTTCAGCTACTCGCTGTGTGATGAGGCACCCAAGGAAATAATGTTGATATCGAAGGATTCTTTTGATAGTCGAGAGACCAACAACAACATTATTGTATATTGAGAGACGATAGGAGTGGATGCGATTCCATGCTTTATTCTCTCGTTACGAGTGGAGTTATGTGTTCTGCTACGATTCCATGCTCTAATCTCTCGTTACAAGTGGAGTTCTGAGTTCTTCTATGATTCCTTGCTCTAATCCCTCGTTATGAGTGGAGTTCCAAGTTCTGATGTGATTCCATGCTCTAATCTCGTTATCATTTGTTTGTTTGCTGCGTGAGAGGGTGTGAATTCTAGTGTTCCAATCCAATATATATTCTATAAACACAAACCCCATCGTGGATGGATCGATTGTGATTTCCAACTAATTACAATTTAAAGTTAAAATGGGCCCGGTGTAATGGTTACTATTTTTACAATCAAAAAATTGTTATGTAAACCCACAATCAGACTCTCTGTCCAACGTACTAGCCTCCATACTTACCTCTCTGCTCATAACTAGCCTGATGCTGAGTATGAATGGTTATTAGCGTCTTGGATGAGATATTCCTGGTCCTATACATGGTAGGGGTCCTTGGACTTAGTCTCACTCACTTTTTCCACTCCAACCTAGTTTAAGATTTGTTTGGTTGATTACAACTTTCTTTCCTGCGCTCCTAGTAGACACTACATTAATGTTCAAATATTTGAGAGCTTCGTAGGTCTTACATGCTTGGCCAACAAGTTATTTATGGACATGTCACCTCAGATCTCAAGACAACTCACACCACACCAATAGTTAGAAGACCTCATCCAACTCTTGGTTGTGGGTTGCAACATCTTGATAGCAAGACATATCTCAAAGCATATCTTCCTAGTGTTCTAGATCCTCTCACCAGCAATTTGTTAAGAGTTTCTTGCTTATAGACTCTAATGATAGGAGAGATAGCATCAGGATGTTGATTTCTCCCCAGGTGAGCATTTGTAACCAACACTTCCACTTCCAACAATGTTGGAAGTGCCTTCAAATATATATTTTAATCTGTAATTAAAGTTGGTCATATTATTGCTTCTAAAACACACTGCTAAAAAAGAAAAGAAACAACCTAACATTGACTATCACAGGTCCATAGTTCTTTTTCGAAGCACAACTCTCGGGCATCCCACTTTTGAAACTTTCTGACAACTCCCTATTTCTCGTAGAAGCCCTAACATCCATCAATATTCCCTAAAAGGTTTTATTAATGTGCCACGTGTTAAGTTTTCAATGCATGGTAATTAGACTCTGCACTCAGAAAATTACTGCTATAACTAGCTAATTGAAAACTGTAATCTTAAATAAAAATTGCAACTTATGAATGCTTTAATCTTCAAAGAAAAAATATTGAAAACACAAACAACAAATACAAAAAAGGAATACACTTACCACTAAGTCTCAAATTCACATCTCTGTTTCTAATCAAATCTAAAAACAATAAGCTAATGTACTCTTGAAATGTTGACTGGGCCACCATCCAACCTTTTTATAGGCAAGGAGAAATATAAGGTACAATGAATATGGTCACATGCACAATATTGTGCCACTTTAAAATATCAAATTGTAGTTGTAATGCACAGACACTTTCCTTGCATAGATAGAGGACGCAAGTGAAGTGTGCCTCTATTGGAGATGAACTGAGACTTGCATCCTCCTAAAGACATGTACCTTAACTAATACTAATAATCCACATGCATGACCACCTAGTTTATCTAGGGAATTGTACCTTCTAACTAATTGTGTGTGGAAACTACTAACTAATGAAAACTAAGAAATAGCACTGACTGTTAAACATGGAAAATCATTTAAACTGGAAATGAATTGAGGATGCTTCATGTATGTTTTTTCCATGCATGCACCCTTTCTCTCTCCCCCATATTGATCTCATTTATCATTGTACAAAAGTACTGAAGGAGGTTTTTTTGCTGCTGCTAGAAGAGAAAGGTGTCATTATTGGAACATAGTCCTGACTACACATAGGAAAAAGATTAACAAAAATAAGGCTAATCTATGATCATAGAATGAAGTGTCAATATTATAACATCACTTATTTGTACCCATGTAAATATAGTCCATCCATTTTTGGATGTAGTCCAAACATAAATCTCACAGCCAAAGAGCAGGAAACTGGCTATTGCTAGATCTTGCAAATACCACAACAATATCATCTAGTGGCTAGGTTGCATCTTCCAATGCTTCTTCTTCGTTGCAATAAAATATCTCAGTAATAAGGCTATCTTTGGTGGCTCTAAGATAAATCTGCAAACAAGTTGGCCCTTTTTCCACCATCAAGAAGACATGTAAGGATTAAGGACGAAGAAAAACCAGATCTAAAACTGTGTAACACACTTCATTTTAAGGTGTGTTGTCCTTGTTTTAATTGTTGTAATCTACTAACCATACACTAAAAAACCATTATTTTTCCACACCACAATTATGGCTGCCTCCAAGATCATTTCTTTTTTTGACCATCATAAGTAGATTTTTCACTCAAATGGTAACTTTAAATCTTGAAACCTATGAAAACAACAGTCTTCAAATACCAAAATCTACAAATATGTAGACACATAATGCAGAAAAATAAAAATAGTGAGTGCATAGATATGAGCTCTAAATCACATCTATCTTCTATTGAATACAGAAAGACAAAAATACATAGCAGTAACTCAAAACAAAAATCTTGTTAATCTTCACTGAAGCCCTAACCCCAGTCTAATCACCTAGTGTGCTCCAACTGCATGGATAAGTGTTCAAGGTAAGTGCATCTGAACTGGAAGATGAATTGGAGCATGCAGGAATGCATCCCATTCCATGAGAATTTCTCCCTCTACCTAAGCTTGAACTTTATTACGTGCAATCCCTTTGATTAACTAGCGATCTACTTTCGCCTAATGATAGATCATGCACACAGAAATGAACTGAATTGAATCTGAATTCAAAATTGAATTGAAGCAAAACTGGAATGGCTAAATCTGAAACAATGTGCAAAATATAATTCACTGAAGGTGGGAAACCTGGAAATATACTAAGATAGGTGCATGGATCATGCCTCCCCACACTACTATGCATAGGGTAACAAAACATACTTCTGTTATATGGACCTGCAATAGGTGTGGCCTTATTGTTGTTGTATGAATCTGTTGTTATACATGCTTATTAAGTGTGCCTAGGTACTGTGGAGAAAACCATTGTAGATAAAAGAGGTAAAAAGTCAAACACTCCCTTTAGTGTGGAAAGTTTTCTCCACCAAACCTAGTGTGTTCTTGAACATGTTGTTCAACTTCCCCTTTGCCAGGGGCTTAGTGAAGATATTTGCAACCTGCTAACTTGTTTGATAATACTCTAGTGGCACTACTCTTTTTTGAACTCTGTTGTGAAGAAAATGGTACTTGATGTCAACATTCTTGGAGTAGTCATGGAATACTAGATTTTAAGAGAGTCTGATACGACACTGGTTGTCAAGATATCTGCAACCTGCTAACTTGTTTGATAATACTCTAGAGCCACTACTCTCTTTTGAACTTTGTTATGAAGAAACAAAATGGTACTTGATGTCAATATGCTTTTAGTTGTGGAATACTATATTTTAACAAAGTCTGATACGACATTGATTGTCTCATAGACCATAGTAGGATTCAAGATCTCACATGTCAGCTTTATTATCAACTTGTGAAGTCGGATGAATTCATAACTAACATTCTTTGTTTCCATGTACTCTTCCCTAGATGACGTCAATGCGACTGATGCTTGCTTCTTCCGAAACCAAGATATCGCTCTTGAACCCAAACCAAAGCAACAAATTGAAGAACTCTTCATGTCACTATAATCCCTTCCCAGTCAGAATCAACAATCCCATATGGCATCAACTTATCATAATGTATTGTGCCCTTTAAGTAACATAGCACATGTTTTATGGCTACCTAGTGACTCTTCCTTGACTTAACCATATGTTGGCTCATAGTGCTTACTTGAAAACATATATTAACTCTGTTATTGACCACATACATCAAAGATCCAATCCATTGGTGCATTCTCTAGAGGACTAGAAATGATAATATTATTCATGCCAAACGAAAAAGGGTGGAAGAGGGGTAGACCTTTTGGGAAGGCAAGCTAGTAACTAACCGTCAACCTATCCTTTCCACTCTTTTAGCATTGGATTTACTCTATCAACCTCTAGGCTTGTTCGCTTGGGTAGACAATCCCAATCCTTAAGACATTTATCAAGACTGCCAATGGAAGTGTATCCATAACCCACAGTCTCCTGCAACAAAATAATGATAGGCTTATCATTATGGGGAAAGGAAATTGTGGGGATTGCCAATGATGGAAGGAAATTTCTCTATTATGGGGTAGGAAGAAAAAGAGTCTCTCAAGGCCTTAATCTATCAATAGAATAACATCCAACCTAACCCTTCACGAATGGTCCCTTGCAAATACCCTGGTCTTCTGTTGTATCTTTTACCGATCTCTCCCCCTCGGATTCCCTTAAGGACGGGTGTTGCAACATCTCTAGTTCATCATCTTCTTCAAGGTCCCTCTCCACCCTCATCGATTTTCCACCATGATCATATACCATTTGGTTGTTTGCCCAACCTATCATTCCATGTACTATTTCAAATATCTATAAGTGTAATTAATCAATGTTGTACAGGTACGTAAGGCAGCGGCCATTAAGATGTACGCTTATGATTCGACCCTTAATAAAGAGCTCTTTGCTTGGATGTAGTCGACACCTAATAATGGTCCAAGGCTCAATCCCCCAGCCTGCAACTATATATTAAAGGGTTTTACATTGCAATAGAAGATAAGGAAACACAACTGATGTGAATGAAATTTGAATAACTATTGAGGGGTTATTCAATTCCTGGTGAAATACTTCTCTATTCTAGGCAAACCATATTTTGAAACATAAATAGTTTGGCAATGCTAACCCGACTTTCTAAAATTGGTTGGTCTTTTAGGGACATATATAAAAAAATTCCATCGAGGAAACATGGTTTTCCACAAATCTGGAATTCCCATTCTATTATTTAAGCCAGTGAAAGTTTATTGCCATACTTTGATTGTAAATTTTCACTCAAAGATGTAATGAATCGATTTCAAATTTGAGACACAAAACACATCTCGAGGGGACTTCATTCAGAATGTGAGAAGGAAAAGAGAATTTGATCTTTCGCAGTGGAGACTGGTAGATATTGATTGTCTCTAAAAAGGATTAGATATTAACATTAATATCACAAGACCCAAGTTTGAAGAGATCAACACTGATTTGTTTGGAAACTCCATGTAAATAGTGAAGAAATGTCTAGAAGGCGCCAAGATAAAAATATAGAAAATCAATGAAGTTGTATTGGAACAGGGGGGTATTCTTTTTGGATCTTGTTTGGGTTACCTTCTGTGGTTGTTTTCCATAAGGTGGACGTGTTGTGATAGGAACTACAGCTGATGGAAGTGTCCTTACTTCGACATTTGATCCAAAATAATTATCTGGCAGTTCTTTGTTGAGGTCTAGTTCAGTGCTTAATTTGGCATAGGTGAATACTCTAGTTTTCTTGTTCTTGCTACTTGAGTTAATATATTTTCCAAAGGGATTCCCAATTATTTCACAAAATTCTTCTTTTCAAAGATGGAGTGGAATATTTTGGAATCCTCGCCCACACTGGTGTGGTGGTGACAAACATTTGCTGGAATGGATTCTGGAGACCATGGCTTCAAGAAGAATCCTACTCTTTCCCAAAACCAAGATATTCTTGTTAAGACTCTGTCTCTCTCCTATGAAGTTTTGAGATAAAACAAAAAGAAAACATTTGGCACCGAAATTAATGTAAAAATTCTAGCTCAGTTTTTGGTTATCTTTTATTACAATTTCTCCATTTGGCTAGATTTTGTTGAATTTGTAGATGTATATGCATTCTATGTAATGATGGAGCTTGTTTTTAGCTTTTTTCTAAGGTGATTATAAGTAGTTTTATTTTCCAATTTATCTATGATATATAGTGAGGCATAAATATTAATCACAAAAATGTAGTACACCAATCTCAGATGAAAACTGAAAAAGTTGAAATTGTTGTTATCTTGGCTAGGCAGTCTAGACCAAAAGCCATGGTTTCAGAAATTGGTGCAATCAATGGTCTATCTAGGCATTTAAGGAAAATACTTTAGGCCACAATGGAGGTTGTGGGTCCACTGGAGGCTGGCTAGAACATGTCTCTGCAAAATTCCTTAAGGCATGTTGGGCCTTTGGCCTTGATAAGGAAAGATATTACTCATGGGTAACAATGTAGTAGCATGAAAGAATTGAAATTATTTATAATGATGATAAGCGAAACATAACCACTCCTTCCATGTTTGCTTTCACCCCATTAGAAAGATTAGTTGGTGCTCCCACCAAAAATTAGGTGTCAACTAATCCCCAAAACTCTGTCCTCAGTGCCAAAAGAATCATCTAAGGGTGATACAATGATCCTAGTGTACAGAGTGACACAATACACTGCCCCTTCACTATTGATGCAGGAAAAAATGGTCAGCCCATCATCCAAGTGGAGTACAAAGGTGAGACAAAATAGTTTGTAGCTAAGGAGATATCTTCTATGATTTAAATGAAAATGAAAAAGATAGTTGAATGTTTCCTGGATTGTGATGAAATTGGTGCAATCAATGATTTGTCTAGGCATTTAAGGAAAATACTTTAGGCGACAATGGAGGTTGAGGGTCCACTGGAAGCTGGCTAGAACATGTCTCTCCAAAATTCCTTAAGGCATAGTGAGCCTTTGGCCTTGATAAGGAAACATCTTGCTCATGCGTAACAATGTGGTAGCATGAAACAATTGAAATTATTTGAGAAACATAACCACTCCTTCCCACTCCTTCCATGTTTATTTTCACCCCATTAGAATGATTAGTTAGAGCTCCCACCAAAAATTAGGTGTCAACTAATCCACAAAATTCTGTCTTCATTACCAAAAGACTCATCTAAGGGTGATACAATGATCCTAGTGTACAAAGTGACACAATACACTGCCCCTTCACTATTGATGCAAGAAGAAATGATCAGCTCATCATCCAAGTGGAGTATAAAGGTGAGACAAAATAGTTTGTAGCTAAGGAGATATCTTCTATGATTTTAATGAAAATTAAAAAGATATCTGAAGGTTTCCTGGGTTGTGATGTGAAAAATGGGGGGCTCACTATGCCTACCTATTTTAACATTTCCCAGAGGAGGGCTACCAAAATATGCGATAAATGTTGTTAGTCTTAGTGTAATGAAAATTATTGATGAACCCACCAATACAACTACAACCTATGGATTTCACACAGATGTTTATTCTTCCAATAAAAATAAGACAATCCCAGTTTTTAACTTAGGTGGAGGCACCTTTGACAACTCCATTCTTAAATGTTCATGGTGGTAAATTTTAGGTGAAGGAAAACAGATTGTTCAGTCATTTTGTTCGACACTTCGAAAGAAAAATCAAGAATCAGTTGAGCATGAGTGCCATAACTCTTCAGAGATTTCATTTAGAATGCGAGAAGGAAAAGAAAATTCTATCTTTTGCAATGGAAACTGATAGATATTGATTGTCTCTGAAAAGTATTAGATTTTAACATGAATATCATAAGACCCAAGTTTGAAGAGCTCAACACTGATTTGTTTGGAAATTCCATACAAATAGTGAAGAAATGTCTAGAAGGAGCCAAGATAAACATAGAGAAAATTAATGAAGTTGTATTGGAACAGGGAGGTATTCTTTTTAGATATTGTTTGGGCTACATTTTCTAGTTGTTTTCCATAAGGTGGTCATGTTGTGATAGGCACTACAACTGATGGAAGTGTCCTTACTCCAACATTTGATCCAAAATAATTGTCTGGCAGTTATTTGCTGAGATCTAGTTATGTGCTTAATTTGGAATAGGTGAATACTCTAGTTTTCATGTTCTTGCTGCTTGAGTTAATATATTTTCCAAAGGGATTCCCAATTATTTCACAGACTTCTTCTTTTCAAAGATAGAGTGGAAGATTTTATAAGCCTCACCCACACTGGTGTGGTGGTGACAAACATTTTCCAAAATGGATTCTGGACATCATGGCTTGAAGAAGAATCCTTCTCTTTCCTAAAACCAAGATTTGCCAGTTAAGACTGATTAATGCATTTTATGTAATGATGGAGCTTGTTTTTAGCTTTTTTCTAAGGTGATTATAAGGATTGTTATTTTCCAATTTATCTATACTATATAGTGAGGCTAATCTGTTATACAGGGTGTTTCTTTTCTTTGATGTCCAATACATGTGTTCCTGCTTTGACTGCTTATAAGGGAAGAAGGGGGTAGTTTCCCATGGAGGCTTGATCTTTTCCTGCTCAAAGGCTGGCTATATTCATGTTGTTGTTTTGTAGGCAATGCTTGAGGTTTGTTGGAAAAAAGTTGAAGGGTGGAGTGTTGTTGTTGGAGAAGGTGCCATGGTTTTTGGATTACAGATAGTGGAGAAACTGCCAATATAGATGGTATTATGTAGATAGAGGGGAATGGATGAGGGGTCATGGATTAGTTCCATAGGAGCTACTCTGTGATCCATGGATGTGTGCTTCTTTTGTAAGCTCTGGTGGTGTCTCTATGAATCTATATAGGTTTAGTAGGAACCCTATGAACAATTAGAGTGGATTAGCTTGCTTCCTTCCCATCTTGTCATCTACATAGAACAAAAGAATCATTAGGAAAAACCAACATATATCAATGACTTAGTAACTAGTGCAATACAATCTATAATATATTTGTCATATTGTTGGTAATAAAAGTTCAAACCTAAAAAACATTGAAAGGATCTCTCTCTCTCTCTCTCTCTCTCTCTCTCTCTCTCTCTCTCTCTCTCTCTCTCTCTCTCTCTCTCTGCGCGCGTGTGCATGCACACACACACAAATAAGTATTGTCAAGTAGTATACTTGAAAATATGACATTATTTCTTTTGAAGGACCAAATCAAATATTCTTTTCCTAGAGGGAGAGCAAAGCCATGACGACAAAAAAATTCAATAAGACTAAGCAAAAACCACTAAAATACTCGTTGAAAATATCAAATAGATCATAGTAAGGTGGTGATGTAAAAGCACTCCATTAAACTAGATATGCAAAAGAATCAAAGAAATAAAAATGATGGCAAAGGAGAAGGTTCCATTGTACAATCCACAACCTCTTTCCATTGAAGAAAATAAAATTTCCAGAATGGGAACCATAGGATTAGATCTACTCATGCATTATGGAAGTATTGTTGGTAAGGAATAACACAAACTTAAGGAAGTTGATCAAGAAAGAAATAATGTACGTAGTGTGTTCGGTTAGATTGACTAAAAAATGTCTCCAAAACCTAGAAAAACCAATGTCCAAGACAAAATTTCCTTAGGTCACACAACCATATATTTTAGAAGTTGAGGCTAGTGCTAGACAATGGGATTGGAAATTGGAATGGAATTGTTACTTTATCGAGTCCATGATGCTCCAAAATTATTGTGGTTACACAAATACAAGAACTACTGAACCAAATTCTAGTTATATGTCTTTGGTCACTTGTGTGTTGTTTGCATGTAACATTTAGTTTGGTCAAACTGGAAAGCCTAGAAGCTTATCTTGGGATTGTTAAATCCATCGTGAAATTTTATGTTTTTTTATAACAACTTGCAGCTTACAACTTAACATGTTGAGATCAATTTTTTCCATAGCTATAGATTACATTGAAATAACATGCATGGGCTATAATTCTGATTTATGGGGAGCATGGTTACTAGACTTAGTCCTAGTCTGTGTAGACTCATGAGCCTAGAAGCTTCTCTTAGGATTGTTAAATCCACGATGAAATTTTAAGTTTTTTCATAACAACTTGCAGCTTGCAACTTAACATGATGAGATTCAAGTTTTGCATAACTACAATCTACATTGAAATAACATGCATGGGGACCCAAAAGTACTTAAAAATACATAATTCTGAGTTATGGGAAGCATGTTTATTAGATTCGGTCCCAGTCTTCCTAGACTCATGAGTCTAATTCAATTGAAGTCCACATTTGGTTGAGATGGACATGGCCTGGCATACCCGGTCAATGATTCCATGAATTGGTTAGAACAGGAAATGTTTGGCATAAAATTAGTTTTACAGTTGTGCATGCAGAGTTGAGTTTCCAATAATTGGGGAGTTAATTCAATCAATGTTTAAAGAAGGGAAGAAACTGCCTATAGGTCATTTCTGCATCTTCCTTTTGTAATTTTTGAGATCTTATGTGGTATTTATCCAACACACTCAGGCCATGTTTGGCATGCATCCCTGGCACACCAACAATGTTCTTTATTTGCATATTTTGCACCACTTTTACCTTCAGAATTTCCTCAGACTTTCACAGTATTAGCTAGGGCACATGAACAAGAAATTTTCAACTAATTTTCTGAGTTGATTTTCAACAAGAAGGGGATTATCTTCAACTGAAAAATTTTGGAATCATATTTTTAGAGCTAGGGAAACATTTTTGTAGAATTTCTTAGTATTCCCCCAAATTATTTAAGTAGAAACTATAGTTTTTCTAAGAACTTTTCTAGATTTTTGTTAGCTACTTTTACTTGCAAAATACCAATTGAAAGGAATTTTTCTCGGACCTACTGCACACCAATCAAATGGGTCAAGTGAAATTGATCTTTTGTAAAAAAGAAACTAACATGCCCATCAACATCTTCAAGCTTCAAATGTCATATTTCCCAAGCCCCTAGAGGTGAAGTGGGAAATTGTACAGATTTGATTCATGGTGTTCAACATCAATCTAATCTAGCCTAGAAGCCATTAAGGTGGAATAAAGTTAGAGGCAAAAAGTCTCATTGGTGGGTCAAACAATAAAGTGAATGGATTTGTGCCCATAGTGTTTTCTAAAGAGCATTATTTCATCATTCTTAAACAGTATCAGAATTGTGCATTCATCATAGATGGTTCTATAGTCGTGTTTGTGAGAGTGATTTTTTGAAGCCTAAGAATCCAAGTGGGGAAAAACAATGTAGTGTGTGGCACTGTGATAATGCTTTATGATCTTGATGAGAATCAGAATTCTGCTTTCATCATTCAAGGTTCTATGTTTGTGTTTGTGAGGGAACGTTATTTAAGCCTTAACATCCAAGTGGGTAAAAACAATATGTGAGTGGCATTCTACCCATAATATTTTCTAAAGAGCATGCTCTCATCATTCTTAAAATAGAATCAGAATTATGCTTTCATCATATATGGTTTTATGTTCGTGTTTGTGAGAATATTCTTTATCCAAAAGATAGAGAATGACATAAGCATTTTTTTCCTCAATTTCTCATTGTCCATCTTTTTTTTTTATCTTCTGTATCTTTACAAAATATTTTCAAACATTCAAGGCATCTTGTAGGAAGGCATGGTATATGGTTGGCATAGGTATCGTGTTGTAATGAATGATTGATTAACAGTTTGGAGGCTTTGAGACTATATTTTGTATTTTCTATAAAGGATACTCAAGTGGATTCCACCTTCATGTTGTCTTTGTCCTGTCATATAACTTAGCCTATTTAAATATAGTTGAAACAGTTGGCTATTGTAGATGTATTTGGAACAATGCTTGAGTAGTGTTTTGTATGATAAACTGCTTAAACTAGATGTAATGAAATGGGATGCTTCGATATTATTTTTTTATTTTGTGTCAATATAGCCAAGTGGATGCCACCTTATTTGGTGGATGCCTATCTAAATTGAGTTGAAAAAATTGGCAATGTTTGGTTTTACTAAATTCTCAAACAAGATGTAAGAAATTGGGTTTAATGAAGTTATTGTATATCTTACATTGCATCTTTCATCTTTTGTGTTGATTCATGACATTTACTCTTACATCTATTAGGTTTTATTAGATCCTTTGGATGTAATCATCTACCTTTAGGATTAGTGTTAACTTTATAGGTTACCGAACACATGAAAATTTCATACTCTTGTGTAGGAAGTTATGTGATATCAGCTAGACTGGAGATCCTCTTGCATAGGAAGTCAAATTTGTGAGAGTTTCCTTGTGTGGAAATTAGATAGAGAAAAGAAAAAGGTTTAAGTGTGAAACAACTTTTTTAGAAGGATCTCACAAAAACTGCATGTTTAGTGCAGTGAGCTACTTACGCTGATTCTATTATTAATGATTTTTGTGTGGTTACCCAAATGACCTATGGTTAGGATTCTGGTCTACACCTCCCTGAATGTATTCATTTCAAGGTCCATGTTCAACCCATATTATAATAATTAACTACAAAGGTAATCATGAGAATTTTAGTGAGTAATGTACCTTTAGTCTTTCTTTTAAGCCTTGAGTATTGTAATTTTACAAATCGCTGAGAAAATCAAGCCTGAGCTATACCATTCGAAACTGGTTTTACCCATTTTGGTTTATAGGGTAAAAATATCTTTTGTGATGGTGTGAATGCTTCAGTTATTCCTCTGTATGCTTGTGACAATTCTGGTTTAATCTGTTGTTCTAATTTAATTAATTTCTAGTTGTGATAACCATTTAGTATTCGCTGGTGTGGATTATAAGAGTTAAACTACATTATCAATAGAATATTTGTTTGTGGAGTGTTGGTGTGGGTTTTGAAGCCAATTTCCAGTGAGTTGGATCACTGAGCACAAGAATTGTTGTGTGTGGTGTCATTTACATATGGAAGATTTCAATTGCACTTTATCCATTCACAATTCAATTACCCACAACTTGTTACCTTTTTCTTTGACTTGTGGATTCACTGGATGGTTGTTGAGTGTAGTGTTGGGTTTCCCACAACGTCCATAGACTCTATCTCACAGAACGATTGCTCTTTCACTAGATCACGGGCTTAGTAATCGATGTTTATTCTTAATTGACAGATATATTTATTCATTGGTTAATTATAATGCTTTAGCACAATCCCAGGTTGATTTATTGATGACAATTACCTTCTTTTTTGTTGTTCTTGTTGATCTCAGTTCAAACAAATTTGTCAGAGATGCATTTGTTGGGTTTGATCCCACCATTGTGGCAACCTTCAATGAGAGGAAAATTGCATCAATCAGTGCACAACATGATATCATGGATGTAGCCAAAATCAGAGGGATAGTTGAGAATTCCAAACACATTCTTGAGGTAACTCTTACCTCTAGCTCAAGATTGTTTCCTGCTTTTGAAAAGAGAGAAGTCAGTATTGTAGGGCTATTAAGGTATTGCAATTAGAAATGTATGTCCATATTATAAATATTTGAAATCTCTGATGGTTTCTTACATATTTTGGGGACTGGCATTAGATATCCTCTTTGCATTGTTTTACTTATTTTCCTATAAAATTCCATCTGCATTAGCCTTCCATGGTTTTTTATATATTTTCAAAACTAGCATTTAGATATCCCCTTTATGTTGTTTGTATTTTTTTTCCATATAAACTTTCATTTTTCTCTCCCTCCTTAAAGAGTTTGCATTCAAAAATATATTTTCTTCTTCTTATTGATTTTGTTTTGTTTCTTAAACAATGTTTCCTAAGGTTCAACTTTCTCTAAGTTCTGTAGTTTGACATGTTTTCTTTTGGCTCTGTTCAAATTGAACAAGAATTCGGCTCATTTGACAGATACACATGGGACTTTGTGAATTTCAAGCCCATTGTGAACAAACGAAAGTATGCAAGGACCATTCATGTGAAGTCATCCAAAGCATAGACTATTAACAAGGGTCTGGTGAAGCAAAATTGTTGATTTATTGGCCTAACAACCATGTACTCCTTCATGCAAGTTGCAGCCCTGACTAATGATCATCTTGTAAATTGATCTAAACATGAAGAATGCCTTAGACCAACTCAACAAAGGAGGTGCAACTAAAGGGAATTCCAGTAAGCAATATTAAATTTAATGTTTTTAACTAGGCTATTGTGATGCTTATGATAGAGGTTTCTCTTAGTGAAGATCAATCTCCATATTTGAACAGATGTGAGTGGAAACCTAGTGACAAAAGCATTAGTTGGTAAGCATTGTTTGATTGAATTCTCTGTATATATTAAGTGTTGTAATATATTTAAAAGTAGAAACAGATATCCATATAGATTGCAGTAGAATCTCTGAAGAAATACAACAGTTTCAGCTATGTTTCTTTTTGTTATTTTAAGATTTTTACAGCTTTACATTCTCTTTAGACCACCATATGTTGGGAGAGGATCTTCAGTTTCTCTTGTGTGTCGTAATGGTGGTGATGTAGTAGTGCTCTTTACCACTAAGGAAATGGCCTTGTACTTAGTTGATGACATAATTGGTTAATCTTATTTCTATGAATGGTTTTTACCATAATGAATATGGCCTTATTTTCTTTTCATGTGTCTTTTGTTCCATAAAAGATAGTAGATTTCTAATATGTTTTATCAGATACTAACTTCTTTTCAATGTACCAACTATACAAAACTGCCAATGAAAAAAGGAAAATTTTTGATATGTTTTATTAAACACTAAAATTTCTTATATGTTTTATTAGCCTTGAATTTGTGAGGTATCCGTCAAAGTCCCTAGTGCCACCTTCAGTTGTACCTATAATACCACTTGAACTCTCCTTCCCCATAAACACCAAATGATTCAATCATCACTACTATAATTGCAGAAAGAGGTTTTATTATCATATATTGAACAATGCCAAATTTAACGACTTGGAAGAACCACTGCCCAAGCCTCCATGGCTTAAAGAAATAATTCAAAGGGAAGGGTTGCTTTACAAATCCCTTTTCACAAAAAGGTTCCAGTAGGGGTGTTGTGGCATTTGAATGCCCCTGCCTCTTCATGAACTCAATATTTCTTTCCTCCCCACCCAAGCAAGCTATGAGATATCTTCCAAAACAATACATGGAAAAGGACTCATAGCAGTCCTGTTGGATTTCGACGTCAACATCAATTGTAGATTTCACTAATGAGGAAAACGATTCAACACAAGATTCTTGTAAGCTAACATATGCTCAAAGAGAAGAAACATTGAAAGATAAAACACAATAAGTACATAAGTGCTAGTAACAATGATTTCCCATGTGTGGAATGTATTCCCTTCTCTATTGAAAAAAGAAATTAACAATCTTCAACAAATTTGTATATTTTGAAATACTTCCCTTGATTACGTAAAATTTCCATTCCCCCCTCCATCCCAATGAATCAATTATTCACAAGTCAATCTATTTAGTTTCACAACTCAATTTTGTCATTGACCATAAATATTTGAGTTGCCTTAACCTAAATTGTACATTGAGTATTAAAAGGGGTCACCACAGATTTTTTTATTTTTTATTAGAAAAGTTAGCTTATATTTCAAAATCCTTGTAGTAATACTTGATAAATTATATTAAATCCATCAAAACAAACTAGTTGGATTTTATTTTCAGCAAACCATCAATCTGCGATAACCCTAAAAGAAAAAGAAAATATGGAAACTCCTACAATAACCTTCTTGTGTACATATGTTGAATTTCGTTTTTTATTACCACCATAGTAGGAAGGAAAACAATACAAATCACCTACAAAAAGAGGCCACGAATCCACATCTATATGACCAAGTGAAATGGTATTACACATATAAGAAAGGGAACAATAATCAATTGTTTTGGATATATATATATATATATATATATATATATATATATATATATATATATATATATATAATATATATATATAGATATATATATATATATATAAACCAGGGAAACCATTGGCCCTGATCATGGTGTCTCATCCGAAGGGAATCGAAGAGAGTTGACTCAGCAACAACTAGCAACAATAGTAAAGAAATTCATGTGACACATCTGACTCTACTCTAGACCACTGAGCCAACCCTTGGGGTTAACATTTTGGAGATATATCTATATATAAATCCTTGCCATTACCTTGCATGTTGTACCCTTTAATTATGGTAGTCCATGATGTCACATTTGTGTGTAACTATTTGTCAAACAATTATCAGTGTACAAATTTCATATTCCCATATTTAACATTTATGTCAATGAGTGTATTCTCGACAAAAACATTCAGCTTGATCCTATTATTTAAGTTGATTTGAGAGGCCACATGCCCCTGTAATATGGCAGACCCCATGTAGGGTAGTTGATAGGTTGCTAATATTTGAACATGTTGTGTCGTATATCTGTTGAATCCTGGCCCTTTTATTGTGGGGTAGGAGGGCATTGAAGTATTCTTTCCAAGCAGGGTGTGCTCAGGAAGATACAAAGGGTAAACCCTGAGATCTGAGCAAGGACTAGTGGTATTAGCTAGGTCAATGCAAATTATGTATTAATTTCTTGCAAGCTACAACAAGGCAACAACAATGCTTGGTACAAATTGTTCTTTCCAAGCAGTCTAAGTTCAGGAAGATAAACCCTGAGATTTGAGCTAGGACTAGTGGTACTAGGTAGGTCAATGCAAATTATGTATTAATTTCCTGCACGCTATAGCAAGGCAACAATAATGCTTGGAAAAAATTGTGGCTACATCTGAGAGGCCACGTGCCCCTGTAATATGGTAGACCCCATGCAGGGTAGTTGATAGCTTGCCAGTATTTGAACCTATTGTGTTGTATATTTGTTGAACCTGACCCTTGAATTGTGGGGGAGAGGAGGGAATTGAAGTAATCTTTCCAAGTAGTGTGAGTTTAGGAAGATATAAAGGGTAAACCCTGAGATCTGAGCAAGGTCTAGTGGTACGAGGTAGGTCAATGTAAATTATGTATTAATTGCTTGCATGCTACATCAAGGCAACAAAAATTCTTGGTACAAATTGTTCTTTCCAAGCAGTATGACTTTAGGAAGATATGAAAGGTAAACCCTGAGATCCGAGCAAGGACTAGTGGTACTAGGTAGGTCAATGCAAATTATGTATTAATTGATTGCACGCTATAACAAGGCAACAATAATGCTAGGCACAAATTGTGGCTACATCTGAGAGGCCACATGTCCCTATAATATGGAAAACCCCATGTAGGGTAGTTGATAGCTTGCCAATACTTGAACCTGTTGTGTTTATTAGATTGATAGTCTGTATCCATAGAAAATTTTAGGGGTGAATCTTAGCCCATGGGTGAAATGACAAACACTCTAACTTGGAACTAGACCACACATTGCCTTACCAAAATTATGTGTGTTGGTACCAAGTTGTAATAAACACACAATAATTATAATATAAAAATTAAAACAATAAATGAATTGACACATATTAACTAAAGTACATGACTAACCTTTCAACCATTGTGACTAGTCAATGCTAAGTACATCATCACATGGCTTTGTAATTATATCATTCATCTCATATCCTCCCTTTTTTTAATACATGAGAAATATCTTTATATTCCATATGAGGAATATACATATTTCAGTCCTCGAGGGATTGCTTAGACAACAAGCCTCATAGCCATTACAAGAAATACTCATTATGAGTTCAACACATTGTCACATGTAGGATTTCTCCCTACCACCTGCGCTAAACCTAATTGAATTTCCATGAGAAATATCTTTATATTCCACATAAGGAATATACTTGTTTTGGTTCTTGATGGATTTCTTAACAAGTCTTGAATCCATTACAAGAAATACTCATTATGAACGTTGTTATCCCTTTACAAAGTCTTTATTATTCAGTGAAAGATTCACCAATCTTGCGAGATTTTATAATTCAAAGAAATATTCGCCATGATTTTAGAAGATAATATAATTTGGTGAGAGATTCGCCATGATCTTAAAAGATAATATGATATAGTGAGAGATTCGCCAAAAAAACTATATATACATATTATATTATTAATAAAATTGCCTTTCATTTTTCCATGTATCATTGGGATTCACCCATTTATTATACATATAAATTTAGGGGGGTTATTAAAATTTTCCGTAGTCCCCCACGACTAATCTTCCATGGGATTCCCTAACTCATCCCACAAGAGCATCAGATACGAAATGATTACACAATCCTCCATTATGTCTTCTCAAGTGAAGCACAAAACAACATGTCTATTGCTCCTTCTTATACCGGGAGGTTTTATTCCTTTGATGTACCCATTCCTATCACATAGGAATGTACCTAAGCTTATGGATTAGAAATTTCTGAGTTTCTTCCAAGTAAGAAACTTCTTCCCAGATTCCTTCCTAACCAAGGACCTATAGAACCCTTAGCTGCATGAAGAGCTCCTTTCTTCGATGTCATGAATTTCTTTTAAGGAGTCTTTAAATTTTGGGAACTTTTGTATATGGGGCATAGATCATCCATCACTTTTTTCCACGAGTTAGTCATGTCCCTAACTCATCAGAAAGTCATCCATCGGATTTTCCATCTGGCTTTGCTTCATGCCATTCTACCTTCATGCCATATTTCCAGAAGAACATTAAATCCTTTCATATGGTTTGCTTGGAAGTCATTCACAGATCTTCCCTTTTATAGTTTTACATAATCCCAACCAGATGTTAGTTCCAAAATAATGTATACTTCAAATTAGAATTACCTTTTTGGTGATCTTTCACCATGACATCTTCCTATAAGTATCAACATCCTGCATGCGGATTGACACATCTTCCACAGATATTCAGTGTCAAGGGTCTCTATCTTTTTTCGACTTCTTTCAGGAGATATTCTAGTCAAATCTTCTTGGAATTTGAATGCCTTATACCATCACTATATTATCACAATCTCTTCCTTTCTTTTCACACACTTCATTCCCAGAAGCTTCCAATCTTGATTGTAGTCAGCTTCCTTATGTTGCATATATTATGTTGATTTCATCTAGTGTGACTTATGCTCTTTTGCAATACTTAGGAGGACGAGATCCTTTCTTCTCTAGATCATATTGTAACCATATGACTTTCATAATAATCCATGTGAGCATACCTCATTTTTCTTTTAGTCATCCAGACTTCCTGTAGTATCTTCAGCCGAAGGGACTTTATTCTTCAGACCTTCTTTCCTTGTTGTGTCATCATATTATTCCTTGAATCCCACAAGTTGGAATTCTTTAATGAAAAACGTTTGCTTCCTTTCTCTATCAGTGAGTCCTTTCATGAGAATTCAATCAGAGAAACTTAAGGATATTTTATGTCCTCATCAGGAAAATGTTTAATTTTACGATGATCCCAGTGGATGATGATGTTTTGCTGATTATAAATACTCATGAGGTTTCCTAAGAGCTTCCTAATTAGTAGGATTTGGACCAGACATACTTTCTTCCCATGTCACGAGCCCTTACTTCTAATGCATCCTATCTACTTTACATTGCTTCCTACCTATAACTTACAAGTGAAAGAAACCTTTTAATGAATAAGATCACCTTAGTCATCTTTTAGCTTCTTCCTTCTTACGCTTCTTTGTCTCAGGTTCTTTTACTTCCTTAGTAGAGTAGTCTTCTTCCCTGCCCCTCTTGCGATTAGGACAATCTTTTTTGTAGTGTCCAAAGTTGTGACAACCATAGCATCTTACTTTAGCCATGTTCTTCCTTTTCTTCCCAAACCTTTCAAATATTTCTTTTCATTTTGACACTAATTGTTTCCTTCTTTTCGATACTTCTTTACTTTCATTCTTCATCCTGTCTCCTTTTGCCTTGACGTGAGACCATCACCTGATATATGCGATAGCTTCCTCTTCCCTAGAGGCAATGAGGTTACCTTGTTCATTAGTTAATGCATTGAGAATTGCTGAGAGTATTTTGTTATCTAATACTCTGTCTTTTAGATCCTTCAGTTGTTCTTTTATTTGAGATGCCTTAGAGAGGCATGATGATATCCCTTCATCTATGTTCAACTTATGAAGTTCAAATCTAAGAGTTAAGATATTTTCTACCGTGCTTCTAGAGAAAAGTTCTTCCAGCTTATCATATATTTCTTTAGATGTTTCTAGCTTTTCTACATAGGAAATACATGAATCTTTGATGGATTCCTTGAGTATCTTTTGAGCCTTGAGATCCTTTTTCATGTATTCCGATAATGATCGTCCTTCAGATGGCTTAGATATTTTCCCATGAACATGATCAATGAATTCATCTACTTCAAGGACAATGTATATCCTATTTTTCCAAGCAAGGAATTTTGATGCCCCAACCAACTTTTGATCTTCCTTAAAACATGAAGTCATTTTCCTAGATTGTATTATAATAAGAGGTACTTACTTGAGAAGATCAAAACTTCAACTTTGATGATGAGTTTGTTGCTCCTTGCTTCAAGTCTTTTGGAGAGGGAGGATTGCCTTCTATGAGATCTTTTAAGAGAGAGAGGACTGACTTTTAATTCAATCTTTCCTAGAGCCTTCACTTCCTTTGATGATGTGATGATATCTAAAATGCTTCTAGGGTTTCTGCTTCTTTCTTGAAGATGATTTCAAGATTCTCGCTTTCGATCTAGGGTTTTGGTTTGGTGAGAATATAGATTTCCTTCTTGATATCCTTCGACTTACTTTGATTCCTCCTTTGAATATTGATTCTTGTGTGTCAACTTGTTTTGTCTGCCCCTTCTAGTCTTCAACACCTTAGCTCCGATACCATGTTGAGAAATCTAGGGTATTCAATGTTAATAATTTCTCTGCTTGATAATTGCTTGTGATATGCTTGTTCTTCTTTTACTTATGATCCTTCACTTTGTTAGCTTATTAGTGTGTTCTTTTCATCAAGACAATTACCAAAATAAATACAAGTGACACAAAATATAGGATTCTCAGGCCAGGGCCAAAACCTCTCACCTCTTGAGAGGAAAACCCAATAAAATTATTCTTCTAGATATTCAATTGATAAGTACCAAGACCATGACACTGAACCCTTGACTATAGTATCCTTCAATACACTTGTCACCCACCTTGATCTGTTCCTCCATTCTTCGTCTTTCCTACTAGAGAAACTCAGTCTTTATCTTGTTATACTGCACCTCCATAACTTCCCTAGAGAATCTCAGTCTCTAATTCTTCTAGAGAGAACCTAAACCTCTCTTGTTGCCCCAGAAGAATCTGTTGCCCAAATTTCGCAGTGCACAGAAGTTTTTACTGCCCAGAATTCAGACTTCTAAAAGATTCTTCTGCCCAAACTTCACACTTCCCAGAAGAATCTTCATTGTTCCCAGTAGATGATGTCCCATAATAATATTCGTCCTTCCCTTTTGCTGCTCCTTCGTCCTTCTTCTAGACCTCTTTCTTTTTCCTTCTTCTTCACACTTTTCCATTGAATGCTTGTTCAAATTGTGTGTCTCCAAATGAAGCTGATTAGGGCTATATACACCCTTCTTCACTGCCCTTTAGGCCAACTTGACAACTGGAGTTTAGGCCGACTTCACCTTGCAGCTTCCTCATAGTTTGTAGGCCGACTTGAAGGGGTTTGGTGACAATTTATTGGAGGATACTTTACATAGACAATATTGACCTTTTTCCAAGTGTAACATGACTTCATTTACATGATACTGTCTCTTTTATGACTATATGAATAAACCCTAAAGACTCTCAATGGGAGTCTTGACTCATAAACAAAATTCCTTGCTCATGAAACCCATGAAGCAAGTCAATATAATAATTTCATTTTTCTTGTTTACATCTCTTTACATAAAATCGTAATTACATGTTATTATGAAGACTGAACCTAGTTACACTTTTTCAACAGAGCCCCCGCGGCCACCTCAATCGGGAGGCCCGTTGTTAATTTTTATCCCTTTTAAAAAAAATTAGTATATTTTTAAATTATTTTAAATTCGATTTTTTTAATTTTATTTTTATTTTTATTATTTTATTTTATTATGATGTTTTTTTATTTTAATTTTTTTAAATTCAAGGAAAAAAACATTGTTTTTTTTATTTTTTTTCCTATAAATTATGTATTTTTTAATTTTTATTTATTTTTTTATATTTTTATCTTTTGTTTGAATTTTTTATTTTTGGGTCATGTTTCATTGTTTTTTATTTTATTTTTTTATTTTTTTGGGTCATGTTTTTTCATTGTTTTTTATTTTATTTAATTTTTAAATGCTTTTTTATAAGTTAATTTTTTTGAGTGTTTTTTTTTTTTTTTTTTGAAGTCTTTATTTTTAAATGGGTTTTATTATTTATTTTTTATGTCTATTTATTTTATTTTAATGTTTTTGTTTGTTTTTTTTTTTAAATCTCACCAATATTTTTTATTTTTTCGTTTTTGTTTTTTTTGTCAAAATTTTAAATTCTTTTATGAAATTATGTTATTTTTTTAATAATTTTTTTTTTGTTTATGTCTGATTTTTTTGTATTTTTTATATGGCATTTCTTTTGGGTCAATTTTTGTTTGTTTGTTTTTGTTTTTATTTTTTCAATGTTTTCATATTCTCAATATATTTGAATGGATATATTTGTCAAAATAAAAAATATGTAGAAGTAATAAGTCTAGGAGAACAATTTTTTGTTGATGGTGTATTGCGTTAGTAGTCGATAGGATTCTGGAAGCGACATTTTTTTTGTTTGCATAATTTTTAATATGTTTATTAGTTTCGATTTATCAAATTGAAAAGAAATATAATTTTTGTATTCAAGCCTTTGCCATGGTCTCCCTCTTCATCATGATGAACCACACTTGTTGGTTCGAAACGTCTCGGCCAAAAAATTCTCTCATGTGATTTCTACCGAAAGACTTTGTTTAAGAAATATAATTTTAATATTAAATTATTATTATTATATATGAAAATAAAATTAAAATATATATATTTCTCAATAATGAAATATAGTTTTTAAAAAACAATTTGCAAATTTCAAAATCTTAAAATTATTTAAAAATAAAATATTTACACAAATTAAAAAAAAAAATGTTTTAATGCAAAGAGTATCAAAAACTCCAAAATCACATATAAATTCATTTGTTTTGTAAAGTTGTTCATTCATCATAACTGAAGCATTTCATATCCACTGACTTCAATACATTATATAAAAAAGACATTATATTTAATAAATTGTTATTACTATGATAAACTTAAAACAAAAATAAATTAAATGGTAATAATTTTTTAAAATAATGTTAACACCATGACTGAAAATTGTTGGATTTTAAGGCTATTCATAGATGTGATATTTTATCTTTAATGTCATCCTTGGAATTTTAAGGCTAGACATGATATTTTATCTTTAATATTGTGCTTAAAAATTGTTGGAATTTTAAGGAGACGTGATATTTTATCTTTAATGTCATCCCTATAGTAGGAATTTTAAAGCTTTTCAAAGTCATGATATTTTATCTTTAACATCATTATTAAAAAATGTTGACAATTTACCCCAAAAAAAAAGACGTTATTCCAACATCAACACTTTTCATTTTCAGGGTGTTTTTTGCACAAAAAAAATGTTTTTACTTCCATTTTTAAAAAATGTTGAAAAGTTACCCCGAAAAAAAAGAGGGGTTATTCCAGCATCAACACTTTTTATTTTTAAGTTTTTTTTTTTCATGTTTTTTGGGGTGTTTTTTGTTAGAGTTCTCATTTTGAGGTAATAGTTCTCGTTTGATCGGTAACTTTGTTTACTCTTGTAGCTTCAACTTCCAGCGTTCTTCATTTCTTTCTTCTTGCTTCTACCTTATCAATATGAAAGGTGTTGATGACTCCTATGATGTCTTTCTCTGTCACATAAATCTCCTCCAACATATTTGAAAGTTAGATAGCAAAATCCTATAAAAATTATCAATATGAAAGGTGTTGATGACTTCTATGATGTCTTTCTCTGTCACATAAATCTCCTCCAACATATGTGAAAGTTAGATAGAAAAATCCTATAAAAATAAAATATAACATTTGAGTATAAATAAGTTTGTAAAAAAATAATGATACTTCCAATAAAACATAATACATAAATAAGAATAAACAAACATACATTTCTTTTCTCAATGCTTTACATAACAAATGCACATATTCGTAAAACTTTCTTCCATATTATAATTTCTCTTTTTGAAACAATATCTGAACATCTTAATTTGTTTTACGAGAGCATAAACAATATCTATACCTGACTCCAAACATATATGTGGTACAAAGCCAAGCCTCTGACCATTTTCCTACACATATTCAAACTCAACATAATACACATATATTTATTCTATATTGTTGCTTGGTTTATCTTTGAAAAACCATGAATACCCCATTTTATTTTCTTCTATAGTCATTTTCCATTCTCTAATATTCTTCATTCATTTTGAGACGTCAGTGGTGGACCTTAACCAAAGTCAACATAATACACATATATTTATTCTATATTGTTGCTTGGTTTATCTTTGAAAAACCATGAATACCCCATTTTATTTTCTTCTATAGTCATTTTCCATTCTCTAATATTCTTCATTCATTTTGAGACGTCAGTGGTGGACCTTAACCAAAGTGTTAGTTGTCATTTGTTGTTTAGCATTCATAAAAGATCCAATTGTGGCGTTAGATGTCATTATTGTAGCTCTTGAATAAAAAAATTTCAACGATACATTTGTTGATGCCATTTTAGTAAATGAAAAATTAGAGTCATAAAGTTCTATTTTATAATATTAATGAAAAAGATATTTTAAAAAATAGCCTCTAAAATTTGACTTTGAAAAAAATCATTTTTTTCCAATAAGATTGATAAAAAATTATTTAGATATTAAATATTTAAAATAACTTTTAAAATTTTACAAAATTATTATATATAGAAAAACAAAAAATGATTTTTTTCCAATAAAATTGATGAAAAATGATTTAGATATTAAATATTTAAAATAACATTTAAAATTTTACAAAATTATTATATATAGAAAAACAAAAAATTAAAAAAAAAAAATTAAAGTAAAAAAACACATTTAAAGGTCAGGAACAAACTTAGAAGAGAGCATGGAGCAATGAGGGTTTCGGGAGCGAATTCGAACGTGGGTAGATGGTAGGGTTTCAGAGACGCAGGAACACAGCGGAGAAAGAGCAGACCGAGGACGAGTAAGGCAGGCAGGCGACCGTAGAGGTTACGGCCAGGTAAATTCGAAGCTTTAAGAAAAGGTTGAAGAAGAATAGAGGGTTGGGAAGGACTGAGAGAAGTAATGGGAGAAAGGCAGGGGAGGGGAGAGATCCCCTCCTACAGGAATGTAATGGTAGGAAGTTCAGGGAACGAAGATGGGCAAGGGGAGTGCGGGAAATAAGCAGGGAAACACCAGTCTTGGGAAACAAATGGCAAGCAAGGATGGTAAATAGGTGCCTTCCTAGGGCACAGAAAAAGCCACGGTATGTGATTCCAAATAATAAATTGGAGAATTACCGCTGCTACATGAGAGATCACGCTTTAATCTGCAAGTTTATAGGATACTGGCCATCTGAAAGGGACCTCACGAGATGGATTCAGCAGAGATGGAGACCAAGAGGGCATATAGATCTCAAACTGGGGGCCAAGGGATTCTTTACAGTCATCTTCGCAAACCTAGAGGATAAGGAAAGGGTTTTTGAGGAGGGACCACACTTCATGAACAATGCGGGTTTGTTCACACGATATTGGGAAGATAGATACAACCCTGATGAGGAGAAAATAATGGCAGCCCCGATATGGGTCAGATTATTTGGGCTACCGGATGAATTTTGGGATCCTGAAATATTGGAAGGAATCGGAAATTCGATTGGTACTTTTGTAAAGGTGGCAGAATCGACGAAAAGAGGAAAATATACTTCTTATGCAAGGATCTGTGTATACATGAACATAGCAGACCCTTTACCGGAATCCATTGAGCTTGAATATCAGGATGAAATATGGCAGCAGCCCATAGATTACGAACATATACCGTTCAGGTGCAGGAGATGCCACGTATATGGACATCTCGCAAAGGAATGTCCACAAAATCGAACAGTGGAGGCAGAGAAGGACAACAGGGAGGAAATAAGGAAAGGAGAAGGATCTGAAGGGGAAGAAAATGAATTCAGGGAGGTACAGAGGAGAAGGAAGCCAAATCCGGGAACATCAAAACCTCAATCCAAGGAAACAAACTCATCAATTGAGAGTCAAAACAAGTTCAAAATCCTTCAAGAGAAAGAAGAGGAGTTTGAGGGAGAAAAACAGGAAAAGGAGGTTAATGAGACAACCCCAATGGAAATCATAAAGGATGGAAAAAGAAAAAGCATGAGCCCAAGCAGAGAGACTGAAGGGGAAGCGGGAGGAAGACAAGAGAATATAGCAGAACAATCAATGACAGGTACAGAGAATATAAAAGAAGTGGGTACAGAGGAAGAAAAGATAATGAAGAAATTACTCAATGAATGGAAAAAATTGGACGAAAGATTCATCCCGGAAAAAGAGAAACAGTTGTATAAAGAAACCTTTCAAAGATATAAGGAGAAGAAGGGAGGATTTACAGAAAACAGGCCAGATCAAGCAGGAAATCAGGAATCCCAAAGCCTAGAAGGGGATGGCCATGGTAAGGGTGGAAGGAAAAAAGGGAGAAGAACGTTAAATGAATCAATCCAAGCAGTGGGAGAGACTCTAGTAAATTCAGGAAGGGTGATACCTCTGTCAGAGGTATTTCAACAAACTTCTAAAAAGTTTTAAATGATTGTTACAAGTTGGAATATTAGGGGACTAAATAGTAAAGGGAAACAGAGATATTTGAAAGAAAGAGTGAAGAAAGATAAGCCAAGCATTATGGTAATTCAGGAAACGAAAATGGAAAGCCAGCAGCTGGCAGAAACTGTAAAGAAATTGAAATTAGGATACGAGGTTATGGCCCTGGATGCAGTAGCAACAACAGGGGGTTTGGCTATCTTGTGGAACCCGGAAGAGGTAATTTTTGAAAATTGGTTTAGTCTGCCTAGAATCCTTTCAGGCCTGTTTAGATTAGTGGGGATGGGGGAAAGAATCCTTATCACAGGAGTATATGGACCCCATAATTATAGAGAACGGAAAGATTTCTTGAAGAATATCCACACTATGAGAAGCTTAATTCCGAATACCCCGTGGATAATAGGAGGGGACTTCAATATGATAAGGGATCTAGGAGAAAAGAGAGGGGGAATAAGGAGGGAGGACCAGAATATGGAGGAGTTCAACGACATGATTAGGGACCTGAGGTTAGTAGATATTCATACAACTAATGGGGTCCATACCTGGAACAATCGAAGAGGAGGACAGAATCAAATCGCTTCTAGACTGGATAGATTCCTGCTTTCAGAGCAAATTTTGAATCGCGATGTGTTTATTGAAGCTAAAATCCTTCCTAGCCTTGGTTCTGATCACTGGCCCATACGATTAGATATCGATATCAAGAAGGTTAAGGGGAAGAAGCCCTTCAGGTTCGAATCTTTCTGGCTTAGAGACCCACAATTCATAAAGAAATTGGAGGATTGGTGGAATCAGAGCACTATCAGGGGTAAGGGGAAAATGCATACTATACAATTGAAGCTCAAGGAAATTAAAAAGAGAATAAAAGAATGGAATAGGAAAGAATTTGGGAACATTATGGAAGCAAAGCAGAAATTAGAAGGAGAAATGGAGGAAATCCAGCAAAAAATAATCTTGGAAGGAAGGGACGAAGAGAAGAGTAGGGAGGAAGGAAGAATAATAAGCCAGTTGGAAGAGAGAAGGAAACAAGAGGAGATTCTGTGGAGACAAAAATCAAGGATAAAATGGTTAAGGGAAGGAGAAAGGAATACAAAATTCTTCCATCAAGCTATGATCCAAAACAGACAGAGGAATAGAATCTTTTCAATTAAAAATGCTGAAGGAGAAAGAGTAATAGAACAGGAGGATATAGAAAAGACTCTAGTTGATTACTTTAAAGGGATCCTAACAGAAAATCAAAGGGATAGAGGAGAAGCTATAAATAATATTTGCAGGGAGATACCAAGACTAGTAACTGAGGAACAAAACAAGGCATTAATGCGGGCAGTAACCATGGAAGAGTTAAGAGAAGTAGTGATGAATATGAGCAGGAACAAGGCTCCAGGTCCGGATGGGTATACAGTGGAATTCTTCCAGGCTAGTTGGCATTTTATGGGAAAGGAGATACTGGAGGCCGTGGAAGAATCACGAATGAGACAGCGAATATGGCCTGGAATAAACTCGACCTTTCTGACCCTGATTCCTAAAAGTAATACCTCGGAGGAACCACAGGGCTTTAGACCCATAGCCTTGTGTAATGTCATCTATAAGATTATATCCACTCTAATTGCGAAAAGGTTGAAACCTCTCCTACCCAACTTAATTGCGCCTGAACAGACTGGCTTTGTGGAGGGTCGGCAAATCTTGGATGGTATAGTGGTATCTCAGGAGGTGATACACTCCCTAAAGGTGAGAAAACAGAAAGGGATGCTAATGAAGTTGGATTTGTCCAAGGCCTATGATCGATTGAACTGGGACTATCTCAGAGCGGTTTTGGGAGCTTTTGGTTTTGAGAGCAGGTGGATAGCATGGATAGTCAGCATGATCTCTACTCCGAATTTCTCAATTTTGGTCAATGGTATTCCTACAGATACGTTTAATGCCACCAAGGGAATTAGGCAGGGGGACCCAATTTCTCCGTTCTTATTCATCTTGGCTATGGAAGGATTAAGTAGAAAACTCAAAAAAGAAGTAAGCGAAAGGAGAATCAAAGGAATCAGGTTGTGGGGGAATAATATGATCATCACACATCAACAGTTTGTTGATGATTTGATGTTATTTGGAGAAGCGTCGCTTAAGGAGGTGAGAAATTTCAAGAAGGTCTTAGAAGTCTTCATGAGCGCATCAGGTATGGAGATTAATAAAGATAAATCTTGTACTTTCATATTTAATTCCCCTAAGGCTATCAAAGCCCATTTAACCAGAGTTCTAGGTTTTAGACAGGGAGAGTTACCCACTAAGTATTTGGGTATCCAACTGGATATAAACCCTAACCGAATAAAGAATTGGCAGAGTTTGTTGGAAAAAATCAGGAAAAGATTAGCTAGTTGGTCGTTCAGATTGTTGAATATTGCAAGCATAATGGTTCTATTAAAATCGGTCTTATTATCTATCCCCATATACCACCTGTCCATTATGGCTGCTCCCAAAGGAGTTTTTTCCAAAATGAGAGAAATACTGGGAAAATTTCTATGGGGGGGTCCCAAGCAACAGAAGAAATGGACTCTGGTTTCATGGAAGAATGTAATCAAGAGGAAAGAGGAAGGAGGCCTCGGAGTAAGAGATCCTGAAATTGTAAATAAGGTTTTAGGGGTGAAACTATGGTGGAGATGGGTCCAGGGGGGAACCGATGTGTGGAAAAAAATATGGAACCAAAAATATGGCATGCCTGATACAACTGAAGGGCGTTTAAGAATAGAGGAAACTCCAAGAGGATCACAAATCTGGGATTTAGCAAGTAGAAATAGGGATATAGTTAGGAACCTTGCCTTCTGGGAAATCCGTGAAGGAAGCTCAGCAAGGTTTTGGGAGGAAGGTTGGCAACAGCGTGATAATCTGGATAGGATCCAAACTCTTCATGAAGTCCAAGAAAAAGCGCAAAGAGCAGGAATGGAATATGTGAGGGACTATTGGAAAAGAGAAGAATTAAACGACATATGGAGAGTCTGGAAAAGACCGGAGGAATGGGATGACAATATAAGTCAGGAGGCTGGGCAAGTGTATACCAGAGAAATAGAATCGAGGAAAATCAAGATCAGAGAAGGTAAGGATATCCTTAGATGGGGTAAAGCGATGAAGGGCATGTTTACAGTAAAAGAAGCATACTACTGGGCAACGAAAGAGGAAAGAGAGGAGGAACCAATGGAATGGAAAAAGATTTGGGAAGGAAAATGGTGGCCAAAAGTAACATATTTCGTATGGTTGGTGTGCAGAGGGAGGATCCTGACATGGGACAATATTCAGAAAAGAGGAATGAATGGACCATCAAGATGTAATCTCTGTAGCAAGGAAATAGAAACTCAGGAGCACTTATTGAACAAATGTTTATATACTCAGAGTCTGTGGGAAGAAATTAGGGTACTCTTTGGTATGACAAAAAGGGATCCAGATAACATCAGGAATACTCTGCTTCAATGGGGAAAGGGGAATTTCCAAAGCAAAGTCGTAAGGAGAATATGGAATCTGGCGGTAGGTTTCGTAATATGGGAGATTTGGAAAGAGCGAAATCGAAGAATCTTTAGGGATAAAAGCTGTCAAGAATCGAGAATTTGGGATGAAATATGCAGGTCGATTAAAGAAACGGTTTTGTCTGAAGTTTGGGAGGAAGAAGATTGGAAGTTGAACCCGGAGGAACAGAGAATAGTCTCAAAACTGAATATGGAATTTACGATGATCTACCCCAATACAGAGAGGAGAACCAGAAATGGCATGCAGAGCCCCAACCATTTCAGACTTCCCGGGGATCGACGGATTAAATTAAACTTCGATGGGGCCTCAAAGGGTAACCCCGGACAAGCAGGTCTGGGAGGCATTTTCAGAGATAGCAGAGGCAATACACGGTGGGTGTATGCTGAATGGGGAGGGGAAATGACGAACAACGAAGCGGAATTGTGGGCAGTACACCATGGACTCCGAATAGCAGTTAGAAACGGGTATATGAATCTTGAAATCGAAGGAGATTCCCAAATCACGATAGATATGTTAAGGAAATTAAGGGATGGTAAGAGATGGGATCATGTAACGAAGAGTTGGAGGACAGCAGGGATAATACAGGATATCGAGGGACTGCTGAGTAGGATAGAATATACAATAATAAATCATGTATTGAGAACTGGAAATCGCGCAGCTGATCTATTGGCCAATTGGGGAAGTGAAGGTTCGAACAGGAGAGTGGATGGCAGCTGGACATCATTAAAGGATGATCCAAGTTGGAACGAGTTAAATAATCTACTCAGTCAGGATCATAATGAAGCGACCGCACAGGAAAGGAATAATTAGACGCCTCCCGATTATGGAAAGGAGGGGAAAGGACAGAGTAATCAATGATCGATCAGAGTGTCTGCAGGATCAAGTATATGAAGCTAAAGTCATGGAGGGCGGGATCAATCAACCCACGGGAAGGATGCTCATCCCAAGGAGGAAAGTGGGTAAGGTACCGAGGACGAGAGGTGGAATCGTCAGAGAGACAGCGATCGTTTCCCATCATGATAGAGAAAATGGAACGCGTATTAATGAAGAGGACAGGCAGCAAAGAAGTTTCAAGAAGAAAAGGTGGTCGAGCAGGGATAAGATAGGGTCTGCATGCAGTAGAACGAAGCAAAGGGAGAAACCAGGAGTGAACCAAAGCAAAGTGAGGGGGAGAATTACGAAATTGCAACAGACGAAGGCAAGTAAAATGGCAGAGAACCAAGACAGGGGAGCAGGAAGGTGGACGAGAAGCAAGGTGGCAAATCCAGAAGAGAAAGGAAAGAGCTCAGTAGAGGAAACCTTGCAGAAGATCTATCTTACCATCCCGGACGAGTCGGAGGAAGAGTTTGACATACGGAATTACATTTTAGATGAGGAGCCACGACGAGCAAAGGATGGAAAAGAAGGTAAGTGGAAGGGGCACAAGACTGAAACGGGAGACCGGGAAGACGAGGAAGAGGGTCAGGAAGATGACGAAGAAGAGGAGGTTGGCAGACGAGGAAGGAGCAGAGGAACGCGAGGGCGCGTTAACCAGAGAGGCAGAGGGGGGACTGGAGGACGAGGCGGACGAGGTAGTAGGAGCGAAAGATCGGAACACGAGGAGGGAACAGCTAGTGAGGTCAGAGGTAGAAAAAGAGGTAAGAAAGACATGAGGAAAAAACTACAAGAAGCAGAAGAAGCGTATTATCACGATACAAATCCGAATATCAGAAGGATCATTGACCACTTAGAGGAAGAAGCCATGCAGGAGATTTCAGAACCCGAAATGGAAGATTGGGAGCGGTTCCTCCCTGACCCGGGGCATACGAGAGGAAGAATGTCCTTGTATAAACAATCGTTACATGTTTATTGGGGAATGAAGCGGTTATTGGCCAAAGCAATGGAGCAGGTGGCTATGGAAATGGTTGAATTGGCCCAAGGAATCCCCACCCTGAAAAAGGAATTGAAGAATATCCAGGTCACTCTACTTATGCAAGACAGAAAGATGGACGAGATTCTGCAGATGCTTAAAGCGAGCGGAATGGGAGTCAAGGCAGAGAGAGAGCCCAAGCTAGATACAATGAATCAGTAGAAGATGGAGCTACTGCAAGGAGGTTTTTATATATTTCTATTTTGTTTTTTGGCATATTAGATGTTAATGATTCAGAGAAAAAACAGTTTGACTATAGTAAGAATAGACGGGTATTTGGCGTGGATAGATAGACTGGTAATATACTTTTTTTGGATGGCTTTTAAAAACTTTAGATGGTAACGAAACCCGGTTTCCCTTAAGGGCGGGTTGAGACCTGCCTATATCTGTAATGTCTTTTATTTTCAGTAATGGAAAAATAGAATATCGCCTCAGCTTACAAAAAAAAAAAAAAACACATTAAAAAAAAACAAACTAATTAAAAATAAATTATTTAAGAGATATATTAAAAAAGAATATATACTTAAGAGATATATTAAAAAAAAACAAAAAAAACAAAATAAAAATATATATGTATAAGATTTAAATATCCCACCCATCATTAAAAAATTTAAATTTCAAAAAAAATTCAACATATTTTAAATTTTTCATACCACTTAATTAATTTAAAATTTTAAAAATAAAAAACAAATAAATTATTTAAAAAACACTAAACTTAAACTAAAACTAAAAATTAATAAAATTAAATAAAATTAAAATAAAATTTAACATATATCATGGTGTTGGGTGGAGGGAAAATGCTCGGTGTCCCTCCATTCCAATGAGAGTGGGCCATAGCCGCAGGTATTGTGCCACCATCTTTTTCGTACCCAAAAAAATATTCACAAATTATAAAAACAACAATCACTACAATATCAATAATTTAAAAGTTAATAAAATAATAAAATAGGCCACATATTATAGTGTATTATAGTGTTGTGATAGAAGGCAATGCCATCTATCAACTTTTTTTTTGTTTTAACGAGAATGCAAATCACATCTCTTTTGAAATAAGATCTCCACTGAAATAGAGTAGAGAATGAGGTCAGCCATTATTCTTTTATCTCACATAGTATAATTATTAATATTATTATTATCTAATTTAATGTGTGAATAATCTCACATAGTATAATTATTAATATTATTATTATCTAATTTTAAGGTCACACATTAAATTAGAGTATGAGATTTTTTTGTTTGTGGGATCCGACTCTTAAATTTATAAAACCTTACATATTCTACTTTTCCCATTTAACATTTTAAGAGAAAATACATGCTCTTAATTATTAAACCCACAAAAAAACACTTTATTTTAATATTTTATACCTCATTTTAATATCTTATTTTATTCATGTCATTTTAAATTTATATTTTTATTTCTTTTTAAATTTATGTTTATGTTTATATTATTATTATTTAAGAAATTTTGATTCAAATTTTAATTAAAAAATTTTGCTTTTTAAGTTTTGAAATATTTCAACTATAGTGTTTTATTTCAACTATAGTGTTTCTATTATTTTTGGATAAGTTTATGTTCTTTCGAGTTGTTTTGTATATATATACACATATATATAATCTTTTTAAAATATATACAAATTAGGATTTTTATTTTTTTTGTCTTTAGATTTTTTAAAAATATGGTTATTTTCTACACTTCTAATTGTGGAACATATATATATTTTAATATGGATTATTCTATATATTTTATTTTATTTTCTTATTATTATTAATTTCCTTTTCTATTTTTTGGGTTTTATTTTAATATTGTTTTCTCACATTCTTCTTTTATTATTATTGTGATAACTAAATCCTTTGACCCCTAATTTGTGGAATTTTATCTCTCCCTTTTTAACTTTTTTTTTCCTTCTTAAACTTTACCTCATTCTATAAATTCCTTCTCAACACTCTCAAAAAACTTATTTTGTCCCTGCCTTAAATATCAAATATTTCATTTTTCTTCACATAGTTCAACTTTATAAGCTATCACAACAAGATGTTTTTTATTTCAAAATAATACAAAAATATTAAAAAATATTGTTTAAAAAAAAAAAAACATGATTTATGGGTTTTAGATAAGTTTCTTCTAAATTGTAAAAATAATAAAAAAATGTTATCTTTATACATCTATAGATAGAGATCATTTAAACTTTACTGAGTGTGAGATAAAAAATAAAAGGGAAAAAGTGAAAAATAGTTTAATTACCTTGATCTAAATTGGATCATTATATTGTTTGTCATCTATCTCAATGTTTTTAGGGTGGAAAAAACAAAGAAATCAATTTACAAGAGTAATTTTCACAATCATACCCAATTTGGAGATGTAGGGTCAAAAACCTTTTAGGGCCCATTTGAGGTTTTAAATGATTTTTTTTGGCATAAAGAATTGTTAATTATATGTGGGCCGACTTGGCATTATATACACCTAAAGACCTATCCAACAATGCAAAAAACACATCAATTGGAGTTCAATTGCAAAAGTTATGCCTTTTGGAAGTTAACGTATCGTGATTGACTACCATAATTTCAGAGGATGACATGTCAATGCTTGTTGCTCATGGAAAAAGGCCTAGCCACGTGGGTCCTCTAAAAGACTCTAGAAGGGTCGAATTGTAACTCATATTGAGGGTCGAATGGGTCAACTTTAACCATTAATTGACTATTAGGCTATGTTATAACCAAGCCATTGGGAGTAAATTGGGTTCCATTCTATCTGTTTGTAGTTTGTTCCATAGTAAAGTAGCTAAGAGAGAGAGAGAGGGGTTTATGATTGTAGTAGCTCATGGGCCATAATTTCATGCAACTCCATAGAGTGCATTTTCCTTTGTACTTGCTTCATTTCCATTCTAGACTATAAAGAGTAGAGCATGCTTACCTTCGAGTTGGGTTTTCTCCCAAAAGAGCTTTTGAGGTCATATCTTGGTATTATTGTGGTTTGTGAGTGTTTTTTTATTTGTTTTCTATATTTTGTGTTTTCTATATTGCATGGATAAACAACAAAATCAATATAACAGATTTGGAATATAAATGAATTTACCTCCATACTATAGATTTCATATTATTTTGGTAAATCTGTTGTGAAAATTTGTCCAATGGAATATCCAATATAGCATTTGACAGATTGTACCTATTGAATATTAAATAATTAAAATGAAAATTTTATTTGATTTTGAAAGAAAAATATTGAAACGGAATTTTAGGGAAAATTTTGGGTTGGGAATTTGAAGAAAAAATAGGAGGGAATTTTGAAGAGAAGTTTTAAATTAAAATAAATAAAAAAATTTAGGGGGAGGTGGTGGGAGGGGGGTGCGGCAAAGGTTTGGAGGGAAACTTTTCAGGGTAAATTTTGGAGGGAAACTTTGGAGATAGATTTTCATTCTCTAAGTTATAATTTTTTCATTGGGAGAGTGTGTATTTAAATCATTTTACATTTTTTTAAAGATCATGGATTCATTTGATAGTGAAATTTCTATTTTTGCAGCATCAACATCTTGTTTGTGCACCAACTCTGTTTATATTGATGGATCTAATAGGAATGCTTCTACTATGAATAAAGAGTCACATTTTTCACCCACTGAGGAGTTTGATGATAGTGCAAATAATGATAGTAGCATATTGCTATAGCATAGTCCTCATTCCCATGTCAAGATTTCTTTCATTTGATTGTTCTATGAGGGGAGATTTTGCTCCCTAGATTTTTTGGTTTTCCCAAACTTCCCCCCCACCATAGGTGGGACAATTCCCTTGGGCGTCTGATCGAGAAAGGTTTGTGTGGTGGAAAATTCTCAATCATGGAATAATGCATGGGATTTTAACCAAGTATGGACGTTGGCCTTCTGTTATGGACTTAAATTAACCTGCACATGCATGCAATACAAACTAGTCTTTGGGTTTAAAGGCCATCAATACAAACTTTGGCAGTCGAGCAATGGTCAGGAGTTAGGCTTTGGCCAAGAAGAAATTACAAATTTTGGGACTTTGTTGGTTGTATTAGAGTTAGAGGTTATAAGAGCCTATGGCGTTCGCCTTCCTTCAACACACACGACTGTATTGGTCTAGGTTTAGTGCACTGGGAAATTCAGGGTATTGTCTTATCCCTCTGCCTCATTAATCTTATTTTTTGGTTTTGTTTCTCATTGGTGGATGCTTGTTTGTCTGGTTTTAAGTTCAATTGGGTTGGGTTGTGGCTAGAATTTTGGTTTCTCATGGAATGCTCCAAGCCCTACTAGAATACTTTCATATTCCATCCATTTTCATTTTCTCTTCTATGTCTATTGGCCTTACTTGCCCGAGTTTCCTAGAATCCCTTGGTTTTTGCATCTTGAAGGTTTTCTCAGTCGTATTCCTCTAGGTCCTAGGTTGTGGTGGGAAAGCTATCTAACCTGTATATTTCTTTCGTAGTTCAATATGCCCTAGTAGAAAATGTGCAATCGTCAAGGTGTTGGGGCCAGAGGCCCTTTGGGCAAGTGTCATGCCCAAGTCGATGCCCATGAATCCATGGCCATTTTCCATTCTACACCCACTCTGGAATTCATGAAGAAATCCGTCAACTTGAAGCCCTCACAACAAATAATTGTCAAACTTATTCAAATTTGGAAATCCAAGAGGAGGTAGCTAAGTGGGTTCCCAACCTTGGCTATACCAAGGGAATATAAAACCAGTACTTGAACTCCATGACTCTCCATTAGCTAACAAAAACTCTTCTAGGAAGGGTCTTGAAGTAAAAGCATGAAGACCGTGATGATAGCATCTCTTCTTTGAATGAAATCAAGCAGGTGCAATTATATTAACGCTCCTTTCTTGCTAGTTTGGATGCCCGACTAGCTCACCTTGAAAGCCATTTTCAATATGACATAAAACCTCCTACTCTTGTCAGTACTAGTGCTCAAGACCTAGCTCCAGTTACCTCTTCAGACTCTTGATATCATGTTATGCCTTCTAGCAACAATTTTATTTCCTTTTGTAGTCCAATATTTTATAGTTTTAATAGTTTCTAAGTATTAGATGTTTTTACTTGAACTTCAACTAATGATCAATAAATCTAGTTCCCGAATTGCAAATTGAGATCGGGCTTTGATGAAAAGTAATATATTTATATGATATATACTTAAATTTTAAGATAATACAATTTTTTTTAAAGTTAAACATTTCATTAAGTAAAAGAAGCATTACCTAAAGAAATTCGTTGTTCTACTAGTCTGTTTGACAAAAACTTGACAAAAACTAGACTAATAACATAAGTTAATAAGTTAATAATCTTGAAGTTGCAAAGATCTCTCTTAACTAATTTGTCAGACAAAAAAATAGAGATTCCCATATGGAGAAAAGTGTGCCAAATGGAAATAAATGCATATTTGTATTGAGACCCACCAAGGTTGAGAATAAACCTATACTACTATGAAAAATGAGGGAATTGTCACTAGACTAAGCTTAACTGAGAGTTTCGCCAACCGACTGTCTGGTGGAGTGATACCCTCCTTCGGCAAAGAATTATCGTGAAGCAGGACACCAAGATGTTGAACTTGAAGCCACGAGCCATATTTCCTCGAGCGACGAGCGCTGGAGCCACCCGTCGGAAAGCCACATTTCGTTTGATCACTGCTACTCTGGAGTCTGTTGCTGAAGCCACGAATACTCAGGCCAATGCTGCCAAAGCCTTTAAGATTTCTCCTGAAATAAAGGGCTCCATGAAACAAACTTCGACCTGTCACTGCTCTCAGCCTACAGGGACACTCGAATGGGAGCTTTTGCAGGACTCATATTATCATATTTAAAGATTTCCATTCACAATTGGTAGAGTACCTATGTGAAACCGACAAACAGACTTGGGTCTGATGCCATGCAGTGGGCTATGTCGTTTGATAAATCGAGAGAAGGAAGAGAACCCTTGGCGAAAATCAAACCATAGAAGAGACCCTGACCAGCCAGCTTGAACCCCATAGAAACCAAGCAAACATAGGGGGATGAAGAGGTCAGAGCAGGAGATGAAATATTACACTGCATCGCCAACTTTGAAAAGACCAAATTACACCCAGAGATGGGCCAACCAAATTGTGCATGGTGATGACGAAAATTGATGGCATGGCAAAAAATAGACATTGCCAGAGACTCAAAAAAGTAAGCAGTACTAGTCCAACGAAACTCAGACATAATAAAGGATGGGAGCCGCCTTAAAAAAAAACCTCCTCCTTTGCCATATCTTCAAGAGCCTGTCCAAGCAATAATTCGAAGCCATCATTTGCCTGCAAGGTGATGTAAAACTAGCGTACGACCACTTTAAACTCATGAATACAGTTTTCACGTGGGAATTTATCAGGTTGTACCAGTACTCTGGAAGGATTGCTTGAGAGGCCAGGTGGCTTTCTGAACCACACCTTCGCATGATTATCATGACATTTGGCTTGGGAGTGGTCTATACTGCGACTTTTTGGAGTCGACGCGACATGTTTATGGATGATGATACATAGATGGCATGTAGGGGTTAAATTTGACGGGTGACCCTACCCGTCAAGGAATTTTTTTGTGACGTTTTTATTTTTAAACGGCCCATCATATGACTTTTAAAATTGATTTGTACAAGTTTCATCTAATTTCAAATTGTACTCATAATTCTTCAAATTACATTTATAGTATTGTCCTGTCTCATACATAAAAACCGAAAGCTACTCCCATCCCATCCCACTACAATATAGAAGAGATATCTGATAAAAAAAATATCAACTAACACCAGTTTAGAGGAAAATAATATGCAGGATACCACAAATAGTAATTTTTGTGAAATAATGTTGATATTCACTGCTGGTATTCATGGCAAGTAAATCCTTGTAGCAGAAGAAAGTACTAGTTATTTTCATTCTGATTTCATAATTGGCCTTGCAAAGCTGGAGCATCCGGTAAAAAATACTAATTTTGTTCTACCAGAGTGAAACCCAAGTATGGCAGCAAGCAAACAACCGTTTTTATTTTTATTTTTAATTCTTTATCAGACTCATGTACCTAACCGCGAACACTGGTGGACGAGAATGGAAACTGGAGGGCATTTCATAAGACAGGGGCCTTGTTCCTAACCACTAACACAAACTGTAGGAGAATGCTCACGGCCCGGCTATGTTTCTCTGCCACATGGAAAATTCCATGAACTATAAGGTTTTACACAAGACAATTGATTTTCGAATATGTGTCATTGATTATAATAGCTGCTCAAATAAAGACTCCAGCTGGCTATATCAAAGCCACGTGTGTAATGTATTGGGCTAACGATTTTCTGTATATGAATGAAACTAGAAGCAATTTCTCTTTTTCACGTTGGGTAAAACTCCATGTCGAATCTGTGAAGCGCTATTGAACAGAGAGTTGTAACAGTTCGCCTCTGTGTTTTATTTCCTGTGTCTGCACTAGATTCTTTGCCTGTGTTTGGAACTTTCATGGGAGGCTCAGTGCACAAACTGTTCAGGGAATGATCTCCTCAGTCCTCAGTTACGGAAAGTTGTCATAAACGTAGTTTCAGGTATATTTCCAGGGCTTTACGTGTTTTTTTAAATTTTATAAAAGGGATGAGACACCTCACCCTTTCCAAGGTTTTTCATGGGAAGATCGCCGGGACGCGCAGTGACAGGATGCCTATTTCTTTACCTCTTTGCCCTCCCTTCACATCGTTCTGCAAGCTTTCGCTTCCTTCTCAGTTCTTACCTTCATTTTGTTTAGTTTTGAGGCGCTGGATAGATATGGGATCTGCTCTCCTTCCAACCCCGGATTTTCTGGCTCAGTCAGAGCTATCCGATCAGTGATTTCAAGGGTTTGATTTATCCCAAGAAATCACACCAACATCCGCAGTTCAAGAGGAAATCTGGTCACTTTCATGGCTTTTCTCCTCAGAAGTCTAAGGTTAGGGGTGGAAATCCTGAGTAGAAACGGCCCTTGAAGACCAAACCCCAGGACGCATCGTTTCCCGAGGTAGGTAAAAGGGCTATTAACAGAATTCATAAAGCCAGTGACAAAAAATTCGGCCCTGTTGATGCCCAAACTTTGAAGAAAGAGCCGGCTAAAAATACTCTATTAATGGGGCAAGTTACAATTCTTAAGCGAGGACATCAGATAATTCTTAGGGCTGGATAATGTTAATATTAACCGTGTATTTTTATGTTTGACCAATTATTGATTGTTTGGTTACAGCGAGGACTTCAGAACTGTCTGGAGAATATGCCTCTATTCTTTGTGGTCCTCATTTTGGGTGGCTTACAGGTACTGTATTAATGTGTGTTTTTATTTAAGTTGGATCAAGAGCCATCCACCATTACTGACCTATAAGTGTCCATAGAAAATGTGAGTCTATACAGTTTGTCGTGGACTGGGGAAACAAGCACCCAAACGAGGTAAGTTTTTCATAATAGTCTTGCCAAACTATGGACTGAGGAAACAAGCACCCAAACGAGGTAAGTTTTTCATAACAGTCTTGCCAAACTGTTTACTTTCTATAGATAAAACAACAAATTCAACTTGGTTTTTCTGTAGATAAAACAACGAACTGCAAATTCAACTTGGTTTTCCTGTAGATAAAACAACAAACTGAACTTGGTTTTTCTGCAGGTAATGGAGATTCCAAAGGCAGCGAAAAAATTTAACGAGTTGAATATGTCGAATATATACATAGAAAAACGAATACAGATATCCAACAAGCATGCATAGAAAATAGAGCAAGCATGCATAGAAAATAGAGCAGAGCATCTCTTACTATCTATGCCTAATAGGCTATCACTTACTGGTTATTTGGTCGGCTGAGTTCTGGTTTTATAGCATTCGAAGAAGTTCCAGAGTTTGCAGAGTTTTTCTTATCCCCTGCTCCTCACCAAAGTCACCACATTCAACAATGAATAACTCACAGATTGCTATTCAATGAATAACTCACAGATTGCTGTGCATTGGAATTGGACACGAATTAAAACTTGGAACTTGAAAGTAAATTAGTAACATAACTCAGCAGTGGTAGCTGGGAATTAATTGCCAATAACCATTTAACTGTTGAAAATTAGGAATTGATATTATGACTTAGTCCGAATCACCATAACTCAGCAACATAACTCAGCAGTGAGTCGCTGGGAATTAATTACCAATAATACCATACACCATACCTGATACGAAAATTAGAAATTGATATCTCGGACAGTGGACTTAGTCCGGAATCCGGATACCATACCTGATACGAAAATTAGAAATTGATATTTCGGACAGTGGACTTAGTCCGGAATCCGGATAGCAATCACTTGGCAAATTGGCCAATTGCGATACAGGTCACGGATTATTAACTTAAATTACATATTAAAAATGTTAATGAATTATTAAAAATGTTAATGAATCGCTTTTAGCTCTAGGTTAAAAATATATATACAAAAAAAATTTAAAACTTTTGATTTTTAAATATGCCCGTCAGATTGACGGTCTTAAAAATTATTGGCAAGTTCCCCCTGACGTGGAGATTTGAAACGTGAAAGTATTTTACGTGTAAAAACGCTAAATACGGGCATACGGGCGTCAAATTTAACCCCTGATGGCATGGATGTATTTCGGCAACTTTCGGCAACCTCGATAAACTCATAGTTTCATTTTCCGACCGCTGTACAACTCTTCTGATTTGCAATCAATTCTTCCCTGATCTCCGCGGGCTAATTTGAATTTTAAATTTGCTGCCTCCGTGCTTCGAGTTGAATCGACTGCAAGTACGAGCTCCAAACGCATTAATGATTGTTAATTTGAATTTTGAAAACTCGCCCCGCCTAAACACTGCAATTTGGATTTCAAATTTGGGGATGGCTAGATCAGTTTCATTCTTTCAAGGCGTAAGGAGCCGCGTTCCCTTATCAAGATGTGCTCAAGCGGAGATTGAAGAATATAGTTCCCATCCCACAGGAAGAAGTCGCGTCCTAGCGCTTCTGGAGCCAAAGCTGGGCCAAGCTAGAGAAGATTCCTAGCTCTGCAGGAATTTATCAGCTCAAATTGTTGCGTTGTGTTGTGACTATAATCTGGTGACTGATTTTATACAGCAATAATCGTTGGGTATACTTCCTATGAGCGAATTGTCTCGTAGTTGCATGTATTGCACGGTTGCTAATATTGTCGAGTTCAAGTGGAAGGGAGCTTGTGAGGAAATTGGATCTTATCACAAAATCATTAACATTGGATATCTGGGGATTGTGCCGGTCAGAGAGTTTTTTTTTGTTCAGAGAGAAAATCATGATGTATTATATTAGTCAGAGAGTTACGGTAAAGGGTGAACACTTTGAGTTTCGTAATGTTCCCAAAAACGCTAAGAAACATTGTAAGTCTGTCGAAATTGTAATTGTCGTGGACAAGGACGCGATGAGTGATGATGTGTCATGATTACTCTAAGAGGCGGTGGAGGAGGCAACTTGTGCGTCGTTATTGCCTGGAAAATAATACTGGTGGGCGTTCCCCCCCATTCTCACGGCCTTTCAATTCTCAAGAATCGGGCGAGACGTGGTGACAAAAACCATCCACCAATGGCAATACAACATGCCTTTCGTTGAAGAGGATATGTGCATGCGTGTTCAGTTCTTTTGCATTAACGTGGAAGGAGGGACCAAAAAGGATAGGAATGCATTGTTCGAAGCATAGTTATCAAATTCGAATTCGAATACGAATATGAATTCGATTTGATACCCAAAAAAATTAATTGATTAAAATTTAATACTGAAATAATTAGAAATATATATTTATATATAATATTATATAAATTTATTTTTGGAAAAACTAATACACCTAAAAATATCATTTTCTAAAAAAAATGCCAACCTCAAATCAAAGTTTTTTTTTATCTCTTAAAAATAAAAAATAACGTGAATATTGATTAATAACTTAAAACCTAAATATCTACCTGTAGATTAGCTCTTTTAGTGAATCCTCTTAGAAAGCACATTGTAGAGGAGTTATTTATGTTGTAAATTCTGTTCCTCCTATTAAAGGCTGCAAATCCTATGTTTTTGCCATCTGTTCCCTCTACTGATTGTGGGCATGTCGAGTCCGCATTTCCTAGTCGAGCAAGGGAAAATGGAGATGCGCTCTTTGGTTGGCGGGAATATTACGGGACTCCCTCATCCATAATTCTGACTCCATCCACGTCAGTTTTGTCAGGAATAGAAACCAATTACATTCTACATTGATTGAATCAAATTTAATCGTTATTTTCACCTAACCGAATCGAATTGCCGAATATTCGAATTTTTCAGCCTGATTCGGCCGAATTTGGTAACTACCTCCAAGGACGTAAGGAGAAGTTCTTGAAGAACGCAACCATCCTAGAGTTGAAGATGGCGGACAACGTCTAGTGAAATGCGCTGGATCGAGTCCACGTCCTTCATCGGAGGGATTGCTAATGTGAGTAAATTGACAGCAAGATACTATTCCAACAAAGTCCACTTCAAAATAAAGTCAGATATGGCAGTAACCCCACTGCCCATATCAGGCCTCCAAGGATTGTTCGACATCCTGGAAGGAGTATGTACACATTTTTTCTCCTCCGGGAGGGATAATGAATAGGATTCCTTCCTATACGATGCCCTTCCCTCACAGAGCTGGAAAAGTCTTTGACATACAAGACAAAGTGGTTTGGAAGAACAACATCAACTATGAGCACTACCTTAATTATACGCAAAAGATTTATGTATACATGGCTTATGTTAATTATTTGGATCTCAAACCGGGAAGTGCAGTCAATGGAACTGCTACAGTCCAAGAAGCTGACAATTTAGACAGACTTGTGAAGGAATTTCGACACGTAATTGTAAGTTTCTTTGATTGCGAAGAGGAGTTGAGCATCGTGTGGAACGTTTGTGCACTTTGCTTTCATTACACATATACACACTGAAATCATTCTCAATGCCAAACACAAGAGTGGAGCATTCATATTCCTTTGGAAAGTCATAATGAATAGAGTCATTCATATGCCAAACACAAATTTTATGAACAAATTTATATGTAGAGATGAACTTTTTTGCTGCAACTGTCGAACGAGTTACATAGGAGCAAAATATCAACATTAATGGTGAATGGCATAAGCAAAGAAAATGAGTAATTTGGTTAAAGAGATTAGGAAGTTGATTAGGTTAAACAAATTAGGTCAAAGAAAATGAGTAATTTGGTTAAAGAGATTAGGAAGTTGATTAGGTTAAACAAATTAGGTTATATTGGATTTTGTTTTGTAAATCAATTTGTAATAATCCTTATTACAATGGATTAATATTAATAATCTTTCATAATCTATTTTTCTTTATTTTGAATTTATGACTTAAAGAAATTAGGTTATTCATTCTCTATTCTTTATTTTGATTTTAAATCTATAATTAAGAAAAATATTTTATTAACGTAATTTAATTTTTTCATGTATATTTTAAATTTGATAATGATTTTTTAATAATTAAAATATTTTTTCAATCCAATTTAAATTCAATATTTTGAAAAAATATTTAAAGCAATAAAATGATACACATTCCCCAATTGAAATATGTGATTTCACTAAATTATATTAATTTTTGTTGGGAAAAATTCAACATATTAAGATTATGCTCATTTCACAATTTAAATATGAGATTCCAACCAATTATATTAAGAAATGGATGTAAGTCATAATTATTTTTTTTGGGACATATCAAACACATTAACCATTATTCCAATCAATAACACTATTGAGAAGTAAGTTAAATGTTTAATTTTCATATGTATATATATGTTTTTTTAGCTTCACTTATGGGGATATAAACTTTGAATCTTATGGTTTACACAATATTCATAATGAAGGGATGGTCAATTGGACAATTTTCATGGTAAATATTATTAAAAATCCAAATTCACATTATTAAAAAAAAGGAATTTTTTTAAGATAATGTTTAATGAAAAATATATGTAATAATATTGGTCTTTATAATAAATATTTTTTAGCTGAGTGATATGAATTAAATGGTTAATAAATTTTGATAGTCATTGATGCATGATTTGCATTACCAAAAAAAAATCATAAAAATTAATTAAATTCGAATTTTATTTCAAATTATTATTGCTGATGATGATGATGGTTAACGTCCACTGAGACCAAACTTTGGTCTATCGGACCTAAAGAAACGAATTATTTAGTTTGATTTAAGATTTTATTCCTATGCTCAAAAAGCTTGGAGAGAGGCCTCCTGAGCTCACTATAATTTTGAGAACGTAAAAGGCTAGGAAGGTCAGTATTGCAACAAATATTTTGAAACTGAGATCTAATGTGGTTGTACGCGGGGCACTCTAAGAGGAAGTGATTTTCATCCTCGATGTTCGTATTCTCACAGAGATGGCAGAACCTTTCCATCCATGGTGTTTTAGGAACTGCCCAACGACCTGTTTCACTATGGAGCTCATGAGAGTTTGTTCTAATATTGGCTATATTAATTTTCTTCTTTGAGCTAGTTAAAACAGAGAGATACTTTTGATCTTCTAGGGTGGGGTTGATGACCTGCTTATAATATCTTAATTTCCTTTTAGTTGCTAAATCTTTCTCACACCACATTTTTTCTTTGAACTTAGAAGTAACAATATTTTTAATGTTATTAATGTTTTGCAATGCAATATTCTCGTCGATCTCGCAATGGTTTAACCAGGCCCTGGTGTCTTTATACCAACCTCGTTTGAGCCTTAGGTGGTTTTGGCTGGAATTTAAAGCTAGCTTAGGAAGTCTATGGTCTCTTATGTTATTGAGTTTGTGCTTGTACAACAGAAGCCTAGTCATAGCTAGGCTCTCGATAGGGGAAAGACCCACTTCTATAAGGAGAATAGGATAGGGTGAGTTGCTTTTAATTTTGAGGTTATACGTTATAAAACGCTTCTGGATTTGCTCAATCTTTCTCCAGGATTCTCTAAAGATGCTACAACCCCAAACCTCACATCCATATAAGATAACTAGAGTGACTAAAGTTTCAAAGAGGAACTTCTTTCTATCCCACATTACGAGGTTTGTTGTTTTACAATTATTTTCAAGACCAAAATAAGCTTTCCATCCCCCATTAATCCTTTTCTCAATGCTATAGTAACAGTTGAGCTTGTGATGAATATCAATTCCTAGGTACTTGTAGGAAGACACTTCCTCCAAGTTACTATTGCCATACATAAAATTAGTGTAAGTGTCCTTCTTGGATTTGATAATCATAACTTTTGTTTTGTTAGTGTTAACAATCATACCCATGGTAGAGCAGAAATCCTTAAGAAGTATAAGTTGCTTATCAAGATCAGATGGGAACCTTGCGAGAAGAACAATATCGTCAGCGTAGAGAAGAAGGATGATGACTATCCCCGCTAAGATCATGCCGGCACAACCTACTTCCTCTAAACAACCTTCTAGCTTGTCGATGTAAATACCAAATAGGGTAGGGGAGAGGGGGAAACCTTGTTTAACTTCGATATTACACTTAATATCTTTCGACCATCCCTCATTGCTCTTTAACTTGGAAATTACATTCTTGTATAACCTTATAGTGACAGCTCTCAACTCAAAAGGAACCTTTAGCTCTTCTAATATATTCCAAAGGTTGTTTCTAGGAACCGTATCGAAAGCCTTTCTAAAGTACAGAAAGCAACAAAAGAGATTGGATTTATCATTGCGGCATTCCTCCACAATGATCCTAAGAGTAACGAGGTGGTCTGTTGTTGAGTGTTGCTTTCTAAAACCCGCTTGGCCTTTAGCCCACTTACCTTCACTTTCAAGCCATATGCTCAACTTCCTTTCCAAAATAATACCATATAACTTGGCTAGGAGAGGGATGATCATAATTGTCCGATAATTAGAGGGGTTATTTGTATCCCCACTTTTAAAAATAGGGATAATGAGGCTTTGAGTCCATGGTTTAGGGAACCCTTGCTTGACTGCTTGATTGAAAAGCTTGTGAATGTGGGGGATGAGGACAGGACCTCCAATTTTTAAGATTTCCGCCTGGTAACCTTCAATGTCCTTAGCTTTCCCATTAGCCAAGCGATTAACCCCAAAATCAATGTCTTCTAATGAGAAAAATTCTTTTGTTGTGAGCAGGGTTTCAAAGTTATCCATGACATTTGGAGATTCATAAAGCTTTTTAAGATAGGAATTCCAGTCATGTAAAGCAATTTTATTATTATCTTTAGTTTTCCTAGTTAGAATCTGCCTCTAGAATTTCTTAGGAGCTACCTTAGAGAGGTGTAAGAGATTCTCTTGTCTTTTATGAATATACTGCCTTTTTTTCCTTTTAGTTAGGGCTTTGTATATTTTTATCTTGCCAATTTTAAGAGATTCATCAACAACTTCCTTAATTGCTCTCCTCGCACTTTTACAATCTTTGTCATACCATGGGTTGGTTTTGCTATTTCATTTATTACTTGAAACTTCAATTGAGAACTTGTTAATAGAATATGAGAGGGTTGTAGTAAAATTATGATAGAGATCTTCTATGTTGTCTATACTAGATAAAGGAAGAAAATTAGTTTTTAATTCAATTAGAAAGAGATCTTTTTTATTTCTATCAAAGATTAACTTCTTTGGGCTATAAAGATTATCTTCTATGGGATCTCTATGCATGACAAAATTGAGAGTTATAAGTAGAGGCTTATGATCAGAGTCAAGCTCGTGGTCGTTTAAGATGTCAAAATTTGTTATTTTGTTGTATAGAGGGAGATCAGAGATAACATAGTCTACCACGTTGCTACCAAGCCCATGGATGGAGGTCATCTGGCTAGAATTGGGCCACTTCTTTAGACCATTGCAAATTATGAGATCTTGAGCACTACAAAGCTTGACTAGCTCCGACCCAAATAAATTCTCCCTGATATCTTTAGAGCTCCTTCTGTACCGGCTAGCCAGAGGAAGGTCTTCGTCTAACCCAAGAGGATTAGGGTTGGAATGATTGCTTAGAAGAATAGCTTGGTTGCTTGAAGTTTGAGCATTAAAGTCACCCATTAAAAGGATATTGCCTTCATTCCTTAGGCTACAAATATTATTCTCTAAACCATTGTAAGGATTATTTTTATCTAGATTCTTTTTCTTATAGAAGTTAGAATTGATGGGGGGGAATAACAGATTGCTATGTAGGTCTTTTTATCATAAATGTCAGTAATTTCTATCCAATTATATTGGTTGTAGGGTTGTTTCTATAAATCCTAACATGGGGAGAGATGTTCTTCTTAATGTAACAAGCTATATCGCCAATGCCTCTACGAGAGGATCACTTATTCCAGGTAGACCATAATGTAAATCCATCTATGTTAGGGACCTTAGATTCTTTGTGCTCCCAAGTTTCAACAAGCAAAATAATATCAACATCATTCGAGATCCAACTTAGCTTGGGGCCTTTGTTCCATGGAAAGCCCCGACAGTTCCAAGAAAGAATCTGGAGCATGTTGAATTGCTATTTATTATTATCTTTTTTGTTTCTATCTCGAATAACGACTTTTCTATTTTTGATTATTGCCCATTTTCCTTCCTTCCTAGCTTCCTTTACCTTTTGAACCTCCTTTCTCAATTTTGCTTCATCTTTTGGAACGAGATCTTCATTTATAAATATTCTCGTTCCTTTTAGACTTGAGGTTTTACGAAGTATGTCATACTTATGGTCAGTAGAGCTCACCTTTATTCGGATCAACCTTCCTTTATTCTCAGTTAGTTTCCCCAACCTTGTTGCTTCTGTGAGACAAGTTGTTTCAATTTGTAATCTGTTATGTAATTATGTCTGGGCTATGGCTAAAATATCCTCGTCTACCTCCTCTTTCAAACCGAAGATTAAAAGGTTCAAGGCCCTTTTGTTACACTCATGGTCTAATTCTATCAATTTTTCATTTCATCTTTAATTGGTTTGATATCTAATTTACCTGCCACACTATTTAGGGTGAGGAGGCTATTAAATTTTTCTTCTAGCTCTTTAATCATGTCCTTCATTTTAAGACTCTCTAAAGTATCAACATCTACTTGCTAGGATGTTTGGTTCATATCTTGGTTTTGTTTTTCTATAACTTGCAACCTAGTCTCCATTGCCTCCATCTTATTCTCCAATAGTTCTATTTTATTTTCTATTTGTTTTTGGATCTTGTCTTCAAGAGATGTGAATTTATTTTCCAGCATGGCTACTAACTATGTTTGTTGCTTGACTTCTCTATCTTCTCTACATTTCTCTAAAGACTCTATATACTCATAGAGGCTCTGTAGAGTAATTGTGCTAGGTCTACCTTTGGTAATCTTTGGTAATTGTGGTGAATTATTCATACTTGAAAATATATGAGAAGATATGTATTAGAAAAATATAAGGAATGTGTGTATCTGATATCAGCAAGCCAGACCGTAGACGCACGTGCCCCAGATTGTTTTTCTATTACCGCAGAGAGATCGTAAATTATTATTAATTATAAAAAAATTACTATATGAATTATATATATATATATATATATATATATATATACATGAAACAAAAAAATATAATAAAAACAACCGTAAGTAATAAGAAGTGAACAATGTCATAAATTAAAATGAAATGAAAATTGACTTTCTCACATTCATATTCTTAAATATAATAATAATATATATTTTTTTAAATTAAATTGAAAAAAAAGTATATCTACTTTTAAAATAAATTATAACTCTTTGTGGATGAATCTTTTGTGGAAATTAAATCCTATCATTTACTAATAATTATTAATCATTAATTAAAATTCTAGAACCTCTAAGATTAATAATTATGTTCTTATCAAAAATAAATTATAATGACAACAACACCACAATGTTAAATGTAATGATCTATTATAAAGTTTACATTTTAAAATGAATATAATAAGGTTTTATTGAATAGTTTATCTATATAAATGATTTTTTTAATCTTCATTTTCAAATTGTTATCTATTTTATTTAATTTATGTATACAGAATTAGATTCTTTTTCTTTCTTTTTTAAACTATAGTTAGGAAGTTTGTATTAGCATAAATCTTCATCCAAGGCACAAAAAAGTACAACAATTGTATCCAAACTACCCATTGACTTTGCGTATCTAGAAGAAATAAAATTCCATATATCATATAGTTGCAACAAGGAAAAATCTTAAGGGTTGCATATGTGAAGTGCGCAATTTAGGAAGGCTAGATGAGGCTAGGTTGCTAGGAATCCTCGGAATTTGGCTAAGTGTGGGATCAATGGAACCGACGTGAACAGTGATAGAACTTGACTATGACCACACACTTGGGCACTTAGTGATACAACATAGATCATCTAGAACATATGAAAACATACTTTTCTTAATGCAAAAACCTTTGTGGCAACTTACGATAAGTGCGAGTCCGACAATAAACTTTGTGAGGATAATGACGACACTTGTGTAATAGTGCGTGAAAATTTGGAAATGAGTGTGAAACATGTCTATATTATGAGAACAACTCATTTTCACAAAGGTTGCCCCTTGAAGTAAATCATAACTTCCCTTTGCATGATATGCGATAATTCCCATGCCCGAAGACGACACTTGCTATATAAAGATAAAAGTGTAAAAGACTGCTTGAGATCCAAGAAGGGAGCTTGAAATCATCAACCAACCAATAAGTGACTAAGGAACGACCGACCACCGGATCCATAGTAGGCTTCAAAATTTGAATGAGGCCAAAATTTTGGAGTGTGTTGCAGTCGCTACAACACTTGGCGACACACTAGTAGAATCCAACTTCTCTATTTTGGTTAACTCCTTCAGTGTAGGGCATTGGTTCTTTATGGAGTATTGATTCGTCGTGTAGATTACCTTGGCCTTCCCACTTACCCCACAAACAAACATGGTCCTCTCTATACCTTCTTAGTAGAACACAACATAAGATTCAGGATAATCACAATGTTTCGAGTTAGGAAGGGTAGTGTAGCTCGAGAGCTTAACATTTTCAAAGTATAATTTTCATCTCTAGTGTTGCTCTGGTGCCAGCAGGCTTGAACAATACCCCAGCGGAGTCATGCAAGAACACCAACATTGCTCCGCTATTGAGCCTAGAAAGTACCCTCATGGAGTTGTTTGCTTCACCTCTCTGCACAGGAGCCTTTCTCTTCTTTCACCTTTATTTATTTATTTAAAGAGAATTGTGCATTGGCACTTATTTATTTTCGGGTGAAAGAGGGATCCCAACTTATTGAGAGGAGAAGAGGTTATTCCTTCAGAGAAGCATATAGAGACCTCTGATTTAAGTTTTCTTATTTAGATTTTCCCCTTCACCGTTTCTACTAGTTGGATACGCTTGAGAAAACCAAAGAAGAAAAAATCGAGTATAGGCATGAGGTTTTCAAACTAGAAGTGGGTTCATGGTTGGAACAAAACTCTCCTTACAGATGGATCATATTTTCCGTCGGAACTTCATTTGCCAAAAGATGTAACCAACACAAGGAAGACGGACATAGGGCTAGCCAAATGTTGAAGTGTTAGAAGACTCTTTATAGCTCGGCCACACACATATTAAGAAGCCAAAATAGGTCCAAGCACAACACTTATTCGCATGATGAAAAAAAAAGGAAGAACTCAACAAGAAAGAAAAACAACACGAAAAGAAAGAAAACACACAACAAGGAAACATAACCAGAAGACAAGAGAAAAAAACGGCTAAAGCAAACATGATATAGAATCAAAATAAGAAAACGAGGATAAACAACAACAACAACAACAACAACAACAAACCTAGAAGGGCTTGAGACTTTTTCAGTTTCTTTGTATTCCCTAAAAACGTCTTTTAGTCCCTCAAAACAGCTTTGGAATTTTATTACCCGAAGAACTACCAAAAATAGTAAGTGTGTTACAATTAAGGAAATTGAAAGGAAACAACAGTGGGGGTCCAAGTGGAATAGGCAGGTGGCCACCAATCTCCACTTGGACCAGTCCTCCCCCCTTAGGAAGAAATGGTCCCCATTGTGTTCAGTGCCTCCATGAGATGGGGAAACTTCTGCTGAATTTGGTCCCTAGTGAGCCACTTGCCTTGGTGCAAGAATTGGTAAGCTTTGATAACCTGATATAGTTGGATCTTCTGCTGGCGGGTGTTCTTGATCTATGTGTCCATGATTTGATCATTTGTGGCCTGTTCCATGTAGTCTGGTTTTAACACCATTGGCATGATTTGCTCCGCAATGTATGATTTGACCAATAATGGTGGAAAGTATGGTCAAAGGCAGTCCACATTGAACACTAGGTGCAGGACAAGGAATGGTGGAATGTTAGGCTCGAAAGCATTGTCCCCTACAACCTTAGTGACAATGTAAGGCCCATATCAGAGTGGGTGAAGCTTGCGGTGGGGCCCAACAAGGCACTCCTTCAAATGTAACTAAAATTTGTCACCCATCTGGAACTTGTGTGGCACCCAATGTTGATCATGAAATTGCTTGTATTTAGCATTGGCTTTGTCCAATATGTCATGGACCTGCTGGCATATGCGCTGAGTGAACCCAATGAAGTCGTTAGCCCTGTCAGCTTCGAACTAGACACGAGCTGAATCTGCTTGAGTAGCCACAAATGGTATGGCCACATTAATGGGATATAGTGATTGGAATCCCAACCCCACCTAAAAGGGGTTGTGGCCAGTTGAGCTATGGAGAGCTCTATTATAGCAATGTTGGACACAGGGGAGCCTTTCATCCCATGTGTGTGGATTCTTTGAATTGTAAATATGCAGAATGTGTACAATCATCTGTTGACGACTTCTGTTTGGCCATCAGTTTGGCGGTGGAAAGTCATGGACTTAGTGAGCTTGGTATACAACATCAACCATAGACTTGACCAAAATGTACTTAGGAAAATGTTGTCCCGATTTGAGATAATGGACTGTGGGATCCAAAATGTACCCACACTCATTCAAAGAAGAGCTTCGCAGTGGATTCTGCTGTGATACTCTTCTTGCATGCTGCCAGAATGGCCATCTTAGAGAATTTATCGATGACCACAAAAACACAGTCATTGTCATGCTTAGTAAAAAGAAGGCCTAGCATGTGATCCATGGAGATGGATTCCCAAGGTCGACTAGGAGTAGGCAGAGGAGTATATAGGCCTTGCTTCTTAATGGTCGATTTGGCAATGGCGCAGGCAGTGCAGGATTTGATGTGCCCTATCTATGTTTTAATTTTGAATTGGGAATTCTTCTTGGAAGCTACAAAGTGGATCTCATCCATATTGAGCATTTTCCTTATGTACTCTAGAGAAAAAATCCTCATTGGGAGGAATTTAGGCAGCTTGTAAGGTGCAAGCTCACACCCAAATATTCTCAATTTTGTATAATTGTGATAGAGGTACCAATCCCCTATCTGGACTTGGTCTGATATCTGCAAAACCTTTCTAATTTCCTCACTGATCCTTGGCTCTATCCTGCTGCCTAAGAGACTGATTACTGGATGCACAAACATCTCTATGAACTGTTTGTAAGAGTATTCTTTTTGTTCCTTCATCACCAGTGTAGTCGAGAAGATGAATGACTGCTGATTTCCTTCTTCATCCATCTTTTGTAAAACAAGCTTGATCTCCTTGAAAATATAAGAACATATAAACTAACACAAAAGCATACTTGAATACCTCCTTAGTATGGAACTTGATAAACTGCTGATGAATAGAATCTGCAAGAAATTGTCTAAAGTTAAACATGATGGAGGGCTTGGAATCAATAGAGAAAATGGAAATAAATCCTATGATGGCCTCATCTACCCACTGATCTGAGTAATAGCCAAGGAGGTAAGAGATGACTGTGATAATTTTCTTGGCTCTCTCAGGGAAAATAGAGGAGGGATAGGGAGGATTTTTCTTTGGCAATGGGGCATCTTGTGTCAAGAAAAGCTCAAGGGTTTTGGCCCTCTTAGCAAAGTCCAATTTATGATACAATTCAACAAGGGCTTCATGGGAAAAAGGAGTGGAATTCTCTGCTGTAGGAGCCTGCATCATCTAGTCTATAGCTTGAGGAGTGATAGTGAACAAAATTTCTCCAGTGGGGGAAATGATGGCTCTTTGGCTTGGCAAATAACATGCATGACACTTCCTAACAAATTCTGGGGTGCTATGGGTATGGGGAAAAATATAGTGGGGAAAATTGGATTCCCACAGTTGAATGTCATCAGATTTATCTATATATTTGTCCTTGATCCAACAATACATCTCAAAAAGGTCAAATTAAAGCAAAGCGTTTCATGGATCTTATAGTCTTTGTCTGCCAAAGGGATGTGGTGAAAATCAATGGGAGGGTGGATCAGAGGACTGATAGGTTCTTCTGGTCCCTTGTCTTTTGGAGGCATGATTGTATAAGTTGAGGATAGTGGTGAAAAAATGGACAACAGGCTTACAGTACACAGAGAGGACTTAGGATTGGCAGACAAAAACATAGGTAATAGCCTGGAACTGAGTGAGCGGGCAATGTTCCTATATTTGAAGGACAAATAGATGCAGATGCCGTAGATAGATGGTTATATCCATTGTAAGGATATTTTTCAGTTCATGACTTTTCTAATCAGGAAAATATTACTTTTTCACTCCTCAAAGTCGCCCCACATGTCAAGGGCTAGTGGGAAACCTACTGTGAACAAAAGGACGAGAGGGAATCCTCACTCCTTTCAGTCAGACCCACTTGCAATTCTTTCCAAGACGCCATCAAGGAACAATATTACCCTATCGGGAGCTATGAAGATAAATACATGAAGTGGACCACTCTACGACAGGGAAGAGACCAAGATGTGTCAGAGTTTACAAATGTTTTCCATACCCTTCGCACGAAACTGGGTATCAAGGATTCTGAGCGGAATTTGGTACTCAAGTACCACGAATGTCTACACAAGTATATCCAGGATGAGATGGAGTTCCTGGAAATATCCTTGCTTGGTGCTGCCTATCGATATGCTGCCAAGATCAAGCATAAATTTAAACGGAAGAAGCAAGACTTTGGATCGGCGAATCTGAAGCAAGGGAAAGGTGCCCCTAAACCGCAAAACAAAGGAAAAATCCAAGGTGGGGTGACCCAAGACAACCCACCGAAGCTGCAAAAAAAGAACAACACGACGAAGACAATGAAGGACACAGGGAAATGGTGTGAGTTCCATAAGAGCCCCACTCACAACACAAGTGAGCGTCGAGCTAAGAAGTTACTGGTAGTCGAGTTGAAGGCTTCCGAATCAGATGCATGTTCCGAATCTGAGTCAGAAATCGAGAAGGGGAATGACAAAAGGAAGCAGATTATCGATGTGGATCCTAGTGCCACCCTTGCCACCACCAAGATCCAGAAGGATGAGCTCGAACATCTAGAGGAAGGGGAGTGACTCTTCCACTCACAAATGTGGGTGAAGGGTTCTCTGTTGTAGTTCATTGTTGATAACGGGAGCCAAAAGAACCTCATTTAGCAGAGGTCATGAAGCGGTTGGGCCTACCGACCACACCACACCAGCAGTCGTACACCATCAGGTGGCTTCATCAAGGGAGAGATCTTTGCATCAACCAACAGTGCCACCTTCCATACAACATCAAGCCCTTCACAGATGAGGTGTTGTGTGATGTTGCCCCTCTTGAAGTTTGTGATGTTTTATTTGTCCAACCATACTTGTGGAAGTGTCGTGTTGTGTATGAGTATATTCCTTGCACTGTTATTATTACTTTGGGCAATAAACTGTACATGATACCAGAGGTAGCATCGCCTATCGCTGTTTCTTTGATCACTGCAAAGCAATGTAGTAAGATTATTTCCCAAACCAAGATTTTTTTCCCTATGATTCGCCCTCAAGGAAAGAAGAAGATTGTGGCCATGAACTCTAGACAGGGCTCCTCCGTATGACAACAACAGATGGACAAGGTTGTAGACGAGTACAGGGACATCTTCACCTCACTCATAGGGGTACCTCCACATTATCAGGTCAAGCACTCCATCGATCTGACCCCAGGTGTGGCACTACCCAATAGACCGATCTATCGACACTTTGTTTTGGAGAACTGTGAAATCAAGAGGCAGATTCAGGAGTTGTTGTAAAAAGGGCACATCAAGCCAAGTTCATGACCCTATGGGAGCTTAATCATGTGGGTACAAAAGAAGGAAGGGACCTGGAGACTCTGTATTGATTATCAGACACTGAACAAGATCACTGCTCGGAATAGGTATCCAATCCCATAGATTGATGACCTTATGGAACAACTTAAGGGGTTCAAATATTTCAGCAAGATTGACTTGAAGCCTGTTTATCACTAGGTACTATTGAACCCTTTGATGTGTAGAAGACTGAATTCAAATCCAAGAAGTTCTTTTCCAAATGGTTGGTCATGCATTTCGGGTTGACGAATGCTCACGCAACCTCCATGAGGATGATGGACGACATCTTGAGACCCTTCACCAACTCATTTGTGGCGTTGTATTTGGATGAAATTTTGATCTTCAGCCAGATTTGGGAAGAACACCTCCACCATATTCTACAAATCCTCCAAACCCCATGGCAACACAAGTTGTGTGCCAATTTGGAGAAATGCACTTTTGGTATGACCTAGGTTCAATATTTGGGGTACATAATTTATGAGCGGGGTGTGCATATGGACCTAACCAAGATACAAGTCATTCGGTATTGGCCAGCCCCAACCACTCTAACAAAGCTCCATAGCTTTCAAGGTCTTGCCAACGTCTACCACAGGTTCATGTTTGGGTTCTCTCATATAACTTGGCCTTTGAGTCAAGTCACCAAGGTAGGAGTGAAAGAAAATTTATTTTGGTCTTATTCCCAACATAAGGCATTTGTCGAATTGAAGCATCGCCTCTGCTCTGCACTAGTGCTCACATTACCAGACCTGTAACAACCTTTTGAGATTGAGACAAATGCCTCTGACTATGCTATTGGTGTAGTTCTTACCCAGCAGGGGCATCTAGTGGCATATCACAGTGAGACACTTTCAGACACATTTCGAAAGTATCCCACCTATGACAAAGAGATTTATTCCATTGTGTAGGCCTGCCGACAATGTAAGAATTACATTCTGGGGAAGGAAACAATCATCCACACAGACCACAGGCCCTTGCAATTCATACAGACACTGACCATCAGTCATGGCACTGACCACTATGCTTGAATCTTGTGGGAACATAGCTGTGAGGTGGCCACATAATTACAAGAGCGATCCAGAATTCTGAAATGCATACCAGATGCTCCTGGAAGGAAAGCAAGTTCCAAATTTTCACCTCTAGGATGCGCAATTATGCCACCTGGGATACCTCTATGTTCCTTCAACATAGTGTGATAAGATGATTTGGGAGGTGCACTATAGTCAGGTTGCTGGACATTTCGAGGTAGAGAAAATAGTGGCAGTTCTACAAAAGTATTTTGTTGGCCGAACCTTCGACAAGATGTTTGGAAGTACATCAAATCCTGCACTGCCTGTGCCATTGCCAAACCGACCATCAAGAAGCAAGGCCTATATACTCCTTTGCCTACTCCTAGTCGACCTTGGGAATCCATCTCCATGGATTACATGTCAGGCCTTCCTTTTACTAAGCATGGCAATGACTGTGTTTTTGTGGTCGTTGACAAATTCTCTAAGATGGCCATTCTGGCAGCCTGCAAGAAGAGTATCACAGCATAATCCACTGCGAAAATCTCCTTTGAATGACTGTGGGTACATTTTGGATCCCACAGTCCATTATCTCAGATCAGGACAACATTTTCCTACGTACATTTTGGTCAAGTCTGTGGTTGATGTTGTATACCAAGCTCACTAAGTCCACGACTTTCCATGGCCAAACTGATTGCCAAACAAAAGTCGTCAACAGGATGATTGTACACATTCTACGTATTTACAATTCAAAGAATCCACGCACATGGGATGAAAGGCTCCCCTGTGTCCAACACTGCTACAATAGAGCTCTCCATAGTTCAATTGGCCACACCCCCTTTCAGGTGGGGTTGGGATTCCAGTCACTATGTCCCATTGATGTGGCCATACCATTTGCGGCTACTCAAGCAGATTTGGCTCATGTCCAGTCCGAAGCTGATAGGGCTAACGACTTCATTGGGTGCATTCAGCACATCCTCCAGCAGGTCCATGACATATTGGACAAAGCCAATGATAAATACAAGCAATTTCATGATCAACATCAGGTGCCACACAAGTTCCATATGGGCGACAAATTTTAGTTACAATTGCAGAAGGAGTGCTTTGTTGAGCCCCACCGCAAGCTTTTCCCACTCCGATATGGGCCTTACCCCATCACTAAGGTTGTAGGGGACAATGCTTTCGAGCCCAACATTCCACCATTCCTTGGCCTACACCTAGTGTTCAATGTGGACTGCCTTTGACCATACTTTCCACCATTACTGGACAAATCAGACATTGCAGAGCAAATCACACCAACAGAATTAAAACCAGACTACATGGAACAACCCACAAATGATCGGATGATGGACACACAGATCAAGAACACCCACCAACCAAAGATCCAACTATATCAGGTTATCAAAGGTGACCAATTCCTGCACCAAGGCAAGTGGCTCACTAGGGGCCAAGTTTAGTAGAAGTTTCCCATCTCATTAAGGCACTGAACACAATGGGGACCATTTCTTCCTAAGGGGGGAGGACTAGTCCAGGTGGATATCAGTGGCCACCTACCTATTCCATTTGGACACCCACCGTTGTTTCCTTTCAATTTCCTTAATTGTAACACACTTACTCTTTCTAGCAGTTTTTCGGGTCCTGAACTTCCGAAGTCGTTTTGAGGGACTAAAAGACTTTTTTAGGGAAACCGAACAGATGGAAGAAGTCTCAAACCATTCTAGCTTCTTCTTTTTTCAGCCTCCTCTTCAACATCTTCGAAACGAGGTATTATGATAGTAAAATGGAGATCGTATGCCAAAGTTATGACCTCAAGAAGTTGATGTACTGATTTACCCAAACGGGGCCCACAATTTTGACGCTTCATCTCCTAGGGTTAGGTTTCTAGATGTTTAGGGTTTTCCATTGTTTCTCAATAATAAATAGGCATTTGAGCTTCATTGTAACATAGTTCAGAGGCATGTACCTGCCACATCTCTTCTCAGAGATAAGCTACCATCGTTCGAGCTAGTTTATTTCCATTTCTGTATGTAAGCATATTTCATTTCTTTGATATTAATGAAATGAAGTTTTGTTTCTGTTGCATGTATGTGTTTATGTGTATATCTATATTTTATTGCGCTCCTGCATAATTCTGGATCATGCATTCACAAGAAGATTCCAAGGTTTGTTGAAAAATGGTATTCATCGAAAAGGTAAACATGTGGATTGGATGAAAGTAGTGGTTGTGACACACCTCTCTTCCCACACGCGAGACCTTCTTTTTCTTGTGCAATTTTTTTTCTTCAAGTTTTTATATTTTTTGTTGCACATCAGTTTTTATATGTTTTAATTGTTCATATCTTTGTGGTTGCAGGTCGAGAATGACTACGGTGGCTTCACTAGAAATTTCATTGTACGTGACCCCGACCTTCTAGCTGTTAGGTTAGGAGTAGGATTAGCTCCATGCTAGTTTCCCTTTCTTGCACTCATTATGCACTCGTTCCCTATTGTCTGTCCTCGTTTTCTTATTTTGATTCTATATTTTGGCTTCTTAATATGTGTGTGGCCGAACCATAAAGAGTCTTGTGACACTTCAACATTTGGCTAGCCTTATGTCCGTCTTCCTTGTGTTGGTTACATCTTTTGGCAAATGAAGTTCTGACAGAAAATACGATCAATCTGTAAGGAGAGTTTTGGTCCAACCATGAACCCACTTCTAGTTTGGAAACCTCATGCCTATACTCGGTTTTTTCGGCTTTGGTTTTCTCAAGCTTATCCAACTAGTAGAAACGGTGAAGGGGAAAATCTAAATGAGGAAACTTAAATCAGAGGTCTATATATGCTTCTCTGAAGGAATAACCCCTTCTCCTCTCAATAAGTTGGGATCCCTCTTTCACCCCAAAATAAATAAGTGCCAATGCACAATTCTCTCTAAATAAATTAATAAAGGTGAAAGAAGAGAAAGGCTTCCTATGCAGAGAGGTGAAGCAAACAACTCCACCAGGGTAGTTTGTAGGCTCGTTGATAGCGGAGCAATGTTTGTGTTCTTGCATGACTCCACCGGGGTACTGTTCAGGCCTGTTGGCAGCGGAGCAACACTAGAGATGAAAATTATACTTTGAAAATGTTAAGCTCACGAGCTACACTACCCTTCCTAACTCGAAACATTGTGATTATGCTGAATCTTATGTTGTGTTCAACTAAGAAGGTATAGAGGGGACCATGTTTGTTTGTGGGGTAAGTGGGAAGGCCAAGGTAATCCGCACGATGAATCAATACTCCCTAAAGAACCAAGGCCCTGCACAGAAGGAGTTAACCAAAATAGAGAAGCTGGATTCTACTAGTGTGTCGCCAAGTGTCGTAGGGACTGCAGCGCACTCCAAAATTTTGGTCTACATTAAACTTTTGGAGCCTACTGTGTATCCTGTGATCGGTCGTTCCTTAGTCACTTATTGGTTAGTTGATGATTTCAAGCTCCCTTCTTGGATCTCAAGCAGTCGTTCACACTTTTATCTTTATATAGCAAGTGTCGTCTTCGGGCATGGGAATTATCGCATATCATGCAAAGGGGAGTTTTGATTTACTTCAAGGGGCAACCTTTGTGAAAATGAGTTGTTCTCATATTATAGACATGTTTCACACTCATTTCCAAATTTTCACGCACTATTACACAAGTGTCGTCATTATCCTCACAAAGTTTATTGTCGGACTCGCACTTATCGTAAGTTGCCACAAAGGTTTTTGCATTAAGAAAAGTATGTTTTCATATGTTCTAGATTATCTATGTTGTATCACTAAGTGCCCAAGTGTGTGGTCATATTCAAGTTCTATCACTATTCACGTCACTTTCATTGATCCCACACTTAGTCAAATTTCGAGGATTCCTATCAACCTAGCCTCATCTAGCCTTCCTAAATTGCGCACTTCGCATATGCAACCCTTAAGCTTTTTCCTTGCTGCAACTATATAATATATGGAATTTTATTTATTCTAGATACACAAAGTCAATGGGTAATTTTGATACAATTGTAGTACTTTTTTGTGCCTTGGATGAAGATTTATGCTAGTACAAACTTCCTAACTATAGTTTAAAAAAGAAAGAAAAAGAATCTAATTCTGTATACATAAATTAAATAAAATAGATAACAAATTGAAAATGAAGATAAAAAAAATAATTTATATAGATAAACTATTCAATAAAACCTTATCATATTCATTTTAAGATGCAAACTTTATAATAGATCATTAAATTTAACACTGTGGTGTTGTTGTCATTATAATTTATTTTTGATAAGAATATAATTATTAATCTTATTAATCTTAGAGGTTCTAAAATTTTAATTTAATGATTAATAATTATTAGTAAATGATAGGATTTAATTTCCACAAAATATTCATCAACAAAGAGTTATAATTTATTTCAAAAGTAGATATACTTTTTTTTCAATTTAATTAAAAAAAAATATTATTATTATATTTAAGAATTTGAATGTGAGAAAGTCAATTTTCATTTCATTTTAATTTATGACATTGTTCACTTCTAATTACTTACAGTTGTTTTTATTATATTTTCTTGTTTCATGTTTTTAAATGTATATATATGTTTAATTCATATAGTATTTTTTTATAGTTAATAATAATAATAATTTGTAATAAAATTCTAATTTAATTAATTTTTATGATTTTTGTTTTTGGCAATGCAAACTATGCATCAATGTCTATCAAAATTTATTAACCATTTAATTCATATTTATTATAAAGACCAATATTGTTACATATCTTTTTCATTAAACATTATCTTAAAAAATTCTTTTTTTTTAATAATGTGAATTTGGCTTTTAATAATATTTACCATCAAAATTTTCCAATTAACCATCCCTTCATTATGAATATTGTGTAAACTATAAGATTCAAAGTTTATATCCCTATAAGTGAAATTAACAAAACATATATATACATATGAAAATTAAATATTTAATTTCCTTTCAATAATGTTATTGATTGGAATAATGGTTAATATGTTTGATATGTCCCAAAATAATAATTATGACTTACATCCGTTTCTTAATATAATTGGTTGGAATCTCATATTTAAATTGTGAAATGTGCATAATTTTAATATGTTGATTTTTTCCCAACAAAAATTAATATAATTTAGTGAAATCACATATTTCAATTGGGGAATGTGTATCATTTTATTGCTTTAAAGATTTTGTAAAAATATTGAATTTAAATTGGATTAAAAACATATTTTAAATATTAATTTTTTTTTATCAAATTTAAAATATACATGAAAAAATAAATTACACTAATAAAATATTTTTCTTAATTATAGATTTAAAATCAAAATAAAGAATAGAGAATGAATAACCTAATCTCATTAAGTCATAAATTCAAAATAAAGAAAAATAGATTATGGAAGATTATTAATATTAATCCATTGTAATAAGGATTATTATATTGAAATTGATTTACAAAACAAAATCCAATATAACCTAATCTGTTTAACCTAATCAACTTCCTAATCTCTTTAACCAAATTACTCATTTTCTTTGCTTATGCCATTCACCATTAATGTTGATCTTTTGCTCCTATGTAACTCGTTCAACAATTGCAGCAAAAATATTCATCTCTATTTGATATTGTTTGCATATAAATTTGTTCATAAAATTTGTGTTTGGCATATGAATGACTCTATTCATTATGACTTTCCAAAGGAATATGAATGCTCCACTCTTGTGTTTGGCATTGAGAATGATTTCAGTGTGATATGTGTAATGAAAGCAAAGTGCACAAACATTCCACACGATGCTCAACTCCTCTTAGCAGTCAAAGAAACTTACAATTACGTGTCGAAATTTCTTCACAAGTCTATGTAAATTGTCAGCTTCTTAGACTGTAGCAGTTCCATTGATTGCACTACCTAGATTGAGATCCAAATAATTAACATAAGCCATGTATACATGAAGCTTTTGCATATAATTAAGGTAGTGCTCATGGTTGATGTTTTTCTTCCAAACCACTTTGTCTTGTATGTCAAAGATTTTTCTAGCTCTGTGAGGGAAGGGCATCGCATAGGAAGGAATTCTATTCATTATCCCTCCCGGAGGAGAGAAAAATGTGTACGTACTCCTTCGAGGATGTCGAAAGATCCTTGGAGGCCTCATATGGGCAGTGGTGTTACTGCCATATCTGACTTTATTTTGCAGTGGACTTTGTTGGAATAGTATCTTTCTATCAATTTACTCACGTTAGCAGTCACTCAATGAGGACGTGGACTCGATCCAGTTCATTTCACTACACGTTCTCTGCCATTTTCAACTCTAGGAAGGTTGTGTTCATAATATTCAAGAACTTCTCCTTACATCCTAGATACATTTAGATACATTCCTTGGAACAATGTATTCATATCCTTTTTCGTCCCTCCTTCCACGTTAATGCAAAAAAACTGAACACGCATGAACAGATCCTCTTCCATGAAAGGCATGTTGTATTGCCATCGATGGATGGTTTTTGTCACCACGTCTTGCCTGATTCTTGAGAATTGAAAGGCCGTGAGAATGGGGGGAATGCTCACCAGTTTTATTTTCTAGGCAATCACAACACACAAGTTGCCTCCCTCATCGTTGTTTCCTTTCAATTTCCTTAACTGTAACACACTTACTATTTCTGGAAGTTTTTCAGGTCCTAAACTTCCGAAGCCATTTTGAGGGACTAAAAGACGTTTTTAGGGAAACTGAAGAGACGGAAGAAGTATCAAACCATTCTAGGTGTTTTTTTTTTTTTTTTTTTTTTTTTTTTTTTTTTTTTTTTTTTTTTTTTTTTTCAGCCTCCTCTTCAACATCTTCGAAACGAGGTATTATGATAGTCAAGTGGAGATCGTATGCCAAAGTTGCAACCTTGGGAAGTTGATGAATCGATTTACCCAAACGGGGCCACAATTTTGATGCTTCATCTCGTAGGGTTAGGTTTCTAGATGTTTAGGGTTTTCCATTGTTTCTCAATAATAAATAGGCATTTGAGCCTCATTGTAACATAGTTCAGAGGCACGTACCTGCCACATCTCTTCTCAGAGATAAGCTATCATCGTTCGAGCTAGTTTATTTCCATTTCTGTATGTAAGCATATTTCATTTCTTTGATATTAATGAAATGAAGTTTTCTTTCTACTACATGTATGTGTTTATGTGTATATCTGTATTTTATTGCGCTCTTGCATAATTTTGGATTGCACATCCACAAGAAGATTCCAAGGTTTGTTGAAAAATGGTATTCATTGAAAAGGTAAACATGTGGATTGGATGAAAGTAGTGGTTGTGACACACCTTTCTTCCCACACGCGAGACCTTCTTTTTCTTGTGCAATTTTTTTTTTCAGGTTTTTATATTTTTTGTTGCACATCAGTTTTTATCTATTTTAATTGTTCATATCTTTGTGGTTGCAGGTCGAGAATGACTATGGTGGCTTCACTAGAAATTTCATTATACGTGACCCTGACCTTCTAGCTGTTAGGTTAGGAGTAGGATTAGCTGCATCCTAGTTTCCCTTTCTTGCACTCATTATGCACTCGTTCCCTGTTGTCTGTCCTCGTTTTCTTATTTTGATTCTATATCATGTTTGCTTTAGCCATTTTTTTCTCTTGTCTTCTGGTTATGTTTCCTTGTTGTGTGTTTTCTTTCTTTTCGTGTTGTTTTTCTTTCTTGTTGAGTTCTTCCTTTTTTTCATCATGTGAATAAGTGTTGTGCTTGGACCTATTTTGGCTTCTTAATATGTGTGTGGCCGAACTATAAAGAGTCTTGTGACACTTCAACATTTGGCTAGCCTTATGTCCGTCTTCCTTGTGTTGGTTACATCTTTTGGCAAATGAAGTTCCGACGGAAAATACGATCAATATGTAAGGAGAGTTTTGGTCCAACCATGAACCCACTTCTAGTTTGGAAACCTCATTACTATACTCGGTTTTTTCGGCTTTGGTTTTCTCAAGCTTATCCAACCTTTGCATGACTCTGTCGGGGTACTGTTCAGGCCTGCTGGCAGCAGAGCAACACTAGAGGTGAAAATTATACTTTGAAAATGTTAAGCTCACGAGCTACACTACCCTTCCTAACTTGAAACATTGTGATTATGCTGAATCTTATGTTGTGTTCAACTAAGAAGGTATAGAGGGGACCATGTTTGTTTGTGGGGTAAGTGGGAAGGCCAAGGTAATCTGCACAATGAATCAATACTCCCTAAAGAACCAAGGCCCTGCACAGAAGGAGTTAACCAAAATAGAGAAGTTGGATTCTACTAGTGTGTCGCCAAGTGTTGTAGCGACTGCAACACACTCCAAAATTTTGGCCTACATTCAAATTTTGGAGCCTACTGTGGATCCTGTGATCGGTCGTTCCTTAGTCACTTATTGGTTAGTTGATGATTTCAAGCTCCCTTCTTGGATCTCAAGCAGTCGTTCACACTTTTATCTTTATATAGCAAGTGTCATCTTCGGCCATGGGAATTATCACATATCATGCAAAGGGGAGTTTTGATTTATTTCAAGGGGCAACCTTTGTGAACATGAGTTTTTCTCATCATATAGACATGTTTCACACTCATTTCCAAATTTTCATGCACTATTACACAAGTGTCGTCATTATCCTCACAAAGTTTATTATCGGACTCGCACTTATCGTAAGTTGCCACAAGGTTTTTGCATTAAGAAAAGTATGTTTTCATATGTTCTATATTATCTATGTTGTATCACTAAGTGCCCAAGTGTGTGGTCATAGTCGAGTTCTATCACTGTTCATGTCAGTTCCATCGATCCCACACTTAGCCAAATTCCGAGGATTCCTAGCAACCTAGCCTCATCTAGCCTTCCTAAATTGCGCACTTTGCATATGCAACCCTTAAGCTTTTTCCTTGCTGCAACTATGTAATATATGGAATTTCATTTCTTCTAGATACACAAAGTCAATGGGTAATTTTGATACAATTGTAGTACTTTTTTGTGCCTTGGATGAAGATTTATGCTAATACAAACTTCCTAACTATAGTTTAAAAAAGAAAGAAAAAGAATCTAATTTTGTATACATAAATAAAATAAAATAGATAACAAATTGAAAATGAAGATAAAAAAATGATTTATATTGATAAACTATTCAATAAAACCTTATCATATTCATTTTAAGATGCAAACTTTATAATAGATCATTAAATTTAACACTGTGGTGTTGTTGTTATTATAATTTACTTTTGATAAGAATATAATTATTAATCTTATTAATCTTAGAGGTTCTAGAATTTTAATTTAATGATTAATAATTATTAGTAAATGATAGGATTTAATTTCCACAAAATATTCATCAACAAAGAGTTATAATTTATTTAAAAAGTAGTTATACCTTTTTTTTTCAATTTAATTAAAAAAAATATTATTATTATATTTAGGAATTTGAATGTGAGAAAGTCAATTTTCATTTCATTTTAATTTATGACATTGTTCACTTCTTATTACTTACGGTTGTTTTTATTATATTTTCTTGTTTCATGTTTTTAAATGTATATATATGTTTAATTCATATAGTAATTTTTTTATAATTAATAATAATAATAATTTGAAATAAAATTCTAATTTAATTAATTTTTATGATTTTTGTTTTTGGCAATGCAAACTATGCATCAATGTCTATCAAAATTTATTAACCATTTAATTCATATTTATTATAAAGACCAATATTATTACATATGTTTTTCATTAAACATTATCTTAAAAAAATATTCCATTTTTTAATAATGTGAATTTGGCTTTTAATAATATTTACCATCAAAATTGTCCAATTGACCATCCCTTCATTATGAATATTGTGTAAACTATAAGATTCAAAGTTTATATCCCTATAAGTGAAACTAACAAAACATATATATACATATGAAAATTAAATATTTAATTTACTTTTCAATAGTGTTATTGATTGGAATAATGGTTAATGTGTTTGATATGTCCCAAGAAAATAATTATGACCTACATTTGTTTCTTAATATAATTGGTTGGAATCTCATATTTAAATTGTGAAATGTGCATAATCTTAATATGTTGATTTTTTCCCAACAAAAATTAATATAATTTAGTGAAATCACATATTTCAATTGGGGAATGTGTATCATTTTATTGCTTTAAAGATTTTGTCAAAATATTGAATTTAAATTGGATTAAAAACATATTTTAAATATTAAGTTTTTTTATCAAATTTAAAATATACATGAAAAAATTAAATTACACTAATAAAATATTTTTCTTAATTATAGATTTAAAATCAAAATAAAGAATAGAGAATGAATAACCTAATCTCTTTAAGTCATCAATTCAAAATAAAGAAAAATAGATTATGGAAGATTATTAATATTAATCCATTGTAATAAGGATTATTATATTGAAATTGATTTACAAAACAAAATCCAATATAACCTAATCAACTTCCTAATCTCTTTAACCAAATTACTCATTTTCTTTTCTTATGCCATTCAGCATTAAGCAGCAAAAATGTTCATCTCTATTTGATATTGTCTGAATATAAATTTGTTCATAAAATTTGTGTTTGGCATATGAATGACTCTATTCATTATGACTTTCGAAAGGAATATGAATGCTTCGCTCTTGTGTTTGGCATCGAGAATGATTTCAGTGTGATATGTGTAATGAAAGCAAAGTGCACAAATGTTCGACACGACGCTCAACTCCTCTTAGCAATCAAAGAAACTTACAATTACGTGTCGAAATTCCTTCACAAGTCTGTCTAAATTGTCAGCTTCTTGGACTGTAGCAGTTCTATTGCCTGCACTTCCCTGATCGAGATCCAAATAATTAACATAAGCCATGTATACATAAAGCTTTTGCATATAATTAAGGTAGTGCTCATGGTTGATGTTGTTCTTCCAAACCACTTTGTCTTGTATGTCAGATTTTTCTAGCTCTGTGAGGGAAAGGCATCGCATGGGAAGGAATCCTATTCGTTATCCCTCCTGGAGGAGAAAAAAATGTGTACGTACTCCTTCGAGGATGTCGAACAATCCTTGGAGGCCTGATATGGGCAGTGGTGTTACTGCCATATCTAACTTTATTTTGAAGTGGACTTTGTTGGAATAGTATCTTTCTGTCAATTTACTCATGTTAGCAGTACCTCTGATGAAGGACGTGGACTCGATCCAGCTCATTTCACTACACGTTCTCCGCCATCTTCAACTCTAGGAAGGTTGTGTTCATAATCTTCAAGAACTTCTCCTTACATCCTAGATACATTCAGATACATTCCTTGGAACAATGAATTCATATCCTTTTTCGTCCCTCCTTCCACGTTAATGCAAAAGAACTGAACACGCATGAACAGATCCTCTTCCACGAAAGGCATGTTGTATTGCCATCAGTGGATGGTTTTTGTCACCACGTCTCGCCCGATTCTTGAGAATTGAAAGGCCGTGAGAATGGGGGGAACGCTCACCAGTTTTATTTTCCAGGCAATCACGACGCACAAGTTGCCTCCTCCACCGCCTCTTAGAGCACTCATGGCACATCATCACTCATCGCGTTCTTGTCCATGACAATTACAATTTCGATAGACTTACAATGTTTCTTAGCGTTGTTGGGAACATTACGAAACTCAAAGTGTTCGCCCTTTACCGTAACTCTCTGACCGGCACAATCCAATTTCCTCACAATCTCCCTTCCACCTGAACTCGACAATATTACCAACGTCCAATACATGCAACTACGAGACAATTCGCTCATAGGAAGTATACCCAACGATTATCGTTGTATAAAATCAGTCACCAGATTATAGTCACAACGCAACGCAACAATTTGAGATCATAGATTCCTGCAGAGCTAGGAAATTGCTCTAGCTTGGCCCAACTTTGGCTCCAGAAGAGCTAGGATGTGACTTCTTCCTGTGGGATGGGAACTATATTCTTCAATCTCCGCTTGAGCACATCTTGATAAGGGAACGCGACTCCTTATGCCTTGAAGGAATGACACTGATTTAGCCATCCCCAAATTTGAAATCCAAATTTCAGTGTTTAGGTGGGGCGAGTTTTCAAAATTCAAATGAATAATCATTAATGCGTTTGGAGCTTGTACTTGCAGTCGATTCAACTCGAAGCGCGGAGGCAGCAAATTTAAAATTCAAATTAACCTGCGGAGATCAGGGAAGAATTGATTGCAAATCAGGAGAGTTGTATAATGGCCGGAAAATGAAACTGTGAGTTTATCGAGGTTGCCGAAAGTTGCCGAAATACATCCATGCCATGTATGTAACATCATCCATAAACATGTCACGTCGTCACGTCGACTCCAAAAAGTAACATTATAGACTACTCCTTTGGCTTCAATGAGCAACCACCATGGAGAGAGATAATACAATCTTAATTCACAATATTAATAATAATAATTTTTAAAAATTCTAATATTTTAAAAATAAATAAATAAACATTATTGAAAAAAATATATTATTTTATTATTTTTCTAATTTTATGTAGTTATTTTTTATTTATTTTATAAATTTTTCTTTTTATTAATTGTTTTTATTTTATTTTATTTTTAATATTATCATTTTATTTTTAATTTTAATTAAATATGTTTGATGTATTTTGGTAAAAAAACTTTGAATTTCAATTAGTTTTGAAATTTTTAAACAGATTCTATGAGGTTTATTAAAGTTTTGAAAAAAATGAGATTTCATTTACTTGTGAAGAATGAAGAGTTGATATGGAGTGGAGAGCCGAAGTGATCAGCTAGGGTTACAGAAAATTGCAGGGATCGTTTCTAATGGAGGGCAGCAGAGGAGGGAGCTCGACTCCCTCCTACAAAGACGTTGTTGCCAGCAGAGGTAAAACATTGATGGTGAACAGCAAAGGTTTTGCGGATGAAAGGAACAGGGATAATGAAAAGGAGACAGATGGGACCAAGACCAAGGAAAACAACAGCACAAAGGACAAGGAGGAAGAAGACAAAAGTCAGGGTTCAAGAGACAAAAAACAAAAGGGACCTTGCAAACCAAAAGCGGAAATCACTCCTAGAGTAATATTAAATGATCCTGCTTTGCAGGCGCATAGGGAACACATGGGGACCTATGCCATTATCTGTAAATTCTTGGGACTATGACCCACTAAAAAAGCTTTACAAACGTGGATCAAGTATCACTGGAAACCCAAAGGAAGCATTGACCTACATCTTGGGTCAAAGGGATTCTTCACAGTGGTGTTCTCAAACATCGAAGATAAAGACAAAATATTCGAAGGAGGACCCTACTTTTATGCAGCAACCGGTCTCTATATGAGGCCTTGGAGGATGAACTTTGTCCCAGAGTGGGAGACTTTCTCTTGGTTCCAGTTTGGGTAAGGCTTTATTCTCTACCTCTTGATTATTGGCAAACTGAATCGCTAGCTGCCATTGGCAACAAACTAGGACGTTTTGTCAAAGCTTCTGAAGCCACAAGAAGAGGGAAATATACCTCCTTTGCAAGGATATGTGTGGAAATGGATCTATCAGGAGCGCTTCCAGATGAAGTTATCTTGGAAGTTTTTGATGAGGAGTGGGTGCAAACAGTGGACTACGAGCATATCCCATTCAGATGTCGTAGATGCCATGAACATGGACATCTGTTCAGAGACTGCCCTCTCAGTAAAGTAGACAACAAAGGTAAACTTAATACAACGAAGGACTCAGAAAGCTTTCAAAAAGTGGCAAGTAGAGGAAAAGGAGGGAAGAAGGGGCTAAAGCAACAACATAACGAGGGGCAGAAGGTCAGTCAGAACAAGTTTCAAGTGTTGGAAGAGAATGAAGAAATCACAAGAGAAAACCAATCTCAGGAGGAAGGTCCTAATGAAAAAGAGAAAGAAGAGGACAACAAACAATATCAAGATATTGGTTCTCAAAAAGAGACAATGATAAGTGAAACAGAAATGGAGATGGACCAGGAAATGACCCAAAGTGAAACAGATCTGGAAGATCATGAACTACAAGAAATTCTCGATAAGGAAAACCTGGATCTGGAAGGATTCTTGATGCAGGGAACCAAAGGAGGAATAGATTCACTGCCTCAAGAAGAATGCAACAGAATACAGCAGTTATTTTTATGGAAAACTCAGGAAAGAGGGTTGGATAAAGGTAAAAACATTCACAAGCAGGAGCACAGAGGTGTGAAAACAATGAAATCAACTCCAGGATTAGCGACTAGAAATCCAGGAAAGAAGAGGGGCAGGAAAAAGCAAAATGAGCTCTTGATGGAGTGTGGAAAGCTAATGATAGATTCGGGTAAGATGAAATATCTAACTAGTTACTCCTTTACAAATCTTTAATTATGAAGTTCATATCTTGGAATATCAGAGGTCTAGGTAGTAAAAGAAAACAAAGAATGTTAAGTAACAGAATGAAACTAGCAATGCCAGACATAATCTTCATTCAGGAAACAAAATGCTCCATTCAGAAATTAAAACAAATCCATAGCAAATGGCTTAATAGATTTGAGTTTCTAGAAGTTAAAGCAGAGAACACAGCTGGGGGCATTCTCACTCTATGGAACCCCCAAAAAATCAGCATAATAGATGCGGAGGCATCAAGAAATTATTTATCAGTAATCATTCAACCAGTGGGGGTTTCAGACACCTACCTAGTCACAAATGTTTATGGTCCTCAAAGAATAGATGAGAAACTTAGATTTCTTGACTCCCTGGCAGATCTTAGAAGCAGACATGAAGAAATACCCTGGGTCATGGGAGGAGATTTCAACATGATTAAATCTCTTTCAGAAAAAAAAGGAGGTACCAGAATGCTAAGTAAAGATTCCGTAGCGTTCCAATCCTTCACAGAAGATATGAAACTGGTTGACTCTGAAACGCACAATGGCCTTTTTACTTGGAACAACAAAAGAGGAGGTGAGGCCCAGGTCGCCTCCAAGTTAGACAGATTTTTTATCTCAGAGGAGCTGATGCTCACAAATAGAGAAATAATAGCTAGAGTTCTCCCCTTTGGAGGCTCTGATCACTGGCCGATTCAATTAGAAATCAAGGGGATCGATTCTCCCAGGAATAGACCCTTCAGATTTGAGAATATCTGGCTCTCCCACCCAGATTTCATCAGCAACATTGAAAAATGGTGGTTCAAAGATTTGCAGATCCAGGGCACTAAAATGTTCCTCCTACATAAAAGACTTAAGCACATGAAACTCAGACTCAAAGAATGGAACAAGAAGGATTTTGGTAACATTTTTGAGGACAAAAAATCAGTGGAAATCAAACTACAAGAACTAAATCAAGCACTGATCATAGATGGTTTTGATAAAGTCAAAAGTGAGCAAGCTGATAAACACAACCAAGAATGGGAGAATTTATGCAAACAAGAGGAAATCTTTTGGAGACAAAAGTCTCGAGTTCAATGGCTCAAAGAAGGTGAACATAATACCAGATTTTTCCATAGATCCACCATGGCCAATAGAGCGCACAATAGAATCTCTTCGATATTGAATGAGAATGGGGAGCTTCAGACCTCTCATAAGAACATCGAAGCTGTGTTGGTACAACATTTCAGAGGCATCACTAAGGAAAATAATCTAGACAGAGAGCAATGCATTAAGGAAATTACAAAAAATATCCCTAAGATGGTGTCTAGAGAGGACAATTTTAACCTGAATAAACCAGTAACCGAAGAGGAAGTCAGTGAGGTCATCAAAGATATGCAGAATGGAAAAGCTCCAGGACCAAATGGTTTCAATGTAGACTTTTTTAAGGCCTGCTGGAATGTTGTCAAACAGGATATTCTGAATGTTGTGGAGGATTCTAGAAGAAACAGGACTATTCTGAAAGCCCTCAACACCTCCTTCATCTCCCTGATCCCCAAACAGGATTCAGCCCTGACTGCTGATAAGTACAGACCCATTGCTTTATGCAATGTGGTATACAAAATTATATCCAAGATTTTGGCTAGCAGACTCAAACCTCTACTTCCTTCTTTAATTTCAGGGGAACAATCTGGTTATGTGGAAGGCAGACAAATCCTAAATAACATTATTCAAGCCCACGAGGTAGTTCACACGCTAACCAACAAGAGGCAGGCTGGTATGATCATGCAATTAGATATTGCCAAAGCGTATGACAAGGTGAACTGGATCTATATCAAGAAGGTCCTTACTGCTTTTGGGTTCGATCACAACTGGGTCAGATGGGTTATGGCTCTGGTAACTTCTTCAGCTTTTCGATTTTGGTGAATGGCTTGCCCTCAAAGATCTTCACTCCTTCTAGAGGCCTCAGGCAGGGAGACCCACTCTCTCCCTTTCTCTTTATCCTCATGATGGAAGGACTGGGCAGGTCCATTAAACAAGCCAAAGCCTTGGGAAAGATTAAGGGACTCCAATTAACGGAGAATGGTTAGGCAATGACTCACCAACAATTTGTGGATGACACCATGCTGCAAGGTATTCCCACAGTCAAAGAAGCTTCAACGTACAAACAAATCCTAAATGACTTTGCCTTGGCTACAGGTATGGAAGTTAATCTCTCCAAATCAATTTTTTTTTTCTTAAATACTAACATTGCAATTCAGAGAAATATCTCCAGAATTCTAGGCTTTCAAAGGGATTCCCTCCCTTCAAAGTATTTGGGAATTCCCCTTACAGCCAGACCATTACACAAAAGTATTTGGGAACCGGTGCTCAACAAGATGCAAGACAAAGTCAAAAAATGGACTATCAGATCGTTGAACCTAGCGGGTAGGTTGATTCTGACAAAGGCCGTTCTACAATCAATCCCTGTTTTCTTTTTATCAGCCCTCCCAGCTCCCAAAGGGGTCTTACAACAATTTAGGAATATCCAGAGAGACTTCCTTTGGGGCAAGGAGGAAACAAGGAAGAAATGGGCCCTTGTTTCTTGGGATAAAATCTGTAAACCCAAAAGTCACGAAGGTCTAGGCTTAGATGATCAGGAGATTCTAAGTAACATTTTAGGAGCCAAGCTCTGGTGGAGATGGGTTAAAGAACCAGAAGCTCAATGGGCTAAAACCTGGAAAGAAAAATATGCAAGCTCCTGGCAAACAAATGATCTTATAAGAATGTCTGGAAACATAAAAGGCTCTTATATCTGGAATAAAGCCTGGGAAAACAGAAGCCTAGTACAAAACAACAGTTTCTGGGAAATTAGAGCAGGAGATCTAGCTCTCTTCTGGGAAGATAAATGGCAACAAGAACCAACGCTGTTAAGAGAGGACTTTATGAGCCTCAAGCAGGAAACAGACTCCCAAGGATTAATCAAAGTTAAAGATTTCTGGAGTTTTCCTCATAACTCTGGAAAGTGGAGAAACTGGAGAAGCATAGACTGCAGAGATGACAGCCCCATAAAAATAAAAGCAGAGGAACTCATGAGCATGTTAAAACAAAGGAAGATCTTGGTAACAGATGGGCAGGATCAGTTAAGATGGGGCCTCAATAAAGAAGGCACCTTTAATATTAAGGAAGCAAAAAGAATTACCCTGAACCTAGATCCCTGTGTTTTGGTGAAATCCTGGCAACAACTTTGGAGCCACCAAGGGTGGATGAAGATCAAGCTTTTCATGTGGTTAGTTCATCACAAGAAAATCTTAACTTGGGACAATATTCGGAAAAGGGGTGTTATTGGGCCTTCTAGATGTCAGCTATGTGAAGCTCAAGAGGAGACAATGGAGCATATTCTCAACAGCTGCACCTACACCACATGGCTGTGGGATTCTTTTGACACCATTTTTCAACAGACAGACAGAGATAAAGGAAGTATCATTAATACCCTAAACAAGTGGAGAAAAAACTTTTCAGAGAATGAGCTCCTTAATTTGGCCTGGACCTTCACGCCAAGCTTCATTATCTGGAATGTTTGGAAAGAAAGGAATAAAAGAATTTTCAAGGAAGAAAAAACTATTCCTCTTCGCCTGATGGATCTGATATTGAAACAGATTAAGGAGACAGTTTGCACCACTGTGCGCAATTATCCCAAGAATCCTCCCACAAAGAATGAATTGAGAACTCTCAGGCATCTGGGAATGCAAGAGATCATTCCCCATGGACTAAGCAGAAAGGAAAGAGATTTGGAAACGGAAAAGGAGTTCTGGCATCCTCCACCGAAAGGTTATCTGAAATGCAATATTGATGGGGCTTCAAAATGCAACCCTGGAACAACAGGTTATGGAGGGGTGTTAAGAGATGAAGAAGGAAACATAATCTTTACATTCCACTGCCATTTAGGTAAAGCCACCAACAATATGGCTGAATTAATGGCATTGGAACAATGTCTAGAGCTTCTAAAACTAAATCAAAGCTCAAATGTCATTATAGAAGCAGACTCAGAGATCTCCATTAACGCGGTTAAGAGAATCAGTTGTGGAACAACGCCGGAGAAGGTCTCAAAACACTGGAGACTAATACAAGTGTACCAAAGAATTCAAAAACATCTCCTGAGTCTTCGAACTGTTAGCTTCAACCATGTTCGACGAAAAGCCAATAAACTAGCGGATATACTGGCCAACCAAGGAGTGATGAATTCAGAATGCAGGATTGAGATGAAGTGGCAGGAGACGCCTCAAAGCAGATTAAAAGCTCTCTGCAATGAACAAGCGGTAGAGGACAGAGAAATTTTTAGACATTGGGCCAGAGGGAAAGGTACGGAATGAAGCTTTCTAAGCAAGTTCAAACACAATACTCCGGTTGGTACCTTGAAGAAGGGCAAGCTCAGAGCGGTCACATAATACCCTGGTGTAAATTGACCAGTCTCCTTTTTCCTTCGAATTGCATCACAGGGATCAATATACAGTCAGCGGCAGTCTCCGATGCAAGTTCCGAAGCAAGCTTTCGCGGGAAGGGCGGTTGGATCTTTCCGGCAGCGGATATTTTCCTGCATTCCTCTTACGGAATGGAAAACTAGGCACAAAGCAGTTTCCAGGTGATCGCATGGCTTTTGAATGGTAAGTGGTATTGGAATTTTGGGAGTGATTCCATTAGGCTCCCAACACGTGGCAAGGGTGTGGTAAGGAATACCACCCTCCATCGCGCATTAATGAGCGAACATCTTGGCAATGCGATTTTTCTCTGAGCCATTCAATTTTGCAGAGTGAATCGACGGTCAGATTTGGCCGTGCTGTTTTGTGGGGCCGCTAGTCCTATCAGGCCTTTCGAGACAGTGACGTGAGGGTTAGCGGAGTTTTACTTTGGGTTAAAAAATCATAAAGGTCAACCGAAGGTATTATTTGAGAGGTTAGCTTTACTTTTTGTAGAAGGGAGGGTCATATCTATGGCAGAGTGCCCTTGATATCTCCTGAGTCCATGCAGAAGTCAGGTTTTTTGTATATGTTGTAACATTACTTTTGGTTTATTGAAATAGAAGGATCGTCTCTTGCTTCAGCAAAAAAAAGTTTTGAAAAAAAATAAATATTAAATTGAACATTTGAAAATTAAAAAATAATTTTTAATATATATATATATATATATATTAGTTGATGGTTATCTTTATGTGGTTTTCAATTGAATTACGAGATATAAAAGTTAGCATTTGCACTAGATGTTGCAAAGGAAATGCCATAAGTTTTTGTACCGAAGGTGTTCCCCTGAAAAGTGTAGCATATGAGTCCTTGAGGGTCAATATTCTATTCAAACATATTCACGCAAGGCCTCAAATAATCTACCCATATTTTGAAGTAACAATACTCAGACAATTGTCTTTTCATTGGCTTTGCCCTTAGAGGATACATTTACAATAGGATTATTTTTTATATTCACTGGTCAAAATTGGTTGGTTGCAGGGCATGCTATCAAATGAAACTACTGTAATTGCTGAAATTGGCGACTCTTGGTTTAATTGCAAGAAAATTGTGCGTAAGTTGAACATCATTTCTCTGGAGTGGAAACACCTTTGTAATTTAGGAGCCTCATTGTTGAACATCATTTCTCTGGAGTGGAAACACCTTTATAATTTAGGAGCCTGCTCGTTGAACATCATTTCTCTGGAGTGATCCTGTATATTACTTAGACTTTGCACCTCAATTGCTAAGGTAAGAATTTTCAGCTCAATCACTCAATGTATCTGCACCTGGCTTTGCTGCTTGTTTTCCCTCTGAATTGTGTTCATTAATATTACTTTGCTACTCTCAGGACTATAGTACAATCTTATCCCAACTCAACTCCTGAAATTGTGTTCATTGATGTTATATAATTACTTTGCTAGTCTCAGGACTATAGTACAAGCTTATCCCAACTCAACTCCTGAAAAGTGAATTAACTTGTCCTCCCCGATCATGATTTCCTCAATTAGTTCTCAGTTGTACAAAGTTGAAGCATTTTCTCCCCTAGTTACAAGAGCTCCATTCAATTCCATCAAAATTAGCATGCTCAATGGTAAGTATTACAAAATCAGCAAACAACTCTTCTGGAAATTATAAATTAAATGTCTGTTTAGAAAAAAACATTGCAATAACATCTTAAGCCTTTGTAATTGAAAAAAACATTCATATATAATGGAATTTGGAATGAGTGTCTTATTGATAAGGTAGCTCCATAAATTTTGATCTTATCACTATTCATGGCAGAATTTGCCACCAAAATTATTGGCTCGCCAACACCAATTTTCTTATCCAAAATAGATATGCATCATTGAGCACCAATTTTCTTGTCCAAAATAGATATGCATCATCAAATGCACAAGATTCTTGACAACACACAAGATGAAATCCATCTAAAGTGAGAAAACAAACTCTAAATTTGTCCATTATATAAATTTGTGTCTAGGAAAAATAGGTCAATAAATAAATAAAAATCCATCCTAGACCTGTTGAACTTTTACATTACCTTAAATATATCTCATTTCACTAACATCTTAAGCCTTTGTAATGGAAAAAAAGCATTGCACTAACATCTTGAGCCTTTGCAATGTAAAAAAACATTCCTGTATAATGGAATTTAGAATCAGTGTCTTATTAGAGGTAGCTAAAATCTTCCAACCACTTAAACGAGATTTAGGTAAAACCCAGAAAGCAAACAAAAAAAAACTTATGCTTTATACCATTTACTAAGATCAAAAAATGGTAACACCTTATGCTTGAGATATGGAAAAGACCCATAATGTTCATCTTGGAAGTTTGCTTTTCTATCAAGGTTCTCATGTTGTTTTAACTGGAAAAATTAAATTGAATGAAAATAAATAATTTTAGTATAAATTTATTTTAATAGATTTATTAAATAATGCAAGGGATCCCATTTTTTTTTAATATAAAAGAACTAATACATGAAATTAAAAGATAAAAGAACTACTCTTTAAAATATTTAAATTTAGATTAAGACTTAAGATAATCTTATAGCATTGATTAATTTCCATGATATTCAAAGCATTACTTAAAAAAATATTAAATTTCTTGAGGCTAAAAAACATTCATATATAATGGAATTTGGAATGAGTGTCTTATTGATAAGGTAGCTAAAACAAAAAATGGTAACACCTTATGCTTGAGATATGGAAAAGTAAGCCTTTTGTAATGGAAAAAAACATTCATATATAATGGAATTTGGAATGAGTGTCTTATTGATAAGGTAGCTAAAATATTCCAACCACTTAAAAGAGATTTAAGTTAGCCAAGATTTTCCAACCACTTAAAAGAGATTTAGGTAAAACCAAAAAGTTAAAAAAAACAACTTATGCTTTATACTATTTACTAAGATCAAAAAATGGCAACACCTTATGCTTGAGATATGGAATCTTCCAACCACTTAAAAGAGATTTAGGTAAAACCCAGAAAGTAAAAAACAAAAAAACTTATGCTTTATACCATTTACTAAGATAAAAAAATGGTAACATCTTATGCCTGAGAAAAGACCCATAATGTTCATCTTGGAAGTTTGCATTTCTGTCAAGGCGTGGATTGATATGTTCAATAGATTCATAAACATGTAAAGGCCTCTTCATAAAGAAGATATAACATATCAATAGATTCATAAACATGTAAAGGCCTCTTCATAAAGAAGATATAAACCTCTAGGGGTAAAGAAATCACTAATTCCTGAGTGTTTAGATATAGTTTTAATGCAAGCGATCTCATGTATTATCAATTATCCAAAATATTCATCTGCTAATTTAATTTCCCAACCATAAAAATATTATTTCAAAAATAGGTTTGAATACTATTATTATTATAGATAAAATGTTTTTAAGTAAAAAATGATTACATTAACCATTTCAACTTGATAAGCTATTATGCCCTATATATCTAAGAATTCCTACTTTTATTAAGTGGCATGATAACCCTATTTACATAATCATTGTTTTCAATTACCTAAACATAAATGTGCTCCATCTGAAATATGCATCAATGCCATAAGCTCTTGCATCGACTAAATTATGCATCATAAACATGTAAAGGCCTCTTCTTAAAGAAGATATAAACCTCTAGGAGTAAAAACCTATGTTATGCTACGCACTCTAACACCGTCTTTCCTCTCTATAATTCCCTAGAAACGCTTGGTTGTAACCAAAAAGAAATCACTAATTTCATAGTGTTTAGATATAGTTTTATAGGGATGAGATGCAGGACATTGGTTTCACCGACAAAGACTTTGGCCCACTCTACGAGGAACTAATTTCTAACATTATGAAAAGCCTTGGAGATAAAGTCCAATGCAAAAACATAATGGTTTCCCACCATCAACATTTTTAATTAGGAAATTACATAAATGACTTAAAATTTCATTTATATATACTGTGTGATCGCAGGCCAGATTTTAAACAACTGGAACAATGGAGTCTTCATGGATTGCACCATAGAGAACTTTTAAGATAAGCAAGGGCTAGAATAATATGTCTGAAAACAATGATAAAGGGGAACCTAAACCATTGGTTTTACCGAAAAGCATCTTTTTGCAATAGAGAACTTTGTTGTCTAAAAAAAATACCTACGAGATTGTTGCCTACCTTCTAACACTTGACTCACTGCCCTCATCAACCTTGTGAACTGGAGACCTGCCTTCTTCGAACTTGTTGCTTGCCCAAGTTATTCTCTTGTTGCCCGTGCCCTGGAGATGATGAACTTGCCACAGAGGTAGTAAATAACGGTTGATCAAAAGGCAGGGTTGTTGGTAACAGTAAAAGTAAGTATGCAGCTAATTAAAGGTAAATAGTTAGCACTAACCTAGCTAACAACTAACACATCCGACCAATCGTAGCCATTTTTCATTGAGCACCTCAAACCTTTTGCAGGTTTTCAAATCATTGGCTAGTTATGCCTGCCTGTATCCAGTAGATCTGATGGAACGCCTCCTGATCGTGGATAATGTTGAATGCCTTGGAATCGACAGACATTTTGAAAAGGAAATCAAGGAAGCTCTGTATGATGTTTACAAGTAACAATAGAAAAATATATTTTACTAACCTAAGAATTCATATTTCCTCTGAAAAATCCTTGAGTGTAAAATTGGCAAAATCTATCTCATACAGACATTGGAATGGTCAAGGAATTGGGTGGGGAAGACTGAACCCCATAGCAGATCTTGAGACCACCGCTTTGGGATTTTGGCTGCTTCGGCTACATCATTACAATGTATCTCTAGGTAGGTACCAATTTTACTTAATTTTCTATCTAAAGAGATGCTTCAAGATAATAGCAAAAAGTGTGCCCTGTATTTTTCGACACATCATTAACTGTTCCATGCTCTAACATTTGAACATCGTTTTATTAACAGTCGTTTTTGAGAACTTAAAAGATGTCGATGGGCAATTCCTTTGCTCAACCGGTCACTTCAACAAAGATGTAGAAAGCATGTTGAGCCTTTATAGAGCTTCCCAGTTGGTATTTCCAGGAGAAAACATTTTGGATTAAGCTAAAAGCTTCACAATTCAATATTTGAGAGAATCTCTTGAGAAAAGCGAGACTTTTAGCTCATGGAACCACAAGCAAAACCTAAGCGAAGAGGTAACTGCACACAACATACATATACTTGTCGCTTGTTTGTTTGATACAAACGATTGGGTGAATTCCTCATCATTATGAGATCAACCAAGAAGAGATGAAGAATGTCACCAGGTAACTAATAGTTCTAATAAAGAAAATTATAATTGTTTCACCTACAAAATTAAAACCATTTAAATCATTAGATGTCTTGATCATGCTTGAATCTGCATGCACATCACATCACAGCTAGTTTAGAGATTCGGGTTTGCCTCTTTGCTCCGGAGAGGCCGTTGGAATTATACTTCCTAATAGCGGCGGGTACGTATGAGCCCCAGTATGCCAAATGCAGATTCTTGTTTACGAAAGTTGCTTGTTTGTAGACTGTTATGGATGATATATACGACACATATGGAACCCTTGATGAATTGAAGCTATTCACTGAGGCTGTTAGAAGGTAGGGACAGGTTATCACGATTGGATCACATTGCATTGCAGATCACTTTGTTTCTATTACATGATGCTGCAGCTAATTAAACATAAGTTATACAAATTAAGGGACCAATTTATACAAATTATGATGATTATTCTGATTAAGTCATGTTGGCCCAACCTTTTCAGGTGGGACCTCTCTTATACAGAAAACCTTCTAGACTATATGAAACTATGTTACAAAATCTATTATGACATAGTTCACGAAGTTGCTTGGGAGGCAGAGAAGGAACAAGGGCGTGAATTGGTTAGCTTTTTCAGAAAGGGAGTAAGTAGAATTGAATTGTTTTGTTAATACATGCATAAAAGGATTTTAAGACAAAAGGATTTTTGTATTAGTTGATTAACATGGGGTTTGATACTGATTTTTATATTAATATCTAGATCCATTGATATGGAACAGTGGGAGGATTATCTTTAGGGTTATTACGAAGAAGCTGAGAGGTTAGTTGCTGAGTATGTGCCTAGCTTGGACGAGTACATAGAGAATGGGATCACTTCCATCAGTCAACGTATACTTCTGCTGAGTGGAGTGTTGATAAGGGACGGGCCACTACTGTCACAAGAGGTGTTGGAGAAAGTGGATTATGCAAGGAGACGTGTTCTTATAGAGCTGAATAACCTCATTTCTCTCTTGGCGGATGACACAAAGACATATAAAGCAGAGAAGGCTCGTGGAGAATTGGCTTCCATCATTGAATATTACATGAAAGACCACCTTGGATGTAAAGAAGAGGAGGCTCTGAATCACATCTATGGGATTGTGGAGGCGGTAGTGAAGGAGCTAACAAGGGAGTTTCTAAAGGTAAACGATCATGTGCCATTGGCGTGCAAGAAGATGGTTTTTGATGAGACGAGGGTGACGATGGTGATATTCAAGGATGGAGATGGCTTCGACATTTCCAAGTGGGAAGTGAAGGATCACATCAAAGAGTGTCTGATCAAACCGCTCCCACTCTAATGGACTTATATGACCATGACTGAATCGATGTAAAGCATGTGGAGAGAAAACAAATAATTTCGTTATGAATGGGGAATTTTCAGTTCCTTCCTTTCTGAATCCATTGCTAGGAGAGTGCTTTATGGGATGTGAAAGGCATTTTGTTCAATAGCAACTACCTGAAAATTGAAATACCTGGAAACACTGAAAAATAACCACAAATGAGCTGTGAGAAACAGATGTATTTCTAGTTTTTAGGCTTTAGCAGAGATAGCAGGAATCATTACGATATACCTCAACATAGTGACACCTCATGCTGCCATTAGAATATCTAGCCAAGCTCGCTAGTGAATTTTTTTACAATAATGTCACAACCATCCAAAAATGTAGGACAACCCAATAGACTATAAGGCCCATCCTTGTTGTAGGTTGTCGCATTATCATATGCCCACCTGAAACCTGGTTCATAAGACATTTATTTCCAGCTTCGTCAAAGCGTGAAAGGAATTGAAAACAATTCGTTCAAATGGAAGAAAATATCTTTAAAATGTTACCAGATCCCGTCTTTAACCAGGGAGATGTAGTTGCACAGGATTCCATTGTTCTGGCGTTCCCTTTGATCAAAACTTGTGGTCGCTTTTCATACATGTGGAAGAAATAAGAAGGGCGGTTGTTTCCTGCAAAAGAAAGAGAGAAGAGATCGTCCACAGGCTCTTCAATCTCAACACTGCGAGCGGCTTTTTCCACCAATGTCTCCTCTAGATCAAGTATCTAAAGCAAGGCGGCTCGAACCCTTGTTCAATTCAAATGGACATTAACCTTTCGTTAACCTTTTGTTTTCAAAGGCATCGCTCAGTCTTTGGAATTAGTTAGGTTATGAGATTAATGAGTTAGGCAATTGAGGGATAACGAGTTAGTTATGAGATTAATGGAGGAAATTATTTCAATCGTCTAATACCTAATCTGATGGTGTATAGTCAGGATAGCAAGGATCAAGGGAGAGTTCATTTCAAAGGGAAATTCCTTACGGCATAATAATTATATTAAAAAATAAAAAAAATCTAAAAAAAGGTTATATTAGCCAATTGTTATAACTTTTCACAAAGAATGCCACGTGGATAGCTCCCCACCATTTCTTATGCAAAAAATATTGGCAAGATTGGAAATTTCAAGTAGAAAAAATAATCGAAATACTTTTTGGCTTTTTTATTAGCCACATGTCCTTTTGTTTGCTTTGTCTATTTCAGTGTATTTCTTTCTCATTTTATTTTTTCTAATTTTAAAGGAATGCCTAATTAAATTTAATTTCACCATATATTTACTAGTTGCAAAAGAATTTCAAAATATGTTAAAACTCTCACATAGTTTCAATATTTCTATAATTTTAATAAAATCCATTCATTACTCTATTGGTTGGAGTTATAAAATTTTAAAAATTATATATATGTGAACAATGCAAATATTTAGATAGGCAAACCATTGTACTTTCATCCCTAAATAGTAGAGCAACTAATACAGATAACTTCTGCTATCAATAACTTCGGTTGTCAATTACTTTTTTACTTTTTGCATAATAAGCATATACTAAGCAAAAACACTGCATATTAGACTTGTTTTATATTTATTTTCCCTTTTTAAATATATTTTGATGCTTCTTTTTTTCTCCATGTGTGGACTTTATTTGTTTTATTATTATAGAATTTTTAATTATTGTTTTTTTTTCATTGTATTATTTTTATTTATTTTTAAAATTGCTTTAATTTGTTTTCAATATTTTTTATTGATTTAAAAAAATGTTTGGAAAATATGTTGTATTTCTTTTTGTTTTGTTTTTTAAGTCAATGGATCTTAGCTTGAGTGGTTCAGTGAACAATTCATTTTCTCAGCTACGTGGGTTCAAGTATTTGGAGACATGTTGTCGCTAGTCCATTTGTGACATTAATGAAATAGTTATATCTGGTATACTAGTGGCGTTGAATATTTCAAAGTTATCAATTCTCCATAAAATCTCATTCATGTTAAAACAAGATCATGTCTTTGGTTAAAAATTTTAAATTTTTTGTGTTACGTCATTTTTAAGGGTGTTTTGATGATTTTGTGTACACTAATGATAACTTTATAGGCCAGAGTTGAAAAAATAAGTATTGCAACTTTAGTGCCCCATTAAGCCTTGGATGTCGTGAGGAACATTGATCAAATGTGAGAGGGGATGGTACCACCATCGTCACCCCACTCAATCAAGCGGGGAGGCATGGCCGCCTCCCTTCACCAGTTGTCACATGCATTAACTCATGATGATACATGCATCTACAAACATTATGACACCATTAATGACTTCAACTGGAAATCGAAGGAAGGATGTAGACGACTACATAACAATGAATTTTGAGGGAGGTTGTGGGGTTACCACTTGTTTCTCAACTACTTTGGGAGTGGGATTTTTCCTAAGATACTTCATTGTTGAATGGGGTGCGTTCCTCTCAATGTTATTTCCATCTATTTGAGGGAGGAAGGACCAGGTCCTCCTAACTTGGCCTCCTCCGTTACAATTGATTCTTTGCATTCATTTGGTTGGCACAGTTGTGTAAGGAGGTTGCGTCGTTGGGTGGCATCATTGGATGGACATGGAGAAGTGTTGGTTCAGAATTGCAAACTGTAAATAAATGAGCCTTCCTTCTCTCAATCCACCTCCTACCGATCACACTAGGCTATAGGTATTCAAAATTGTTCTTTTTCTTGCTTGCACTATCTCCTGGTTTTAGTGGTGGTATTTCTCTAGTTTCTTAGTAGCCTCTACTCAACCCCCACTTTTTTATTGGTGTTTTATTTTGAAGGCCTTTTACTCTTGGTGGATCCTTGCTATATTTGGTTTATGTTTGTCCCTTCACCTCAGCCACTACCTTCATTGGTCTTACTCTTCTTTGCTACCCTTTCATCATTTTGAACTACAGCTCTTCAACCCTTCCATAATGCTAGGAAAAGAGCTTGTAGTCATATAGGAGCCTCGAGTGGAGTTAAAGGCAGAGATTGGGCTCACCTTTAAGCTCATATGGCAACTCGTCACTTTCACTTGCCTCCAAGTTCAAATGGGGGAAATAGTATTCAACTATTGCATAATGAGGGCCTTCATTAGGTTTACCATTTTTGAAGTGCATTCCATATTGTCCAATATTTGCATCAAAGTTATTGTTATTACAATTAGTTGCTAAAATCAATAATGCACAAAAGAGTGAGAGATATGTAGATTATTATGAATTCTTGGAATAAATTAAATAATCTATTAGAGATACAAATGAATATGTTGATGCTATTGATTCTAGTTGGTGGGAGTCTTTTTTCAATGATCAAGGTGACATAATTTCAAGTTAAAAAAATGTGGATACATTTTTTAAGACTATTCATTTGACCACAAAATATGCCAAATGAATATGAGGAAAGAAACATTGTTAAACAACAGCAATTTAAAGGTATTATTGAGTCTTGAGGAGAAAAAACAGATGTTTATTGGTTGTAGAGAGATCACGTGCATAATGTGAAGGCATGGTGGGTTTTGTACAAGATATTAATGAGGGTTGCATGCTTGTAGTGTTAGTGGATGGAGATCCATGTAGTTATCCATTTTGGGTTGCCAAAGTTATAAAGGCCACTAAAGAAAATGAAGATGTTATAGTAGTTGAAGTACATTGGTATGCAACAAATGCACACCCATTCAATGGTGGGTACAAGCCAAATATGGTATTTGAGAAACAAATTAGAAGAAAGAGAAAATGAAAAGGTCCCAAATATAATTCATTTCCACACTAACCTCTTAAAATTAGAGGATGTTCACATACTTTTTTATAACTTCAATTTGACAAAGAATGGAACTCATCACTCTAGGACCACAAAGATTATCAAAATGATGCTATCTAAAAAAATAGTAGCAAGATGGGAGTTTGTTGAACCCTATCATAAATCTCAAAGGATTTTGACATTTACATTGTTTGGCATACGTTTAGACTGAAAGGGGACACTAGTTGATAATAGAAAAGAATATGGGTCATCTGCATCTTCATCTAGTCATTCAACTGAAGATGATGTGGATTTTGATGGTGTGGCTGAATCTTAGTCAATTTGGATAATTTTATTAAATACTTTATATAATTTTAATCAATATGTTGTTTGCATGGTAACTTGAAAGAAATGCTTTAACTTGCATATGGTCTTACATGAAGTTATAAGTCATTTCTATGTCTATTGGATTATATGTTTTAATTATGAAGAATTCATTTGTTTTGATTATTGATAAATGAAACACTAACTTTAATAAGTAATTTATGTTTCATTAAATGGAATTAATATTGAATTTTTTATTTAAGCTAAGAAAATATTTGGAATTATTGTTAAGTCTTAAAATTCTACAACAATATTTTCATTCCATTGTGTACTATTATGATTTTCTCTACCATAGTTTAAAAAATGTTGCAATTTTAATGCCCCATTAAAAGGGGGTGCCTCAATTTGATGGTTGATTTTTAAACTTCTGTTGCAATGGATCAAATTTTCTTAGGCTAAGATTTCAAATGAGCTATTATCTTAACCTTAAATATAAAAAAATGTTCTTTGTAAGACAAAACTCAGATTTAGGTTCTAATTTTTAAGGTTTTTTATAGTCATGATATTTGGTTTTTATTGTCATAGTTGAAAATTGTTGGGATTCTATTTTTTATACTCGTGACATTTGGTTTTCATGTCGTGGTTGAAAAATGTTGGAACTTAAAGGTTTTTTGTAGTGATGATATTTGATCTTTACGCCATGGTTAAATAAAGTTGGAATTTTGATGTTTTCATACTCATGATATTTGATTTTTAATGCCATGGTTGAAAATTGTTGGAATTTTAACTCTAAAAAGGGAGTGCTACCAATAGCATCACTTTTCAATTTGGGGGTACTTTTTTTATATTTTCTTACAAAAAAATATGGGTTTTTAGGGCTAAAGTTTTCATTTTGAGGTCATTTTTCTCATTAATTTGATAACTATGTTACCTTTCCATTCATTACTCCGAGTGATTTTTTTCCTTCAAATTTCACCCCATTTTGAAACATTTTTCCCATGACCAATTTTGTAGCTTTGGAATCCATCCTTGATAACATCAATTTATAACTAAAAAATTTAAAATATGCACCTATAGAAATTCATCTACTATTTGAATTCATTCGTTCCTCATATGTGGTCAAATTTTGAAAATTTCCCCATTTTTTCTACTTGAGATTTTTTTTCAAACAGATAGCATGCTCCCTGCAACTTTTCTTATGTAATGAATTTTTTTCCCATATAGCCTGGTGTCGTAACATTCACCCTTATACCACTTTATAACACCCCTAGTCACCCACTAGGGTGCATTACTAACTCCATAATTCAAAACTCTAGAAATGTTCCTTTAATCCAACTCATAAGATTTTTGATACCATAGTATAGTATTCCCACCAGGACCCAGCATCAACTATATTACCATTGCACTTCTCTATAGTATAACTTGATTAGCATAACAATCTTGATTCTATCATTATGGCACCCTTAGTACCTTAACCATGCAATGTCATACACGTCTAGTGTAGATTAGCATGCAATGCAACATTTATTCATTCATAAAAAGATGATTAAACATGCAAAAATATATAAATTATAAACAACATATAAACACAAGAAATATATATAGTAAAAACATAACATAAATAAATTGGAACACTTTTCTTTCAAATGAAACACCAATTGGATACAAACTTCAAGCGTTCTACCCAACCATAGACCACATTTCTCCAATTCTCTCAACAATGGGTCACTCCCAAGCTAGGGATATGACTCCACCAGGATAAAAGGATTCCTAAAACCAACTAAGGTGCACAAATAACACCAACAAGGTCATAGGCCAAGTCATTTCACTCCAAAACCCTCCAACCTACAACGCCTTATCCCCCATCAACCTACACAACTCAAGGTGTACCCCCTTCTCTGCACCTATAGTCCTTTAGGTTATACCACTACCCTTATAGATATTTCAAAACAAGATGACTAGGAAGTCTCAGAGCCCTATGGTTCTAGGAGTTCTAACTACGTTCAAGAGTCTCTAGATATCCATTAGGCCTCACACCAAAGAGGCCTATCCCTGTACCCAAATCCACCTAAGATCGATAGGATAATAGTTTCATAGAGTCACCACCCTTCTCCTACCAATTTCTCTCCTAGAGTCATGACAATGATGGAATAGAATGCAAAATAACACTAAAACCCAACTTTTTATGTGCATGTGTAAAAAATGACAGGTGGCCTTGAAAGAAGCCATGTGAAGAAGTTTATGACAAAAACATGTGTAATTTTGACTTTAGACTCATTTTTATAATGGCTTAGCCACCTCAGACTAATCCCCTCTTCACTTAGCCCATAGCTCCACTTTCCCACTCATGAATTCGTATTCCTTGATGCTCTCTCGTATGAACCAATCTACAGTGGAAATATATTTTTATTAATTTCAGTGCAGTTACATATATACATAGCTCATATCACTAGCCTTTTAGCAGATAGGCTCACCAATCTAAAATCACATAGGAATACTAGCCTTAAAAAATCATATACATGCACTAATATACCCATCACACACAGAGACATATATTCATAGGCACATGTACACACACACACACATGAATGCACACCCAACAAAATCTTGGCTCACCAACCTAATCATAATATGTAGAGATCATCCTAGGAGTATTATAAAAGACCGCCTTAGTTTCTCCCTTGCTAAGATATAGGGTTACTTGAAGCTCCAACAACCATTTTCTAACCTTAAGGGAAAGGATTATTCAACACAACGTGTTGATATGTGGGATCTTTGTTCCAACAAATGTTGGGCCTCTTCAATCTTGAAATATTGATGGGTCACATAGTTTTCCTTACATAGTTTGCAAGGAAATTTGAACTTCCTTTTATCCTTCTTATCCCACCAACGTTGTTATTGTTCTTATTTTCATTATCATTACCTCCATGTACTTTCCTATTATTGTTAATATTTTTCTTTCCTTTGGGTTGTTATTTACCCTTTGGATTCAATTGTTGCACAATGCATACGTTAGAAGTTTGAAGTGGGGTAGAGATCAAAGTATGATCCTTATTAGCCATGGGAAAAAGTAGGTTTTAACCCTGTATAGAAATTACCTGCATACAAATTCTAAAAACAGAAAATAAACAAAGTCGAGATCATAACACATAAAACAAATATACACAGAGATTTCCCCTGGATCCCAAAACCGGGACTACCAGATTGATTTTTCATTATTTTCCTTTCAATGTTATAATACATATATATACATGCAGAAGCATCCAATACCATGGACCGAAAACCATCACGCCCAAAAGCATGTGCGAAAACCATGCACAAAACCATGGGTCCAAAAAAAACATTTCCCTGGGGTGCTGCCCCAGACCCCATAGAGGGGGGCTAATTGCCCCCCTCAAACCCCCTGTACAAGGGGGGCTTCCACCCTCCCTGTGATCCCCCTGCTACGCATCAACCATGGAACTAATATAACACAACCCAACATTCTCCCACTTGTTGTTTTCTTTCCACAGGGGGCCAAAGGAGCTTAGTCATTTTTCCAGCCCTGCAACGCCCATTGTTTCTCTACACCAAGAGAACTTCTCAGAGCTCAAAGATTTTGTCAACGCATCTGCAGTATTCTTCAAAGTATCGACCTTTACCAAAAACACCCTTTTTTCTTCTATCATATCCCTCACAAAGTGATACTGAACATTAATGTGCTTTGTCTTTGAATGATAAGCAGGGTTCTTTGCCAAGAAAATTACACTTTGGTTGTCACAGTCTATCCTTATAGCTCCCTGTACTAACCCCATACTTGAACACAATCTCTGCAACCAAACTGCTTCCTTGCTTGCATGAGCGGCTGCCATGTATTCTACCTCTGTAGTTGATAGTGCCACTACATATTCTTTCTTACTCATCCAACTGACTGCACCTCCAAATAGGTTAAACACATACCCACTTGTAGATATTTTCTGATCCAGATCTCCAGCCCAGTCTGCATCAACAAAGCCACGAATATCCAAAACTCTGTCCAATCCTCGTCTTCCTTGATAGCACAAACCATAATCACTAGTGTCACGCAAATACCTGAAAACCCACTTCACTGTTGTCCAATGCTCCTTCCCTGGTTTTGACATAAACCTACTCAATACTCCCACTACATGTGCAATGTCTGGTCTAGTATAGACCATCACATACATCAAGCTACCGACTGCACTTGCATATGGAACATGGGACATTTCCTCTTCCTCTTCTTATGTCTTGGGAAACTGTTCAACATATTACTTTACACCTACAGGAATAGGAACCTTCACTGGTTTACTATCCTGCATATTAAACCTCTGCAGTATTGTCTCAACATACTTCCTCTGGTTTAACCAAAGCTTCCTCTTTTCCTGATCTCTTTTAATTTCCATGCCCAAATATAGTTTGCAGCACCAAGATCTTTCATGTCGAATTTGGAGGACAATTGGGTCTTCAAATCCTAGATAATTTCTTTGTCATTTCCAATGAGAAACATATCATCCACATACAAGATCATATAAATAACACAGTGACCAATTAATTTAAAATACAAACAATGATATTCTTTGCTTCTGGTGAAGCCAAGTCCCCGTATAAATGTATCAAAATTTTGATACCACATCCTTGGTGATTGTTTTAACCCATACAGAGACTTTTTTAACTTGCATACCAGTTCTTTCTTACCATTCACTGCAAAGCCTTCAGGTTGCTTCATGTAGATCTCTTCTTCCAGATCCCCGTGAAGAAATGTTGTCTTCACATCCATATATTCTACCTCAAAATCAAACGCAGTAGCAACAGATAAAAGTAATCTAATAGAACCTACCTTGGAAAAAGGAGAAAAAATATCACCAAAATCAATTCCCGGCACTTGGGAATAACCTTTTGCTACCAACCGAGCTTTGCATTTCTCCACCTTTCCTTTTGCATTTGTTTTCTTCTTGAACACCAATTTTCTGCCAATGGGTTTCCTTCTAGCTGGCAACTCCACCAGATCCCAAGCCTCATTTTTGTGCAAAGATGCCATTTCATCAACCATGGCCTCTTTCCAAAGTTTTCCATCCTCTGAATCTACTGCTTCCTTCACAGTTCTGGGATAATCATCAGTAATAGATAAAGAAAAAGTTGAACAGAAAGTAGATGGACTATACTTTTCTGGCTGCCTTCTTTCTTGAACTGATCTTCTCACACCGGGTGTTTGTGGCTCCTTATCTTCTGATTCCTCTTCTGCTGTAGAGTCTGATTCTTCCTCCTTAAGCTCAAACTCTATCTTTTCACGTTCCTTTGGTTGGACTTCATGTTTAATAACATATTTCACCACTCTGAACACCACATCTCGGTTGTACGCAACCTTCCTTATTACTGGGTTCCAAAGCTTATAACCCTTTAAACCATCCTTATACCCGATAAAGATGCACTTTTCAGATTTACTATCCAACTTTGTTCTTTTCTCCTTTGGAACATGTACATGTGCATCACATCCAAATACCCTCAAATGTGAAATAGAGGGTTTCTTACCAGTCCATACCTCTTGTGGAGTCTTATCCTCCAACGCTGATGAAGGTGATCTGTTGACCAGGTAACATGCAGTCTCCACCGCCTCTGCCCATAATTCCTATCCTAACCCAGCACCACTGAGCATGCTTCTTGCCATTTCCATCAACACCTTGTTCATTCTTTATGCAACTCCATTTTTCTCAGGTGTGTATGGAGTAGTCTTCTGCCATGCTATACCACACTTCTAACAGAATTCTTCAAATTCCTTCTTGCAAAAGTCTCCACCGTTATTTGTCCTCAACACCTTTATCTTCTTTTCTGTATGGTTTTCCACCAGAGATTTAAATTCTTTAAACTTGTCAAAGACTTCAGATTTTTTATTGAGGAAATATATCCATGTATTCTTTGAGAAGTCATCTATAAATGATACATAGTAAACAAACTTACCGAGTGATGGAACTTTCACAGGTCCAAACACATCACTGTGCATAAGCTCTAATATCTGTTTCACCCTCTTACCACTAGAGGGGAAACTCACCCGATTCTGCTTCCCATATACACAATTTTCACATAAATCAAAATCCAGAGAGCTATTAGTCATACCTTCTACCATACCTTTACCATGAAGTATTCGAAGGCCCTTCTCTCCAATATGTCCAAGACTTTGATGCCATAGCATGGTCTTTTCTCCAGAGACCACTAGATTTTATGTTCCATTTTCAAGAACCACATAACTGTTGCACCCATCAATAACAATGCTACCTTGCATTTTGTACAGAGTTCCAATCCAAACTCCCTGCATCAATACCAGTGCTCCCCAAACCATCTTGCATGTATCTTTCTCGAACACTATTTTTACACCTGCATCATCCAGCTTGCTTACAGAAATCATATTTCTGGCTAATGCAGGAATATGCAGAACACCCGGAAGTGTTCTAATCCTTCTATCTTACAACTTCAACTTGACTTTTCCACGACCAACAATTCTAGTCTTTCTGTCATCCCCCAAGAAGACATCACCCCCATCATATTTCTCATACTCACAAAACCACTCTCTATGGGGAGTGAAGTGAAAGGATGCACCTGAGTCAATCAACCATGCCTCATGATCTACATGTGTACTTGAAGAAGCAAAGTACACATCCCCACCTTCATCTGAGGTGGTTTTCGCCTCTACAAAAGGAGCATCATCAGATCCCTTTCCTTTGTCAGGAGCTTTAGATTTACAGTCCCTTTTGTAGTGCCCTTCCTTTCTGCATTTCCAACACACCTTTATAGGTTTTCCTGGAGATTTAGATCTCCCACTCGATGACTTATTTTTGTTTATGTTCTGGGACCGTCCTCCTACAGACAAGGCATCACCATTCTAGCTCTCCATATTTTTCCGTCTCATCTCCTCCGTCTGTAAGGATGATACTATTTCATCAAACTGCAAGGCAATTGCATTGCTACCTATTGCAATAACCAGACTATCCCACGAATCTGGTAGAGAACACAACAAACTGATGCACGTATCTTCATCTAAAATTTTAATATTAACAGATAATAACTGACTTACCACAGTATTAAATGCATTCAGATGCTCTATCATCGAGTCTCCATCTTTCATCCTCAGGTTATACAGATTTTTCCGTAGGAACAGTTTATTCACCAGAGACTTAGATTGGTACAAAGTCATTAACTTGTCCCACAAAGCCTTCGCTGTAGCTTCCCCTGGTACATTCAACAATACTGAATCTGAGACAAACAATCGTATTGTGCTCTTTTTCTTCTGATCCAACTTCTTCCATTCTTCATCGAACACTCCTGTTGGTTTAGTACCCGGATCTACCACGATCCACTGATCTTTATCCCCCAACAGATCCTCCATCTTGAATTTCCATAACTCAAAACTCTGACCATTAAATTTCTCGATCTCTATCTTTCCACTGCTCCCCATATTTTTTCACCACCAAAAGCGATCCTACAGATCTCCCACTGAACAGGGTCTACCACAGGCCCGAGCGAAACTTCTCAGTAACAAAGGCGTCCCCTTGAAGCCAAAACAACTCTGATACTAAATGTAGGTTTTAACCCCGTACAGAAATTACCTGCATACGAATTCTAAAAATACAAAATAATCAAAGGCGAGATCATAACAATAAAACAAATATACACAGATACTTTCCACTAGATCCCAAAACCGGGACTACCAGATTGATTTTTCATTATTTTCCTTTCAATGTTACAATACATATATATACATGCCGAAGCATCCAATACCATGGACCGAAAACCATCGCGCCCAAAACCATATGTGAAAACCATGCACAAAACCATGGGTCCCAAAAAAACTAGGGGAGCTAGCCATGGAAAGAATATAACACAACCCAACAATACTTTCCTATTATTGTTATTATTTTTCTTTCCTTTAGGTTGTTATTTATCCTTTGGATTCAACTGTTGCACAATGCATACATTAGAGGTTTGAAGTAGGGTAGAGATCGAAGTATTATCCTTATTAGCCATGGGAAAAAGTATAAGCATCTGCTTCATTTAGTTTGTCACTAGAATCATAGTGGCATGGTTCATGGAACCCAAAAAACCATTGACATTTGGTCTAGGCTTCAATATTGGAGGGTCATTGCTTGATCATTAGAGAAATTTTGTGGTCTAAAATGGGCCTCAAAACAAAAATGTACAACCAAAATAAACTTTATAAGATCCAACAAGATTCAAGATGATGATGTCAACAATGTGGGATGACTCACCATTTTTGGTGTAAAAAGGTAAAAAGATTAAAAAAAACTACTTTTTTCAACTCGTATTTTCAACTTATCTCCCTACAGGTTTACTCAAATTTCGAGCGGGACCACTCATTGGATACATAATTTAATTGTTCATATACGAAATACCCATGTTGCATACTTTCAATGGATATTGCTACATGAAAAATGGGAAATGCGTGAAAAATGTGATTGTAATCATGTTCTTTTCATGTAGCAAGGTCCATCGAAAGTATGCAAGATGGGTACTCCTTGGATGAGGAATTAAATTCTACATCGAATGAGTGTTGTACTCCTTGGACGAAGAATTAAATTATGCATCGAATGAGTGCTCCCACTAGAAATTTGAGTAAAATCATAGGGAGATAAGTTGAAAAAATAGTTTTTCTTTCTTCCCTCTAAAATTTGATGATGTAATCTAATATTATTTTATTATTCCCACTATTATTTTATAATATTCCTTAGGAGGCCCATTTAATACCTCAAAATTTCTCTAATGTCTTGGTGCATTTGGCAACATTTCATATAGAACTCTAAATTGAGAATAGCTCAAATCTAATTGCTAGGCTCTAAAGATGGCTTTCTTTTCAGTTGTCACTCCCAAGAGAGAGACGTCTTTAAATATGTATGGCAACAATAATTTTAGGAACCAATCCAAAAGGAACTCTAAAGGGATATGAGCTTTTATGATCTTCTTTCTTTTCTTCCACTCTTAGATGTGGTAAAAAATGTGGGTAGCATTTCCCTACCTAAAAGTAGTCAAGAGATTAATCCCAACATTATATTGGATAGGATGTTGAAAATGGTTCAAGAAAATTATGGCCCAATCATGAAAATTTCTAAATGGCACTCCTTTTATCTTGATATACCATTTTGCAGCCACCCTAATGAGAGTTCTTTGAAGTAGCCTCAATCTGATGAAGTCATCCATCGGTAAGTTGGAAAAGAACCACAAATGGAATGTTCTCACGTGATCCCCTAGATCTTCACTAGATTTCCTTGGAAATCTTGGAATGTTTGATGGGAGTTTGGTGGGGATTGAAGGCCAGTTTGATTCTTGATGCATCAAATCATTAGTAATCTTGGACATGTCTAGAAAAAATAAGGTTTCCAAGAAAGGAAGTAAAGCTTGTGACATCAAGTTCCAACTTCTAAGGTTTAAGCCCCTATGAGGGTTTGTAGTCAAAAACGAGTTTCCTAGAACATTAGTGGCACCAAGTTGCTAGGAACTTTTTGAAGAGTAACCAAAGTTTTGATTGTAACTTTGAGTTCCTTGCCATACATAGTAAAAACTCCACTCACTAGATTCCCAAATTATGAGAAATATTTTCTCTGTATTAACATCTCAGTGATGGAAATAATCTATGCATTTGGTTCCCAAGTTCTTGGAAAGGATTGCTGCTTATTAACATCTTGGAATATGGGGAAGAGCTAATCCCTTAGTTTCCAAATATCAGAAAAGGGTTTGAAATCATCAGAATCCTTGATGGTGGGAAAGTTCAACCCATCTGATTTCCCAATCCTGGAAAAGTATTGGTCCATATAAATGTCCAAGAAGATGGAGAGGTTGTTCTTCACAATGAGGGATTTGATGCATGAAAATGCTCCCCTCCCCATGGAAAGGTGTGAAAAAAGGTTGAAGATACCCCTATAAGCAAAATAGAATTCAGAAAGGCTAGGGAAGAGTTAACCGCAACATGTGGAATGCCAATAGTTGACATACCAAATGGAAAATCACATGAATTATATAATGTACAAGGCTAGGAACTCATGCCTTGAATGGGTAAAATTGAGCCTCAAAAAGATGTTCAATTTGTGGAATGTGTGGTGCTTATCACTAAGGAATTTGAAATAGGAGGATTGAATCCTTCCATAATTACAATTGTGAGGGGTTATGAGTACCCCTAAGCCCTGAAACATTTGCAGTATTTTCCATATTGGTCCACTAAAGAAAAGGGTTGAAAATGTGGCTCAAATTGTGAAAAAATGGGTATGCAAGAGGAGAGTACTGTGAGGTCCAATGAGGGTGGATATAAGTTTAAAGAAGTCATATATTAATATTCTCGATCTCACTTGGTATGAGATCATCCTAAGGAGAGGGTAAAACATTCTCAAGAATATGGATATCACCATCCAAATCTCTTAAAAAATCATGTACTTTGAGCCCTTCTTCAATATGAGTAGCACTTGCAAGATGGTACTTATTTATTGGAGTTGGCTTCACTAGCTTTGTTGAACCACACTTGAACATTTGACACCTTTGAGGAGGAAGATCCACCAATTTTTGGTGAAGGACCATGGGCCCTTCTTGACCAATGGAGCAATTGATTAGCCACTTTGAATCAACAGCTTGAAAGTAGTGAGAAAGAGACCACCTAAGGCCAACTAGACAAGTAGAGAGCACCACTCAAATGTCCTATATAAATCAATAGAAAACTACTCTTATAAAGCCTAGTCTAGGGTGATTAAGACCTAAATCTACAACAATGAAGAGTCGAACAACAAAACCTTTTATAGGTTAGATTGGGATAATGAGGGCCCAAGTCCAACCAATAAAGGTTCAAGAGATAGTTATGGTGATATACATATAATAGACCTTCCCAACTCAAGTACCCTCGTAAACGTAGGGCACCCTCTAGGGGTACTAAGACAGTGATACAACATCTACCTCAAGTACTTTTGAGTCAGGGAATTGACATTATTTTGCACTATTTTCCCCTTATTATTAATCCCATTTTACTTACCTATAAATCTACATTAACCCTATATTAGCCCATTTTAATGCTCATATAGCTCAAGATGTATTCCATGGCAGTTATTTTAGTATTTTATGTGAGTTTGGAAAATTGGTTAGTTCGTTTATGAATACATAAATAGATGAATCATGTAATAGACCCATATCAAAAGACGCTTGAATTGGATATTTGTGATTTCAAGTCAAAATCAACATCTCCACAAGAATTCTCAACAACCTAGATCATAGGTTTAAGAGATATCAGTGATTTACTATGGCTATGGTAAGCTACCTTATGGTTACAAGAACATATGATTCTTGTAACACAATTTTTTCCCCTGCTCCATATCCATATGGTCAAATTTGAATTACCGTTTCAATCATTAAATATTCCATGGATTTATGAATATCATTCAGATATCTTGGACATAAAACAATCTTAGACCTTTTAATAAGATTTGTTATCAAAGATCTTGGAGTAATCTTTGACTTGCTAGTTATTAGCAAATTGTTGTAGCCACATGAGAAATTTGGTTGAATTTAATTTTTATTTCAATTTATAAGTAAGTTAATGTATAAAAGAGAGTGTCTTTTCCATTCCAAGGAGAGGACTCTTAGAGCATCATCCAAGTGATGATGGAATAAAGTTTGATTTAATGAGAGATATTATTATAATGTAGATCATAGTTTTATAATTTTTTTAGTTTACAATTAGATTAATTTACTTATGTTTTATATCAGCATCAATGCTCTATTCTATAGAGTATGGGCCCACTCCAGAAGGATAGAAAACTAAATCGTATAATTTGTCTTTTATTTCCATTTATTTATTTTCTGCAACTGTGTTTCAATTCAAGTTGTTTACTTTTGCAAGTGTGTCTACTTTTTTATTTCTTTTTAGCTTGTATTTAATTCTTGAATTATATATTGAAATAATCACAACGTATTTTTGTTACAAGGAACGCTAGGCCATATGCTTTAACATAAAACTATGACCCGAGGATCCAAATTTTCAATTTTAGTAAAGTATCATTCAAAAATGAAACTAGATTAATTTACATGCATCAAATTTATAATTTAATGATGGATCGCTTCATTTTCACAATTCCACTTCAAATTCATAGGTTAATGATACAATTTCTAGTTCTTAGAAGCATATTAAATAAAGTAGTGCAAGTTAGGAAATTGTATGCCTACACATACAATGCATGACATCTCCCAAGCATTTGAACCCTGGGCTAACATTTAATGTAAGAACCCTTTGATTAATAAGGAAAGTAATTAACCTCACAAGAAGTTATTGTTGTAAGAAGGTTATTGATGCAATAGGAAGCTCTGGAATTTGCAGTGCTATGGGAGTCTTAAAGTGGTTTGGATAAATAATTGATTCTATGATTGGCCCCAAGATTGGTGTAGTTCCAATATCAATTGACAACTATATTTGGGTAGATTCAAGATATGAAGGGATAGTAGAGTGCAAGAGAGGTTTGTGGTGAATGTTATTTAAAATACAAGGCCATCCGTGGAATGATGCCTCGTGTTGTAGAGATATATCACCAACATATTTGGGGGTAAAGAGGATGGGGGGATCTATGAGATAAGCTAAAACCTAATTCATGATCCCCCATCATTTCTGCTACTATAGAAATACAATAGTACTACAATGGTTGTACATTGCAACTTTTGCAAGGTAAATCTTACTATACATAGGATTGACATGCGTCGTTTTCACTGGTTGAGTGATCTGAGAAGAATTTGCTTGCAGTAGAGTCAACTAAGCTTGGAATAAAGGAAAAAATCATAATGAAGATAACCAAGTGCCATGGAAAGATGTGAACTATCCTAGAATACGATGTTAAAATTGTAATGAAGTGGAATACATTGCACATAATTGTCTACATCTTCATTGCATGCATTGTCGAAAGAATGAGCATAGCAATGAAGATTGTTTGGATTTGATTAAGAAAGCATAAGCATGAGATAAAAAACAAGTGTGAAAAAGGTTAATTTCAAGCCAGTGATCCTTGATGGTGATTCCGTAGGTCACTGATATATAGGAATTAATACCATCACCTGGAAAGAGGCCAATATAGGATTGAACATGGGATTCAAAACAAGGGACCTACTCAAAAGTCAACAAAAACGCTGTGTGTGATGTGGGTGGTGGTTGACATGTAATATGTACATTTTGTAAAGGTGGAAAGACCACCATTTATAGTTTGATTGTTGAGAATATATCTGAATGTAGTAATGAAAAATGAAGTCATAGGAAGGTTGAAAACAAGCTTATGGATTTTGAAATATGACCAATTTACAACCAATCTAAAGTGGCACTTATGTAGTTGTAGGTGTCACTTTGCAAGTCAACTGATTGACCTCTACACCATGTGCAAAGGGGAAGATCAGGGAAAAAATTATGAATCGATGTATTCCCTAGAAAATGTGATGTGTAAGAGTTTATGCTCGATTTGGGATCATATATGAACATTTTCCCCAAGATATCTTGGAATTTCATGGGACAACGAAACTTGGCATCCTCATCAATCCAATTATGGTTAGACAACTAATCACATATTTTTCCAATCACCAGGTTGTAATAGATGGAGGTTGATCTTGATGGTGTTAAGACTTATGCAGATTTTTTAGGTCATTGAGATATTGGATGATAAGGAATCACACCCTACATTATTCGATATTGATCGGGTGTTTAATAATGATGCCATACTGAATTTGAAACAACATATAATGTCCTTTGGAAAACAGAGTCGTGATGTCATTCAAACTTTAGATCTAGCATTGGCTCATGAAATCTCTTGAATAATTGCATTATGAAATTTTCATACAAGTGCTTGTAAAAATTCCTATACAAAAAATGCATCAAGTTTCAATGCAAAGTGTTTGTAGAAATAATTGTACCAAAGGCATAAAGGTTGCATTCAATTGTTTGTAGAAATGTCTAAGCCATGGAAATGTAATTTGCATGCAAAGTGCCTGTGAAAATTATTCAACAAATGCATGGATTTGTAGTTTAATATAGGTTTCAATCTAGTATATATGCAAATCATTGAAGTATATCATTTTGTTAAAGGTAAATGATGTGTTGTTTTGGTAATTTAAAATTATGATAAAGTAAAGTAAACATATCTTGTGCACATTTTCTCTTCAACATTAACTTTTTTTCTATTATGGCTAGGGCAATTATATTTGGCATTTTCCAAATCTACAACTTCGAGTTGGTAATTTTCACATATGAACTACATTTGGGAACTTGATACACAATGAGAGAGAGAGAGAGCATTGATGTATCAACATTCCTAATGTCAAAATTACAACATTAAAATCATCAATTATTTGCAGAAATTGTCCTTTTTAATTGCATTCTATAGGAAAATGTCAATATATCCATGTCAGAAACATTGGTATATCAACGTTAACAATGTGGAAATTCAATGTTAAATGTATGTCTTAATAGACCACTATATTTAAAAATCAAGATTCCATGAAAATTGTGATTTTGACATTTTTATGTCAGTCTAATGTCAAATTAACATGGTAATTTGATTAGTGTTCTTGTGCTCTCGCAAGTTTGCATTGGAAAGGGTTTGGAGTCATGTGTGGTAAATTATTTTTATTGACGTTTCGGGCTAAGTATCACGACCCATCATCAGGAGATCTATGGAAGAATCTTGAATTCTCGTGTTAGCTAATCAATATTTGTGAATAAATAATAATTAATCTAGAATTGTTAAGCATTTTATGTCGACTTTTAATGAATAATAGAAATTAATTCAAAAATTATTAATAATTAACTAATAAAGATTCATGACAAGGTTAATTTAATTTAATAATAATAAGGTTAATTTACTAAAGAAATAAAAATAAGTTTAAATAAATTCCTGATAATATTAATGTAATATATGTCATCTATATTAATTAATAATGTAATTAAATAATAATCATAAATAATAAGGATGATTGATAAAGAATTAATAATAAGGTTAACTTAGTTAATTAATAATAGTATGGTTAATTGATGTAATAATAATTACAATGATTAATAATAATGTAGATTACTAATAATTAATAAGAGTGTTAATTAATATAATAATAATTAAAATAATATAATTTATGTAATACTAATTAGGATAATGCATTTAAAATAATGTAATTAAATAGATAATGGAGTAAAATAAATTTGATTAGTCACAAATGTGGTTAATAATGGGGGGACCTATGTACACATCCCCTTTCTAACCTATTTAGTGATGAATAATAGAGAAAGTCATTGGGAATGAGGCATAATATTTTAAAGATGGATTTTTGGGCTATCATTAGATCCAAATTGTTGACGATAAGAAAATGACCGAGTTTGGCCTATGATAGGGGTCACATACCTACAATGCAATGCCCTTCAAACTAACGAAAACATTTTTCCAAGAATACGATCAGAATTATTTATACATACACTTGTATGATTGGACAATGCATGGTTTGCTAAAGGATCACATTATGAAGCCTGGGCTAATGCTAGATATATGTTAACAATTGTAGTTGTTGTTGAATATTTAAGTGCATCTTCCATACATTGTTTGGTGTATTTTCATGTTCATATCATATGCAAAGGAGGATTATTATGTCATCCTACAATGATTTGGTAAATTATATATTTCCACGCACCAAGGATGTATCTATGTTATGGTCTACATTAGGACACATAGTGTCACGCCCATGCGCTGAGCATGTGCGACGAGCAATGGAGGGGTGGCGAAATCTTGGTTAAAGGCAACGAGTGGGTGCATTCGGTTAAATGCACCGGGGAAAATGTGCGACGACGAGCCATTGGGAGAGTCGAAAAACCGAAAATCGGAAAATCAACTAAGTATGGGAACATGCGACGAGTTTATAAGAAGTGTCGAAAAACCGACGAGTCGGTGGGCCGATGTGCAGAGCAACGAGTTGGGTGAACCGACGCAACTCTTGATATTTACTTGGCGACTTGTATGGTCGGCCTGGGTAGGCCAACCCACCTTACCTCTTGATGGACGCATATATATTGGAGGGTGAGTTGGAGGGATAAGGCATCAAGCATCCAAGTGATTTCAAACATAAGAGGACGAGCAAAGTAGAAGCAAATAGGAGAGGCGAAGGTGCAGGCGGACCGAGGGTCAAAACACTAAGTCGACACAAGGCAGGTGAAGACGAAGTGCAGGTTTCGGGCGTTCTGGGCGGACGAACCGTAGGTGGGGCGACCCTGCCTGCAAACGAGATGTAGAGGGGTGTGTCTACCCGACGAGCTGCAATGGGGCGCCTCTGCCCAACGAGCTACAGGAGGGGCGTGTCTGCCTAGCGAGATGAACGATAAGCTAAACAATGACACACGCTGAACAACGAGCTTAATGGTGACACGAGCTGAACGAAACTCTGAATGGTGACACAGGCTAAACGATAGGATGAACGATGGCACGCGCTGAACGAAAGTGTGAACGGTGACATGGGCTGAACGATGACACGAGCTGAACGATAGGCCAAACGGTGGCACGGGCTGAACGAAAGTTTGAACGATGACACGGGTTGAACGAAAGGTTGAATGGTGGCACGCGCTGAACGAAAGGTTGAACGGTGGCACGCGCTGAACGAAAGTCTGAACGGTGACACGGGCTGAACAACAGGCTGAACGGTGGCACGCACTGAACGATAGACTGAACGATGAATGATTAGCTGCACGATCAAACAGTTCAAGGGCACTGCTGAACGGAGGGGCAACCGGGGTGGGCGACCCTGAACGGATAGGCCGAATTGCTGGTTTTGGACAGTTTGTGAAGGTGAACTTGGGGTTGCCTAGCAAAGGCTGTATATGTAAAATTCTTGTAAAAGACTGTTATATTATTATTTGGGTAGACTCTAACGAGGGAGTTGGCCCTCCCACTAAAAACAAGATTTATTCGTTGTGCATATTTATATGATGATGATGATGAATGTTATTTTCGCTGTGTAAAATGATGAATGCTTAGTAGATTGCAGAAAAATAACTAAGTGTTGAATGTTAGGCGTAGTCCGTACTCATTAGTATTGGTGAAAATAAATTGGGTAGCAGTGCCGCACCTGCCTATGTGTGGTTGAAAGATCACCGCCAGGATAGGGGCATGACACATAGGGTAATGTTCTAGAGTTGTTGTGGGGTATGCCAACTTGACAACATAGTTGTTGTGGAATATTAAAAAGTTCATCTTCCATATCTCGTTTGATGTCCTATCATGGTCATATCATATGCAAAGGAGGGCTATTGGTTGATCCTCCAAAGATTCAGGTAATTTTCAATTTCCCTACGCCTAGGAATGTATCCACATTGTGTTATACATTAGGACATACAAGGTATTACCACAACATCAAGGGGTATGTCAAGTTGACAACATAAATGGAATAATTGTTGTGCAAATAAGCTCCCTTTGTATGGATAGAAGCCTATGACACAAGCTTTTCATAATTAAAACAAAGGATGGTACAAACATCAATTCTAGTTTTTCTAAATTGGAGTAAGATTTTCCGACATGTACATGTAGATGCATCTAGCATCACAGTAGGAAATGTTTTGGCATAATTGGGGAGGGAACACTAAATCACCTAGTCTACTTTACCAACAAGAAATTGTCTAATCTTGAGTGTAGTTAGACCATTATGGAATGTGAAGGATTAGCTATGGTGTATGCACTAATGAAGGATTGGCTATAACTTTCCACAAATAACTTTGCACTAAAATGCTTGGTAAACAAGCCAGCATTGGTAGCTCAAATCTACCATCAGTTATTGTTTTTCCAAGAAGTTCCTTTCGATGTTATGGTTAAGCCAAGCAAGCAAAACATGGGGTGCAATGAGTGTATGAAAGAATATGTAAGTAAGTTCAATTGGTGGATTATGATATCTCCAATCCCTTCCCCAATTTTTCTCTAGAAATATATTGGGTGATAGGGGTATTGAATGAAGATTTTGCAACCCTTCGAGGCATTGTCTAAATTAGGAAACATCAATGTTCTTCATGTCATGTGTTTTGGGACCTCATCAACTATAAGGAAATGCATGAGATTGATGTTCATAGAGGTACATTGGTGGAATATGATTGAACCATAGAATTTCCATAGACAAAAACAACATTCTTGCTAACCATTATTTCTAATACACTATTCATGCATGGATTGTCATGTCAACGAAAGGGACTAACCAAGAGGAATAAATACCTTCCCTTGATCAATGACAAGGATTGCTTGTTAGTTGCATCAGAGCATTGGTATTTTTGATAACTACAACTTGCTTGTTGCTACCTTCTTTACCTACTCCAAAATATCTTTTGTACCTCAATATTAATGATCAGAATATTGTGATGGGAACAATACGTAGTTGATAGCTCGTTCAAAACACCTAGGTGACCACTGTTAGATGCAGCAATGACCATTGTTGTTTAATTGAAGAGGCCACTAGGGATTTAGGTTTAGTTGCTTCTCCTCTCCACTCTCCAAATAGAACTTTTAGCCTCTTGCTAAAATAATCAATGTGACTCTAGACTAAGAACACATCACCCAATGGCAATGACCAACAATTGACACCCATGTATGGATCCACTCCTTGTAGTGGCCCTAATTTTTAGACTTTCTCCTTCTTGTTCATACTCACACTTGTAGAGGATCAATTTGGTTCAACCATAGTTTAAGGAGAGAGATTGTAATTAGAAGGTTGTTGCTAGAGATAGTTCAAATTGTAATCTCTAGCTAGGTTGTAGTTGTTATTACAACATTCATATTACAAGTAAGGGGCCAAAACTCATGGCATTACCACTATTAATACATGCCTACTTTCTGATCAATAAGATTTGAGTGGTGGTCACTTTTTCCCAAGCCATTCTCGACAAAAAATTGTTTATAGGTAGATATAATATTTAAATGCAAAGGCCACACATGGGAGACAAAGATCCCTAATACTTATTGTATTAGAATGAAGTAGCTTATGTTATTGGAAGGAGAAGGATGCCTAGAAAACATGTCAAAATATACTCATTTACAAGACTTCAATCACAGCTACACTCTAAACAATGTAAACTTTGAAATAGGAGCTATAAACTCAAAACAGGAACTCTAGCCAAAAAAATCCCTCAAAAACATGAAAAACCATCTCGAAAATGAAAAGTGTTGATGCTTGAATAACACTTTTTTTTTTCTAAGGTAAATTTTCAACATGTTTTAAAAATGGCAATGAAAACCAATATTTTGTGAAAAATTTGTGCAAAAAACACCGTGAAAACGGAAAGTGTTGATGTGTTGATGTTGAAATAACATTTGGTTTTTTTTTTTTTTTTTTTTTTTTTTTTTTTTAAAGATAAATTTTCAACATTTTGAAAAATTGGCGTAAAAGATTGTATCATGACTCTGAAAAACATTAAAATTTGAAAAGAATAATGAAAACATAAATTTAAAAATAAAAGCAAAAATAGAAACAATAAAAAATCAAAAACAAAAAAATAGTTTTAAAAAAATAACAAAAGGTAAATAAAAATATATATTAAAAAAAAAATCATGTAAACGATAAAAATTTGAATTTTTTATTATAAAAACTATAAAAATATTGTTAAAAAAAAAAAAAAAAAAAAAGGAAAAAAAATTAAAAACAACCCTGATTTAGAAAAAAAAAAACTAGAAAATTAAACCCAAAATAATTAAAACAACTTTCAATAATTTAAAAACAAAAATTAAAACAAACTAACAAAAATTAAAAAAATATTAAAATTAAATTTTAAATTTTGAAAAACATGGAAAAATTATATAATAAACATTAAAAAAAAAAACAAAAAACGAATTAAGAAAAAAAAAAATTAATTAAAAATTTTAGCACATTAATATTAAAATCTAAGAAAAATAAAAATTATTAACAAATAAAAATAAAAATTGGAGGGCGGGGTTGAAATCCGATTCTAAGAATCGGATTTCAGCTCCGCCCATTTAAAAAAAAAATATTAACAATATATATATATATATATATATATATATATATATATATATATATATTTGTTTTAAGTGTGCAGGGCTGAAACCCGATTCTAGGAATTGGATTTCAGCCCCACCCACTAAAAAAAACATTAACAATTCTTTTTTTTGTTAAGGGGCCACACCCCCCGGGCCCCTGGGCGGGGTTGAAATCCGATTCTCAGAATCGGATTTCAGACCCGCCCACTTCTAAAAACAAATTACACAATTTTTTTTTTAGGTGGGTGGAGCTGAAATCCGATTCTCAGAATCAGATTTCAGCTCCACCCTACGATTTTTTTTTAATATTTTAACATTAATGTTCTAAAATTTTTAATTAATTATGTTTTCTTTTTTAAATTTGATTTTTTTTGTTTTATGTTTATCATTTTTTTTTTTGTTTCTCTAATTTTTAAATTTAATTTTAATAGTTTTTTAACTTTTGTTAGTTTGTTTTTATTTTTGTTTTTAAATTATTTAAAATTGTTTTAATTTTTTTGGTTTAATTTTCTAGTTTTTTTTGTTTTTTTTTTTTTTTTTGAAATCATGTTTCTCTTTAATTTTTTTATTATATTTTTAGTTTTTTTTAATTGTTCTATTTTTGTTTATTTATTTTTATAGTTTAAAAAAAATCCAAATTTTTATCGTTTACAAGATATATATATATATATATATATATATATATATATATTTTACATTTTTTATGTTTCTTTGTCTTTTTTATATATATTTTTGTATTTGTTTTTTTAAGTAATCAACATTTAAACAAAAAGAGAAATAAGACAATTAGAAAATTTGTTAAGTAATCAACATTTAAAAAATAATTGGACATAAAAAAAATTGAAGTGTCAAAAAATGTAACATTTAAAAAAAATATCCACAGTTAATATATTAGAAAATATAAAGTGTAAAAAATAAGCCCTCTAAAAAAAGGTGGTTGATGCTGCATCAACACATTTCAAAATCATCATGAAAATCACTAACATTTAAAAACAAATATTTATATTTGATACATAAGAAAATTTAAAATGTCAAAAATTTGCTTCGAAAAAAAAAATATATTTATTCTACATCACCACTTTTCAGAATCGGTTGACTTTTATGCTACCTCAACGAAACAGGTAATCATTTCAGTTCCCGTTTCAAAGTTTACATTGTGTCTACTTTGAGGTAACATTCCTCATGTTGTTATTAGGAGCAGTCATGGCTTTGATTGTCAATGTAAAATATAACAATACTCTTTGGGGATTCAATATGTATGCACGAGAATATGGAAACATGGGCCTCTCCCTAGTTGAGATGAGAACTAAAATATGCACGACCTTTTCCTTTTCAATACATATGCATAGTTTGTTATAACATATGTGGATGAAGACAATGGTATTGTAGCTATGGCATATGACAAATATCTTCTTGATGTCTTGCAACAAGGTTTAAATCCTTTGAGCTTGGAATTTTCTCTAATGAGTTAGAACAATATGGGCACAAGAAAACAACCTCAAAGACAAGCTTCAACTTGTTGTGGTGAGGAATTTCATATTCTCTGTGTCCATTGTGGCAAGAATGGACATGAAGCAAAGACACATAGGATCTCATGGGAGAAGATCAAAGACAAGTATGAAAAAAAGGGAAAAAAAGAAAAAAAAGGAAGATAAAGCTCCTAAACCGACTCGTCCTATTATTACTCATTGCAATATTGGCATAAATAAATATTTGTTCAAAACCTTATTTATTTCTTGGAGAGACACCTCTTTAATTGACACTAGTGTTCCTTACCACATGATGTTTTGGAGAGACTTTTTTTAGAATAAAATGACAATATAGAGTGTGGTAAACTTTGCAGATGGTTTTAGTCTCAACCATATGGGAATTGGAAGCATTATGCTCAAATTTCTTGGATTCTTGGATTTTATTTTGTATGATGTTCTCTATCTTCGTAAGTTGTAGAGGAACTTTATATCTCTTGTTCGCATTCGATAACAAGGCCATACTATTCACATGTTTGATGGAAAAATTAAAGGTGCCTTTTGACAACAAGGTCATCATGACAAGATAGGATTGTTGAAGTACAAAATTTTTTCATACCTCTCTCTAACTATGATGAAGGTACATTTTAATCCAATTTCTTGTGGCATGCTAGATTTCGAGACATCAATTATGATGGTCTTCATATGTTGCAAAAAAATGTTGTTTTTAAATTTTCCCACCATTCCATGGATTTTGAAGTAATGTGAGGCACGCATCCTTGGTAAAGACAACAAGCAACCTTTTCATAATTTGACTTTGAGAGCACATATAAAGCTAGAGTTGATACACTTTGATTTGTGTGGTCCCATGACTATTGCATCTACCTTTGTAATAAATATCATGACACTTATATATGAATACAATAGGATGTGTTGGGTTTATTTGTTGAAACATAAATGTCAAGCATTTGAAACATTTTCAAATTTTCATCTATGAATTGAAAATGAATCTCAATCTTCTATTGGCACTCTTCTTACTAATAATGAAAGGAAATGTGATTTTAATGCATTTGAAAGATACCTTTTCCAACATGGGATCATGCATCAAACCATTTGTTGATAACTTATTTTGATATTGATCTTCTTTTAAATTATTCCAATATATCATTCAACAATTATACTTCAGAAATTCAACTTATACAAGAACAGTAGAACAATAGAGACCATAATGTACAAAGAGAAGACAATATTTACCCTTGGAAAACCTACCAAGGGGAAAATCCCAACAACCTTTTCAATAGATAATTTATTTTTTTCAACAAGAGACACACCTAGACCTATGGTCAAACCTGGTCAGCCCCTCCAAGTCAAACATCCCAATCTAATCCAACAATTCGCTCTTTCTAATCTGACCTAGAATTTCGACCCTCTTGCAACTCCCAGTAACCCCAAAATTTCGTCCCCCTGTAATTGCCCAAAATTCCAACCCCTTGCAACAAAACTGCCTAGAAAATATGCAAGCCAGAAGAGAAAGAAACAATCCACATGTGTGAGCTTGATAGCGAGAGAAAGAGATGTAATTCGTCCTCCTTTTCCTTCTTGATCTTTGCTAATATGCCCATAAAATGTCTTCTTAAGGAGGTGTGAATTGGTGCCAAGAGAATGAGGTCAAGTTGCCTTTATATAGTGATATGTTCGGTCAAATGGGTGTATCCTTTGCCCTGGGCCAACTTGACTTGGAGGGAGGGCGACATGAGAAACTTGGAGCCAAAATTTTCAATTTCAAAATCCAAATTTTCTTCTTTTAAATGTTAGAATGGGACTTTGACTCAAAAATATAATTTTCTTTTGACTCTAGAATTTAAATATGCTTTACAATAATCAATATAAATACATCAAGTGGCCAAATATGCATTATGAAGACTGGCCATAGTTACAAAATTCAACACTCCCTTTTAACTAGGGAGGTATTCATAATGATTGCCATAGATGTTCCCAAGTTGACAAATTTCTCTAAGGAAAAGGTTGTATCAAATCATCATCAACATCATCGCAATTAGCATCATCATCTACCATCAATATCCGCTAGTAGCCATATTATGGTTGGGACATAACCTATGGCTTATCATTAACATATCATGACTCGCTCCTCTAGAGTAATCGGTCCTCAAAACCCATGGCCTCTCACTAGACCAAAATGCTAAAACTCAACCCTCCTAGGGAGCACTCACTCAACCCTCATGGGGAGCACTTCCTCACCCTTCTTGGGGAGCACTCTAGGCCTCGATGCTGAAATACCTCACTCAACCCTTACCTGGGAGTGATCAAGTCTTGATGCTAACAGACCTCACTCAACCCTCTCTTAGGGAGCGATAAGGTCTATATGCTAACAAACCTCACTCAACCCTCTCTTGGGGAGTGATCGAGTGTAGACTTTACTCAACCCTTCATGGGGAGTAATCAAGTCTCCTCATTGAGAGGCACTCACTCAACCTTATCAAGGGAGCACTCTAGACCTCTTAGACCATTCTCCCTTTTGGAAGAATTTCCATCCACGTTGGTGTCATATCAACACTCCCTCTTAATGAGGAGTAATCGCCACAAGCCCCAACTTCTCTCTGGGAAATGGCTTCATCAATATATCAATTGTCTACTCATCAGTGGAGATGTACTCAAGCCTTACTACTCTCCTCTGCACCATGTCACGGATGTAGTGGTACTTAATCTCAATATGCTTTGATCTATCATGGAACACATGATTCTCTAAAAGCTTCACACAACTTTGATTATCATAATGTATCATCGTCGATTCCAACTCCTAGTCGAACAATGCTACAAACATTTTCCAAAGCCATACCGCTTTTGTACATGCTTCATTGGTTGCAATATATTCAGCTTCTGCAGTGCTAAGTGCAACATATCTCTGCTTTTTTCTCATCCAAGATATCGTATTGGAGCCCAAACTGAAGAGCATATTTTTATCATCAACACTACTTGCGCAATTAGCATATGTATATCCCTGAAGTTGTACATCCTTTTTTGCAACATAACTCAATCCAAAGTTCATAGTACTATGTAGATATCTCATAAATGTGCTTTGCTATAATCCAATGCTCATGTCTCGGTTCCATTTGGAAATGGCTCAACATGTTAACAACAAAGCAAATGCTTGTCCTGGTGTTAACCAAAGACATCAACGGGCCAATCAATTGTTCGTACATAGATGGATCTATCAAACTAGATTATGAGCCTCTTAGCTTCTTCAAGTTAGTCACGATGCGAGTAGCCATAGATTTATAGTCCATCATGCCAAAGTTCTGAAGGATCTCAATAACATACTTCCCTTGACCAAGGAAGACTTCGCTAGCTTTTTTCCATAATTCTAGTCCTAAGTAATAATGCATCAAACCAAGATTCTTCATATCGAACTCGGAAGCCAACTACTTCTTGCACTAAATAATGAGAGGCTCAACACCTGTCAAAAACAAATCATCAAAATATAGCAATAGGATCACAGGTGCATTCTTTACAACCTTAAAATAGAGGTTTGGATCAACATCGCTCTTGGTAAATCCCAATCTCGTCAGATAGTTGTCAATACAAGCATACCAAGCTCTTGGAGCTTGCTTGAGTCCATACAAGACCTTCTTTAACATGTAAACATGAGATTCCTTTTCATGCACCTCAAACCATTGAGGATGCTCTATGTACACCTCTTCCTGAATCACACAATTGAGAAAAGCAGTCTTCACATCCATCTAATGTAAATTCCATCCCAACAAAGCTACAAGAGAAATAACGGATCTAATGGAGGTGTACTTCGCAACTGGAGCAAAGGTCTCATCATAATTTTCTCCCTTTCTGAGAGAACCCTCTAGCCACGAATCGGGCCTTGTATTTTTCAATACTTCCATATACAACATGCTTGATCTTGTATATCCGCTTGGAAGTTACTACTGACTACCCATCTAGCCTCGACACAATTTCCCAAAGATCATTCTTCATGATGGATTAGTATTCTTCATTCATGGCCTCCTTCCATACTTATTGGTTAGCTACTTCTTCATAAGTGGAAGGCTCTAGATCAATGAGGTTAGTCATAAGAGTTGCATAGCTAGAGAAAATCTTAGGTTTTTTAATTTCTCTGGATGTGCCATCAAGAGTTGCATGTCCTTCTACTTCTTCCATAGCATATCTAAGTCATGTTGGTCTCTTTCTGATTTTTGGCACAACAACCAGTTCCACTGGTTTACAAGGCCCTTCTGCCTCTTCAGGATGTTCTATAGAACTAGAATGTTCTTCCTTCGAAGCCTCCTGATTTACTTCATCATAGGAATCCATGGAGACTTCCTTAGACTTCCAATATGTAACTTTCTCATCAAAAGTGATATCCCAACTAACCTCAATCCTTTGTTGCTCTGGAATGTAGACTCTATAAGCCTTTGATGATTCATTGTAACCAACAAATATGCCTTTATTTCATGAAGGTTCAAGCTTGTTCCTTTCATCCTTAGGAACATGAATGTAGACAGGGAAACCAATGCTTCTCATATGTCCAACCTTTGGCTTTCATCTAAAGAATACTTCTCCAGGAGTCATATCTTCTAGAATTCGATGAGGACTTCGATTTTGAATATAAACAATCATCAATGATGCTTCTCCGCATAAGAACAATGGAAAATCCCAATCACACATCATGGCCTTGACATATTCTTCAATGGACCTATTATTTTGTTTTGCTACACCATCTTGTTGAGGATTATAGGGGATAATCAACTTCCTCTTAATCCCAGCTTTCTTACAGAAAGCAACAAGTTCTTTCCAGGTATATTCTCCTCCATTGTCAGATCTCAAAATCGTGATCTTCTTACCAGTCAAGTTTTGCACTTTAACTTTGAATTTCTGAAAGTCCATGAAGACTTCATCCTTGGTATTCATGAGATAGATCCATGTCTTAAGAAAGAAGTCATTATAAATGTCACATAGTATAATGAACCTCTAAGTGATCTAACAGGGATTGGACTGCATACATTAGATCAAATTTAAAACTTCTTTAGATTTATTGTTGCTACTTGGGAATGGTTTCTTGATGTTCTTTCAAAGTGCACAACCTTTACAAACACCTTCATGATCTATCTGTAATTCAACGATGCCTAAAACTATTTGATTCAATTCAGGTAAATGTTCTACAATGAAGGTGAACATATCTTCTATGCCATAGCTCACTTGGATTGATTTCATCATGTACTAGGGCTTGAGCTGGTTGACTCATGAGTCTATATAGTCTTCCATCACGAATCCCAATAACCCTAGCATCATCTATACTAGAGCCATTGGACCATACAAGTACTTTTATTTTTCAACCCTTCATCTTCTAAACATGAAATAGCGACTAGATTATTTTTCAAACCTAATACATATAGAAAATTGTTATGATGTACGTTGTTACCAGATTCCAGCTCAATGCATGTCTTTCTAACTGCTTTGACTGCATAGATGTAGTTTTCTCCAAGTTCCACCCTTTGAGATAATCTCCTCCATCATGTTAGAGAAATTACCATGATCTCCTATCATATGTCTTGAAGAACCACTATCTTCCAACCACATATCATCATCATCTGCAATAGACCCTGTTAGAGCATAAAAGTAAAAGAAATCTTTGTCACCTTCAGGCTTCTTTGGATGTTCATCTTCAACATCGACTACAGAAGCATGTTGTTTTCCCTTTCTATTTTTGTTGTTAGCCAATTCAAGACAATCCCTTTTGAAATTTCCAAATTTATGACAACCATATCATTGACTTCTTGAAATATCCTTCTTCCTTTGGGGAGGAGGTCATCTTCTTCTTGACTTCTTGTTTTGAAAGCCACCCTTCTTCTTTCCTCTAATTATTTTGAAGCGAGCTGCAAATGCTTGAGAAGCTTGTTCCTTTTTATCTCTTGATATAAGCCTTGATTTGTCTTCAACACAAGAGGTTTGTAGTTGCTCAAATGAAGGAGCTTCCTTCTAGTTGCTTATATATGTTGCAAATGCATCCCATGATCTAGGTAGACCATAGTGTTGTAGTCACAAGTTCATTTCAAGAAAATGTTTATCCAATTGCTTGAATTTGATCTCTTATTTGTGAAATCCTTACAAAATATGAAGCCACAATATCATCATCTTTCATCCTTACATCATGAAGCTCATTCTTCAAATTCATGGCTTGATCAACATTCTTGATGGTAAATCGATTTGTTAGGGCATCATACATATTCTTGGAAGTATCAAGATTATCAATGTAGGGAATTAGATGATCTCTAATGGAGTCCAATAAGATTGATGCAGTGATGTCATCTTCCTTGAACTTTTCCTTCCCTGCATTATCTACTGGTTCAACAACCTTACCTGCCACAATATCTAAAATTTTATTCTTCGCAAGAATAAGATCAATTCTAAGTTTCCAAGCTCTAAAGTTTGAGGCTCCTTCCAATTTGTTCTCATATTTCATAGAGGAAGCCATGGATAAAAATCAACAAGAAGGACTAAAAGTGATCTCAGTGTAGGATTTCTTCAAATGTGATCTCTATATTCCTTTGTTCACCAAAGATTCGATACCATGTTGATTTTATGAGTGCAATAGAGATTAGCACAATATTTTTGAAATACTGAAAATTACATTTGATATTGATTGCATTTTATATTATTCCAGTATATCATTCAACAATTATACTTTAGAAATTCAACTTATACAAGAACAATAGAACAATAGAGATCACAATGAAAAAAGAGAAGACAAGATTTACCTTAGGAAAACCCACCAAGGGGTAAAACCCTACAACCTTTTCAATAGTGAAATTATTCTATTCAACAAGAGACATACATAGACCTATGGTCAAACCTAGTCAACACCTCCAAGTCAAGCCTCCCAATCTAATCCAGCAATTTGCTCTCGCTGATCTGACCCAGAATTTTGGCCATCCTGCAACTTCCAATAACCCTAGAATTTTGGCCCCTGCAATTGCCCAGAATTTTGGCCCCCTGCAACAGAATTGCTTAGAAAATTTGCGAGTCATAAGAGAGAGAAACAATCCACACATGTAATCTTGAGAGAGAGAGAGAGAAAGAGAAGCAATTCATCTTATTTTTCGTCCTCCTTGACCTTCTTGATATTCACTAAGATGCCCAGAAAATGTCTTCTAGAGGAAGTGTGAATTGGTGCCAAGAGAATGAGGTTGAGTTGCCCATAGTGATCTGTTGGGTCGAGTGGGTGTGTCCTTTGCCCTGGGTCGACTTGACAAAATTGGAGCCAAAAATTTCAATTTCAAAATTCAAATTTTCTTCCTTTAAAAGTTGCAATGGACTTTGACTCAAAAATATTTTTCTTTTGATTATAGCATTTAAATATGTTTTACAATAATCAATATAAATACATCAAGTGGCCAAATATATATCATGAAGACCGACCATAGTTACAAAATTCAACACCATTGTTGCATACAATCCTCAACAAAATGGTGTAGTAGAAAGAATGGATAGAACACTCTTTAATATGGGACATTCCTTCAACGAGGCATATCAAGGTCTTTGGTTCCACTCATTATGCCTTAATTCCTATATAGCAAAGAAATAAACTAACTTATTGAAGTTCCTTTACCTCAGATTGGTTTCTTTGATAATCTTAACTACGTGTTAAAGTGATTGGACCATCAACTCGAATAAGGAGTAGAGGTTGGAAAGCTCACTCTTTTCACATTCACTAATCGAACACACATCATAAAACTCTAGTTCATCTCAAAGGGTTGATGAATAGAAACATCTATTGACCAATATCTCTCAAATCACCAAGTAGTATAGTAGGCCTTGTGCATGTTTAATAATGTTATTGTTCAATATGAAGATTTTTTGCCTCCCATTCTCTCTAATCTCCAAGTTGTATAATAAACCTTAATCTTTTCCAGATGTATTATCATAAGCCATGACCATTATAAAATGATAAGGAAAGTGATATAAATGAATTAGAGAAGTTAAACAATAACTAATGTATAAAAGCAATTGTAGCTCCAAGGGAACATAAAAATATTGATTTGTGTAAAAATAAATAATTAAATAATAATAGGCACCCTACATTACAAGGGTCAAATTTAATCGATATGGATATTTGTTATTAGATCTAGATACTTACTAATGGAGAGGAATTTTTCTCAAGACCAACCACCATATCTGCCTTGAAGACACAAAGATCATTGCAAATGAAAAACATCATTTTAAACTTAAAGTACGAGAGGCCCTTGAAATCATCAAGCACCCTCACAACCTCAATAGGGATGGAGGCTTAGAAGTTAGCAGAAATTGGATTTCCCTTCTCCCCAGCAATACCAAGGAATAATGTGTTTCCCCTTTCTTATCATCTTTACATTCTTTATCAGTCCCTCATCTCCTCTCCCTGCTCCTCCCAATCTCTCCCATGGATGTTTTATCACATTTTCCCTCTTCTTCTCAAATTTCCCTATCACCCTCTCATGCTTCACCCTAGTGAATTTTATTAACCTTGTCCCTTATTTCACCCTTTTACTAGGATTCCATCTGCCCCTCCCTTCTTTGGCTCAAACCTTTGTTACCCCACTCCTACCCCTCTTTCCCCTATAATAATAATATTAATAATTATTAATATCACAGTCATAATTAATATTGCTTATATCTACTAATAACATGATTTTTAAATTAGGTATAATAAGATTTATATTAAAATATATTAACTATAATCTAAAACATAGGTTTGTTAACACTATAAATTAAAATTATTAATAAAATAATAAATTAACACGGCTCTATTCTAAAAATTAAAAAAAAAAAAGGTTTATTATTTAATTAAAATGAAATTTATTAATGAAGTGTGAAAATAAATTTATCTATTCTAACTAAAAAGAGGCAGAGAATATCCATTATTATAAAACATAAAAAACTAAAATGAAAATTCTAATTAAAACATAAGTTTAGTAATAAGTTTATTAATAATAAGATTTATATTAATTAGGCATAATAAGATTTATATTAAAATTTATTAGCAATAAACTAAAACATAAGTTTATAAAAATCATAAATTAAAATAATTAATAAAAAAAAAATTAATACTACTCCTCTAATCCAAAATTAAAAGTCATAAAAAGATTTATAATTAAATTAAATTAAAATTTATTAATTAAGTGTCAAAATAAATCCATTATTAAAAATAAAAAATGAATTAAAATGAAAATTCTGATTAAATAAAAAAGTGATTCCTTTCCTTGAGTTGGTCAGCTCCCCACCCTTGCAGCGTTGCATCTCATATTTATAGCTTCCATTTTTCTCTTCTTTGTAGATTCAGTCATGAAGATGAGTCTTGTTCTAGACTTGAAACGTAGACATAAAAATGCAAATTGTGGAATTTCCGATCTCTCAATCTGAAAAACTTAAGGTTTTAAAGGGTATCCAAATTTTAGGAAAATAATATATATAATCAAGCAACATGATAACAACAGTGAAAAAAAAATGAATAAAATCGAAGTTGCCTTAAAGCCTAAGCTATAAATGGATCAACTTAATTGGAATGTTTAAAAAGGAATGTAATTAGTTGTTTGGACAAAACAATTGCCATAACCCCTATTATCCCTGTCATAAAGATTCTCCTTTTCCAACATTTTATACTTATAATGTTTTTCTATTTCCTTTTGGAGTACTACATGGAGAAAATGGACATTATGCTAAGCAAGTGTACCAAACTTTTATTTATTTAATTTTGTCTTGTCTAGTTGCAAAATATCCTAATTTGTTAACCCTAATGGCTAGCTCAAATGGTTGAACCATTCCCCCAAGGCATGTTTCCCACAAGGAGGTCATAGGTCATAGATTTAAATCTAGTCAAATCCCTCGAGGTTATTAGTTGCTATTGTGACTAACAGTTGTGCCACCCTCTACTAAAATATTATGGGGTGAAGGAGGGGGGGAGTCCCACGATGTTTTCCTTGAAAAGATATATATCCTAGTTTGTTTTGGCCTTGCTAATTTAGTTCTAACTTAGTCAAGGTCTCCTTACGTCTATTTTGTTTTTTATCTAATAGTGATGACGCTATATTTTCACATTAAAATCCTTATAGATGGTTGTGTTAACCATTGTTATCAAAATGATGCATTGAATTGTTGTCACCAAATACCATATTCAAATCCTAGTCTAAGGAAATGTATTAAGGACAACTCAATCATTGAAAACAAATTATGGTAAATTTTGGCAATGTTTACACTAGTGAAATATAAATACCAACTACATGAATTCTTTATTACATAATATTTGCTAGTACGAGTTCAATCTAAAAACACAAATATTTGAAATTAAAATCACTTCCCATGATTAAGTTTTGTTGTACACTTCCCATGGCAATGTAGTTGATTGGGTTGTTTTGATGTCTTGGTGGTGTTAATCTAGGAATACTAATTCTACAATAATACAAACTTGTTTCTAATGGTGTTTCATCTGACATGCAATATTCTTTGCCAATAAGGCTATGTACTAAATAGATTTGAGAAAATGGATAGTTATTAGTGGTCACTGCATAGCCAGATATCTTTTCCATATAAATATGAACCTATAAGGAATAATGATCCTACTTTACACAAAAGAGGGTTATAGAACCGAAAAAAGTCAACATGTACTTTTGACACTTGATTAGAGTATAGCATTTAAAGGGTATCTAAAATAGGATATGTTGCCCACATTACATAAATACTCTCCTTATAATCTATAAAGTCATAGATAAGTTATATTTGTAGCAATAAGATGAAATCTCTTCAAAGGCCAGTATGATAAAATAGAGAATACAAATTGTACAAATTGAATTTCACTGCTCAAATTCAAGTTTAAAGAGCGATTGTCCAACATTGAAATTTTTTGAAGTTGTTACATATCATAAGCATGGATGGAAATAATAGTGCAAAACTAAATCTAAATTTATTGTAGATGTCTTCTTCTCCAACTAAGAATGTAAGCAATTGGTGGCTTGTCTACCAACACTCTTCCCACTTGAGTGGATTCAAATGAGAGTGCGGGGCCCAACAACCATGACAATGAAGCTCCACCAATCAATCCCCCAATCTGAAGAGAGGAAATTACCATTAGCGTGTCTTCTCAAGTGTTCCTAAAAGTATGTGAAGAGATTATATATAACTTTCATGCCACTATAAATTTCTATAAATATGATAACCTTAAAATATGTTGTGAACTTACATGACCCCAATTGTCAATTCCTCGAGACATCAATCCTAAAACCTGAAGCCATCAAGAAGAATCAAACATGTCATAAATCATATTGCATTTTTATTCTAACTCAAATTAGTAAAATTATCAATTTAGAAAACTAAATTAGATAATGAAAATTTGGAGAGAGAATTCATCATCCACCCCCTCTTCTATAAAATCATGAACCCCTGTGAAATATTTGAATGAGATAAATATGTTGTATATAGACGTAAATCCATTTCATTATACAATATCGAATATACACCATGTTAATTTTGTGTATGGATAACCACCAACCTTATAACCACCAATTCACCATGTAAACTTCCTTATCAATTTCATCTCTCTCATGAACATCCAGGGAAGTGTTGATGCCCTTAACAAACCCTAGGCCTTAGGGATTGAGAAACACACCATATCCCCAACCCCTTATTTCTAGGTAAATCAATTACAACACATGGTTCCATTTGTTTTCCTAAATAAGTAAGGTGGTGTTTCCAATAGCTCTTAATTGAGGATAGCCTAATTTGCATACTATTGTTTGCTAGGAAATTTGTAGGCCTTACATTTGCATTTAGGGTCCAATGTTTCTTGAACTTTGTTGTATGAATCGATTTTTAAATTTAATTTGAAATTGATATTGTCGATCACGTTGCATTGATCATGATAAGACACAATGAAGTATGGGGTAATATAACTCCACAAAGTGTACTTGCATGTACTTTGTTGCCTAATATTCCACTATAGTGGCTTGAGTTAGTCTATCGTGTTCAAATGCAGGTGTTAATTGACATTGTCTTCCCTTGATAATTCAACTTTTAACATGACCTTTCATTGCTCCCACCAATGTAAAATATTGCTTCAATCCTTTATTATCAATGCATGCAATTGTTTAAAGATGAACCCTTTTTGCATAATTAGCATTATACATGATCCAATTTGTTTATTAAATGATCAATCTCTTAATTAATGATACATAGTCAAAATCGATGCATTGTTTCTTAATTTTTTAGAAAAAGATGTGTAGTCATTATCATTATTGAACAACTATTGATTTCTTGTGCACATACATTGTGAATGGTGGAAGTGATAAGCACTAATGAATAGGGAATGGTGGAGGTGGCAACAACTAATGAATAGTAAATTTAGCAAGAGGGAGTTACTTCAACTTCTAGAATAGTAGAAGCATGTAATTGTGTTCCTTAAATGATTTTAGTCAACTTCCTAAAAAAAGTTGGTTTTCAAGTATGATTTGCTTTTCAAAACTAGAAGGAAATTTGATAAGTTTGGTAGGCTCCCACACATGCAAGAAATCATTCACTTGGCTCAATAGGGATCAATGCATTCCTTAGCAATTCCCTCTTACACCAACTAAACAATTTTATTAATTTTGGCAATTCCAACATTCCTTCAACTCTATTTTCTAACAATTTGTCTAGTCAAACACAACCTCTCATACTCAATGATTATCCTACTAGGTTCCTTTCTTAGAGATATAGTTTTGACACCTTCCTTGGTTTTTATTCTTGGTGAAAAGGCCTCTAGCAATTAAATCATAAACTTAGACTTGCTTAGGTTCCCAATAGACTCGAAGATTTGACATTTTCCCTCTTAGTTGAAGATTAAGCCATTTTTGCAGTTATATATTTTCTTAACGTATAGCCTCAACAAAATCCCTCTAAATATGAAATCACTTACTTCCTAAGGCAAGGCCATTTCTCTTACTCAACAATTAGCTTCCTCAAAGGAAATTGTTGATTGTGCATAACTACTGGCCTTGCTCATCAATTTTCCCCTTTGATCTCATTCTCAACCATTTGCTTCAAAATTGCTTCCGACTTGCAAACATTTTTGGGGCTAAAAAAGGGGTTGGGAGGTTGAATATCACTTTGTCTCGAGAGGAAAAGATGATCATAAGGTCAAACTATGACTATCCACAATTTTTCAGTGGATTCTAAATTGTTTGAATTCTAGCACAATTCCTAATGCACCATTTCACTTTATACAAGAAGAAGATATCACAATGATTTAGAAGTAAACGTTCACAATGATGAATTCTATCGTATCAACAATTTGGGCTAATTCTAGGAAGTTTAGCTCTTGGCCTTTTCATGAACTCCTCGGGGATCTAGGAATTTGTTAGAGAGATTCGGATGATCATAAAGTCATGGATATGAGCTTCTACAACCACGAACTTCATATATAAATCTCTTGTTTTTTTTTTGCTGAAGCAAGCGCCGATCCTTCTATTTCATTAATCCAAAAGAAAACTTACATACTGTACAAAAAGCCCGTTCATTTACAAGAACTCAGGAAAAAGGAATCCCTGCCAATGACAAAGACCCCCCACCCTACTATAGAAATCACCAGACTTATGAGAAACAAACACGGAAAGGTAACAAGAACCCCCACCCACTAGGGAAGTTCTGGAAAAAACATACTCCCCGGAGCCGACAAACGACAACAGTCACCCCCGACCACACAATACCCACACACCACAGAAGAGGTAAAAGATGCGCCAAACAGGATGAATGGATATAACCCACCTGGCCCCACAAACCAACACGTTCAATCCAAACCGTTGATCTGGGCTGCTGGATCAAACGGCCAGGAATCATTTCGTGCAACCTAACACGACGGAATGATAGTGTGCGATCGAGGGCAGTTTCCAAATCAACCACCCTGCCACGTGTTGTAATCCCTATGGGATTGCTACCGAAACTGCAAAACCACAAACCGCTCAAGCTTCGTGCGATCTCCGGAAAACCGATTGGGGCGTGGTTTTCAAGCCCGAAAGCTGAAAGGGGGAAAATTCCAGCTACCGGAAAAATTGGCCTCGCGTTCTGCCTATTCCTACTACGGAACCTGAACCCGATACTGTGCATGTTTGGGAAATGACCCAGCAAATTACCATCCGAATAACTGGGGACCCCGTTCAACAGACTCTGGGATAAAATGAGACATAACTTAGCTTGCCCTCCTACCAAGTACATATTGAAAGGTTGTGGTTGTTCTTGTTGGAAAAATCAATTCCTGCTTGTCATCCTGGCCCGATATCGAAAAACTTCTCTGTCTTCTGCAGCTTGTTCATCGCAGAGAGCCTTTAAATGGTTTTGAGGTATCTCCTGCCATTTTTTTGCCATCCCGCAATCTGCATTTTTCACCCCTTGGTTGGCCAGTAAGTCTGCTAGTTTATTGGCAGTTTGTCAAACTTGGTTGAAACTAACCATTCGAAGCCCCTGGAGGTGAACTTGGATTCTTTGGTAAACCTGGATTAGTTTCCAGTGATTTGAGAATTTCTACGGCCGAGTACCACAATTGATTCTTTTCACAGAGTTAATTGTAAAGACTGATATTCCATTTCAAACAAATGTAAAGACTGATATTAATTTTTATCAGATTGATAGATTTCTTTTGCAAAATTTTATCAAATAAATTCTATAGATTAAATGCATCTGCGTACCTGATTCTCCCATCTGTTGTTGATCACATTGCTCCAAGTTTATCAATTCCATTACCAAACCAACTGATTCCTCCCTGCCTATCTGGGATCAACCTTTGCGGTTCCCAGATCCAGAGAACTTCAAAATGGAAGTCCACCCAGATCCAGAGAAATTCAAAATGGAAGTCCACTGGCCCCCCGTGCCCAAAACTCCAAGAACAGTTGAAGATTTTCCAATTTACAGTTCCAAAATTCAGCCCTTGGCTCATCCCTCAAACAGTTTGATTTTCCATCACCCTTCTCTGTATTCCCCCCCCCGCCCACTTCTCCTTTCGATTTTTCTTATATAGGGAAGGTTTCTTTCCTCCCAAGAAACCCCACCTTTCTTTCCTCCAATTAATCTTAAGATTTAACCTTATCCATTAAGATATTTTTACTTGAGTTGGTCATTATGCATTAAATGAGATTTTATCTTTATCATCTTAACCGACTTCGAGAAAAGTATTTTCTTTTAAGTACCTTGTCATGAATTGTCCAAAGATTTATGAAGTAATATAAATCTTGTCCATTGTAATAATAATGATTTATTATTTACATAAAATTTTATTAATAAAATAAATTAATATATTTTATTGTACTACTTATTAAATAAAGTATTAATTAATACTTTTTTTTTTAAAAACTAATTCAGTTTCTTACATAGACATTTATATAATTAAATTAGTATGTATACTAATGCAATGCTTGCGATGCATGTGTATGTAGCTATCATACACACGTCTTGTAAGCATGCTAATAATCAGTAACTCAAGTTGGGTCATTACATACACCCCTCCTTCAAAGAAAACTTCGTCCCGAAGTTGAGTTTATATAGTATATTAGTAATTAATTTAACGATTAATATAATTTGTGTAAGGATTATGTCCCGTAAATAAATTTATTTATTTATCTATCTATCTATATATATATATATATATATATATATATATATATTATTTATTTATTTATTTTTTAATTTATAGTCATACTTTGTCCCAACTAGGTTCCCAGCTATTCTAAAATCATCCTATCCTTCCTAATCTCTTCTGCTCCCATCCTATCCGTCCTCTACTGGAGTATGTCATGGCGTCAGTTATACTGACCTAACCATTCATAACTCTAAGGATGGCAGCGTCGACTATATCGACCTGATTTCCTCGTAGGCATCCGGCAGTCATCATCACACGTCTAGGGGAGCGTGACTCACACAGTCCTCCCATGACTCCAGGTTTTGGAGGATAAACAGTGGGCAACACCTCCACCCCTCCTAGTAGAATTAGGGTCAATACCCTATCATGGAATCTCATTGAGCTTCAATTGTTCTTGGAGTTTTGTCATCACGTAGTCGGTTTGGTAATGATACTATCTGCCAAGTAAACACTTGCCCACAAATTATAACATATGCATCGATATAATCAAAATCAATTGTATTCAGATAACGATTTTCATTTCATCATTCGTGTTGATATGTAAAATAAAAACAAAATTATAGATATCACATTCATAACATAAGTCATGATTTATCTAGGTATCCATGTACCAGCATTGTTTAAGCATAATAATTTGAAATCATTCTTTCGTGTATTGATTGTGCATAAAACTTGTGACTTTGGATTGTTAACTGACACTTGATATTTGATCTTACGAGCACATATCGTTATGTCCCAAACATTCATTGATCTATATGTTTTTGCTCCAGTAACAACTAGCTGGGTTTTTATCTTACTTGGTAACAAAATGCATCATGCGTATAGTCATTAGCAAAGATAGACTTCAATTCATTTCTTTTAACAATAATGTTGTTTGTTATGCAACAACATTTGGGGAACATATCTTGTACTCGACATTTCCTCTAACAATAATACACTATACATTGTTTTATATTTAAATGGTAGTACTCTTTTAATACCTCGGCCCTATAGGTTGTATTTATGCTCATGGAACCTGTGCTCAGGTTGTGTTTATCAATTATAAGAAGTGCTAAATTAGGTCTGAATGTCATCCCAACAATCATTCCTTGAAAAGTTAGTGCAAAATGTCATGCCAAAGTGATAAGCATTGCACATAAATTTCCTTTCGCTATCCTAAAGCCTATGATTTGTATTGGGTTTCAATGCTTTTGTTTTAGATTTATGCCTCACTTTGCTATAGAAGCATCTTTGCCTCCCTTGTCCGTATACTTCTGTTTTCCCATTATTTTCATCAATACAATGCTCTCAGACTTTACCTTAAGAGAAGATAAGGCACATAACCTAGTAATTGGAACTAATTGCATTGCTATGTCGACATCATTTTATATTTTAAACAAATTATCCATTAAGTTCCAATCTTTATCCTTTATTCAAGATATGGGGATCTTTTGAAGAACTTGAATTCAACCTTTACCTGTGAATTCGATTATTCTCTCCATAATGTTAAATTTTACATATTCATGAATTAATTCACCACTTAGTTTAATTGGAAGTGTTCTTTTAAGGAAACTTCTCTCTATATCCTGAGATTCATGGTAAAAAGCTTCAACATATCGGTTCTGCAATTTCAAATGTGTTTCTTCATCTGCCAAAGTGTTGCCTTCGCGCTAAGGAATCATTAATGTCTTCTCTAACTGTTTCTATAGAAGGGTTGAGAGATTTTCCAGCATCAGAGTGTACATTCTGGAATTCTTTCCCAAAATGCTATTTTTAAAAATCTCCATTCTATGAGCGTTAACAGGAGACAATAACCTACTCTCCCAGAAATGTCAGGAGCACTATCTTTATCTCTCCAACTACCATGTATTGAATCAAAATCACTAGAATTATCCAACTCAAAGTACCACTCTTATTTAATTTATGTGTTGCCCATGTAGATAACTGTGTCTTGCACACCAGCTCGGCCATTTCTTGTTCATGAAATTTAAGAAATCAGCTTGGCAATTCTGAGTTATTCTCCTTGATGAAAGATGTTTAGTTGCTCATCACATGGTGTTTAATAGTAGTGTATCCCTTGTTGAATAATTGTGAATGGTATATATAACCACTTGAGCTCAATTGTCTGGTTCTGTTATCATTTAACTGGAAATATAGTGGAAAATTGTTCACCTACAGCCAACAGATAACAAACTGATGTGCAAAAAGGGATCACTGTAACCTTCACACAAACTCAGAAATTTATTGGAAATTAAGAGAATATACAGGTGGGAATCCTAGATCTTTTATTGTGGTATTGTGATAGTAATATGGCTAAATTATGTATAACGGCTGGGGTGATTTTCTGAGTAATGAAGATATCATATTTGACTCTTTAGAGGCCTCATTTTAAATATTTTTGTCCATTGTATATATATTCTGAAGTAAAAACTATTAAGAAAACACCTACAAAAGTTTTCACACAAACTTGAAGAAAGGTTTCACAGAAGAACTTATACAAACTTAAAAATGTAAAAACCTCGGCCTGCTCAAGGCTAGTTCAAGATACTAGTTGCTTCTACCAAAGATTTTCTTCCAAAAGAATCAAACACGAACAAGAGACAATATCACTATTTTTCAACTTCTAGGAGCTGCTATAGGTATAGAAATTTCCTGTAGACAAAGATTATATGCTTGATGCTCTTCCTTGTTTGTAGTAGAGGACTATCCAGAGATCTCCTTTACTGCTTCTCTGTAGTAAATCTGGTCCTTGTAGCTTTCTTTTGCAGATTAGACTCTTGATCTAGGGATTCTATCATAGATTTAACTATCTACCAAAAGACTGATATATGATTCTGAGATTGACCCTTTGAACAGGGCTTCATCAACCAATGAACATAGTCTTCTCGAATAGGCTTGTTATATCTCATAAACACTATGATTCTATTCAAGAGTTGAATTTCTCTATTGCTGTTAAGGTTCGGATCTCTTGAGCATATATATAAGCGCAGACTCTTATTAAATCACAGAGATGATGACTTTATGACTTGATACTACTATAGGACTTTTCCTTCTACACATGATTCTCAGATCCTTTTTAAGGTGACTGTAGTTTCACTACATGCCTTCCAACTTATGAAGGAACTAGGTTCTGAAAGAACACTACATAAACCAAACACTTTAAGTGTTAAGACAATTCTGCAAGAACCGTCGATTTAATTATTATGGCAGTGAAAAATTCTAGAATGACAAATAAAGCCTATAAGCAGAACCATATTTATTACAAATGAAATGCAAGTATATATCTAGTAACCTAGCTAACGATAAATGCAACAAAAAAGGTTGAAATAATAAATAACATGCAAACATACATATGCATTAATTCCGCAAATAAATTAGATTTTGATATTTCATATTTTAATACAAACTCAATGCAGAACTGCATATCCTGCGTCCCTCAAAGGTTATTCTAACCAAGAGATGAATCAATCAAGCCGGTTGTAATTAAATTGGCATTTTATATATAATCAAATTGGCTTTTTATATTCAGAGGCTTTATTTATTTATTTATATATATATAATTACCATGTGATCCGCCATTTAATACCCCACTAGGTAGGCCATATTGCTAGTGACTGTGTCGTCGACGTCAGAAAATTGACTGTTCAAAAATATGAGTGAATGGAAGATTTTTTTTATTTTTTTTAAATGTATAATTGACGTCGAACTTGACAGCTTGGAGCACGTATTTGCTACAACTTGTATTTGAAAAACGAATTTAAAAATGACACGCAAATTATTACATGTTTTATAACGTGTAGTTTGTCATATATTACTATAATTGTAAACAGTCTAGCAAGGGTGAATATGTCTACGACTTGTCCAAGTGAGACTACATAACCCTGTCTTATAAATTAAAGATTAATCGGTGGTAGGTCCGAGGGCCATGTTGGCTCGAAGAACCCGGAATAATTAATTAGGCCAAAACAAACGCCTTTGAACCTGGAGCGGAATGAACACCAATCGAAAACATTGACAACCTCTGATCCTATATTTTCCTACTCAAGTTATTCATGTTATAGGAGCATACACGTGGACAAATTTTCTTTTAATCATAATGAATTAAAAATAAATAAATAAAAATATTAATTTATTGTAATTGCAATAAACTAAACAGCGAAAGGTTTCTATTTCGGAAATGCTAACTATATTCATAAGGAATAAACGCAAAATTAAATATTATAGCACTGTGGCAAGCATTATTGGGCATCTTAACTGATTACTTTATCATCTCAATTTAAGAGGATTTGATTTTTTTTTTGGAACAGCTGTACTACCCTTTCACTGACGCAGCATTTAACTCTTTTTTTTTTTTACTTGACCATTAGATATTTGTCTGTCGCTCATGCTTTGTTAGCACACTCACCTCTGTCCCATCTTTACACGTAGTATTATAAGTTAGCACAATATAGTAACACGATTACATCTACAGCTTGGTTTGTTCACGCATCTTCCACCAAGTGGCCATAATCGTGACAACAATAATAAATCTATTAAACTCGTCTATATTTTGTACACAAATCGCTCGCACAATCATACACCTGTGAGGTAATCATCACTGTCTCTTTGGGAATACACCACCTGCAACATTTGGTACTCGAAAGAAACAAAAGAAAAAATCAGAAAAGTTGGACAGAAAAATCAGAAAAGTTGGACAGATGATTTTCTTGGCTTCGAATGCTTGGGATGACGGCTGAGCAAACCTTATAAAATTGGTTCGGTCTATAAGATGAAGCTCTGAGTTGAGCGTCCTAATTAGATTAGGTGAATCGAGGGTTTTTCGTCAAGGCAACAGTGGCGGTTCAGTGCGACAAATGGCCTCCGTAAGAAAACAAAGAAACACCGTCGATATACAAGAGGGAGACTCCAGACTAAAATGAAGAAGAAAGACCAACTAAAAGCGTGCCATAGAAGCACAAATTGTCAGATATGTTGGGCTCTCAGTGGAGTAAGAAGGAGCTAGAAAATTTCTACAAGGCTTACCGCAAATACGGGATGGATTGGAAAAAGGTGGCTTCATCTGTCCATAGTAGGACTGCTGAAATAGTCGCAGCTCTTTACAGCATGAACAAGGCTTACTTGTCTCTTCCTGGTAGAGTTGGATCTATAGCTGGGTTTATAGCGATGATGATTGATCATTACAATATGTTGGATATAAGCAACAGTGATGGGGGTTCTTCTGAAGAATATGAGGGATCCAAGCATCCCAAACAACAATCTCGATCAAACAATAAGCTAAGCAATGCAAACTCCTCAGATGATTGTTACGCAACTATGCACACTAGATCACTACCAGTTTTTGGTTGTTCACCTCCTGGAAAGAAAAGAACAGGTTGAATGCACAAACTGGTGTTGTTTCTAGCTAAATTTTCTGAAGTTATTATCTATTATTAATACAAGTTTCTTTGTGGTAAACTTAGGCTGTCGTTGCAATCGTCGCTAATTTGTATGGTTTACCAAAAGGGTTTGTGCCTTTCAAATTCTGCTTGACAAAGCCATGGAATGGGAAAAATTGTGAACTATATGTCGGTTGATGAGAATACAATGTGTCGGATGGTTCAAAGTGTTCATGACTTTTGGTCAATGTCAATTCAGATATCAATTGCATTGCTTATTCTCTAACCTTGACCTATTACTCATTATCATCATAACTAGGTCCAGAGTATTTGATTTTTCAGTGCTTAAATCTCAAGAGGGATAGCTGTAATAAGCCCTAAAAACACTCTGGTTTGATTTATAATGATTATTATCTGGTGTTGACTGATTTGAGGTCTGATCTGAAATCACTGTGACTGATATTAAGTTTACAGTGGTTTGTTTTGAGGCATCTCTGAAGTCTAGGACACTGTACTTGGCATTAAGATTGGTCTTGTGCATTTGTCCCTTGCATATTGGTAATTACCTTGAATAAAGGTCGACAAGTTTTCTTTGACAACAGTCACTCATTACAGATTTTTAACACATATCAGATCTGAATATGAATAAGATTGAGTTCTAAGAACATTGCAAATAATTGATCTTGTGCTAATTTTAACTTCTTCTTCCTTTTTTTATCATTCTTGTCACTGATTCTTAGTTTGCAGTAGTCTGATATAAATTCCAGAGGTATAAATTTCAGACTCACTGTGGTATTTTCATTCGCATATCTTGGTCTTTTAGGCATCTCACTCTTTGGGTGGAGGTCTTTTGTCCTTGAAGATTTACTTTCTCTTATTCTTGTTGACTGTCATAATCACATTCAGAACTGAAGTTAAGCATACAATGATATAATCAGCCTAAAATTTAGCTATTATAAACCTAAGACACGAGAGAGGTTAACACACATTAACTAAAGGTTAAATCTTTATTGAGTTTTCTGGCCTCTAATGCCCATTCTAGGATTAATCTCATAGTTAAAGCAATCTGATCTGATTTCTTGAAGTCTGATACATCCCTTTTCATTACTAAAATTCACTGCTAATCCTTTTATGCATTTAGTAGTTAATGACAGCCTTTTCCTTCTAAGTTTGTCACTATTTTGGGCTTGCTACTTTAGATCTGATTTGCTGGAAGACTGCTTCTAGGACTAATCCACTGTGGTTGTAATAGACCTTCCACAGTTCGATTTTGGTCTTTTGTGACTGTAGCTTCAAGTTGATCTTTTAACTATACTTACAGTGCCTCCAATCAACTCAACACTAAATCCTTTATTTACTAGCTGACTAGCCCTCAAATGTCTCTTTATTCCTTGATGTGACTATCCACAGAAAATGTATAGACTTTTGAAGATTTCGGATTACTGAGTTGACACAGTGTTCTTAATTTGAAAGGTAATTTCAGATCTTAATATTTATACCCAGAATTTCGCTATCTTAATATTTATGCCCAGAATGTCAACTTCTTTGTACAGTTATGACCTTCTAACTGCCCTTGTGCCAAAAGTTTTGAATCTGTAAACTTAACACTTAGTGTTAAATAGGAGAACTCTCTTACTGTTAATTATAATTCCAGCTATATGAAGGTAGCCACTAAGGTCCCGAGTGTTTGAATTTAAGCTCTGATACCATATGTAAAGACTGATATTCCATTTCAAACAAATGTAAACACTGATATTAAATTTTATCAGATTGATAGATTTCTTTTGCAAAATTTTATCAAATAAATTCTATAAATTAAATGCATCTGCGTACCTGATTCTCCCATCTGATGTTGATCACATTGCTCCAAGTTTATTGATTCCATTACCAAACCAACTGATTCCTCCCTGCCTATCTGGGATCAACCTTTGCGGTTCCCAGATCCAGAGAACTTCAAAATGGAAGTCCACCCAGATCCAGAGAAAAAATGGAAGTCCATTGGCCCCCGTGCCCAAAACTCCAAGAAGAGTTGAAGATTTTCCAATTTACAGTTCCAAAATTCAGCCCTTGGCTCATCCCTCAAACAATTTGATTTTCCATCACCCTTCTCTGTATTCCGCCCCCCCCTACTTCTCCTTTCGATTTTTCTTATATAGGGAAGGTTTATTTCCTCCCAAGAAACCCCACCTTCCTTTCCTCCAATTAATCTTAAGATTTAACCTTATCCATTAAGATATTTTTACTTGAGTTGGTCATTATGCATTAAATGAGATTTTATCTTTATCATCTTAACCGACTTCTAGAAAAGTATTCTCTTTTAAGTACCTTGTCATGAATTGTCCAAAGATTTATGAAGTAATATAAATCTTGTCCATTGTAATAATAATGATTTATTATTTACATAAAATTTTATTAATAAAATAAATTAATATATTTTATTGTACTACTTATTAAATAAGGTATTAATTAATACCTTTTTTTTAAACTAATTCAGTTTCTTACATAGACATTTATATAATTAAATTAGTATGTATACTAGTGCAATGCTTTGCGATTCATGTGTATGTAGCTATCATACACACGTCTTGTAAGCATGCTAATAATCAATAACTCAAGTTGGATCATTACATTAATGGTAATCTTTGAGTTCGCTTCTATAATGACATTTGAGCCATGGTTCTGAATCAGAAACTCAAGACATTGTTCCAGAGCCATTAATTCCGCCATATTATTTGTGGCTCTTCCTAAATGGCAGTGGAAGATAAAGATAATATTGCCCTCTTCATCTCTTAAAACTCCTCCAAAACCAGTTGTTCCCGGGTTGCCTTTTGAAGCCCCATCAATGTTGTATTTCAGATAGCCTTTCGGTGGAGGTTGCCAGAAATCCTTCTCTGTAACCATCACTATGTCCTTCCTGATTAGTCCTTGGGGAGTAATCCCTTGCATTCCCAGTTGCCTGAGAGTTCTCAGCTCAGTCTCAGAGGGGGGATTCTTGGGGAGATTGTGCACTGTGGTGCTGACAGTCTCCCGGAGTTGTTTTAGGATCAGCTCAAAAAGACGATGAGGGATAGACTTTTCATTCTTGAAAATTCTTTTATTTCTTTCTTTCCAAACATTCCAGATAATGAAGCTTGGCGTGAAGGCCCAGGCCAAATTAAGGAACTCATTCTCTGAATAGTTTCTTCTCCACTTGTTTAGGGTATTTGTGATACTACTTCTGTCCCTATATGTTTGTTGGAAAATGGTATAGAAAGAATCCCACAGCCAGGTGGTGTAAGAGCAGCTGTTGAGAATGTGCTCCATTGTCTCCTCCTGCTCTTCATAGAGCTGGCATCTGGAAGGCCCCATAACACCTCTTTTCCTAATGTTATCCCAAGTTAAAATTTTCTTATGATGAACCAACCACATGAAAAGCTTGATCTTCATCCAACCTTGGTGCTTCCAGAGGTGCTGCCAGGTCTTTTCTGGAACACTGGAATCAATCCCAAGGAGAATACCTTTAGCTTCCTTAAGATTAAAGGTGCCTTTATTGTTATTGCCCCATCTCAATTGATCCTGCCCCTCTGTTACCAAAATCATCCTTTGTTTTAGCAAGCTCCAAAGAGCCTCTGCTTTTATTTTTATGGGGCTGTCATCTCTGCAGTCAATTTTTCTCCAGCTTCTCCACTTTCCTGAGATCTGAACAAGATCCCAGAAATCCTTTACTTTGTTTAACCCTTGGGAATCTGTTTCTTGCTTGAGGCTTAAAAAACCCTCTGTTAACAATGTTGGTTCTTATTGCCATTTGTCCTCCCAAAAGAGTGCAAGATCTCCTGCTTTGATTTCCAAGAAACTGTTATTTTGAACTAGGCTTCTGTTTTCCCAGGCTCTATTCCAGATGTGAGAGCCTTTTAACTTTCCAAACATTCTTATGAGATCATTAGTGTGCCAAGCGCTGGAATGTTTCTCTTTCCATATCCTTGCCCACTGGGTTTTTGGCTCTTGAACCCATCGTCACCAAAGCTTGGCTCCTAAAACTTTACTAAGAATCTCCTGATCATCCAAGCCTAGGCCCCCGTGGCTCTTGGGTTTACAGATTTTATCCCAAGAAACCAGGGCCCATTTCTTCTTTGTTTCCTCCTTACCCCAAAGGAAATCTCTTTGGATATTCCTGAATTGCTCTAAGACACCTTTGGGAGCTGGGAGGGCTGATAACATGAAAACCGGGATAGATTGCAGAACCGCCTTTGTCAGAACCAACCTGCCTGCCAGGTTCAAGACTCTGAAGGTCCAATTTTTGACTCTGTCCTGCAACTTATTAAGCACCGGTTCCCAGATACTCTTGTGCATTGGTCTGGCTGTGAGAGGAACTCCCAAATACTTTGTGGGGAGGGAATCCCTTTGGAAGCCAAGAATTCTTGAAATATTTCTCTGAATAGCAATGTTAGTGTTTAAGAAGAAGATTTTTGACTTAGAGAGATTAACTTCCATACCTGTAGCCATGGCAAATTCCTTCAGGATTTGATTGTAGGTTGAAGCTTCTTTGACTGTGGGAATTCCTTGCAGCATGGTATCATCTACAAATTGTTGGTGAGTCAGAGCTTGACCATTCTCAGATAATTGAAGACCTTTGATTTTGCCCGTTGCCTTGGCATGCTTAATGGACCTTCCAAGTCCCTCCATCATGAGAATGAAAAGAAAGGGAGAGAGCGAGTCTCCCTACCTGAGGCCTCTAGAAGGAATGAAGATCTCTGAGGGAGAGCCATTCACCAAAATTGAAAAGCTGGAAGTAGTCACCAGAGCCATGACCCATCTGACCCAGTTGTGGTCGAACCCAAAAGCAGTGAGAACCCTCTTGATGTAAATCCAGTTCACCTTGTCATACGCTTTGGCAATATCCAATTGCATGATCATCCCCGCCTGCCTTTTACTGGTAAGCGTGTGAACCACCTCATGGGCTTGAATTATGTTATTTAAAATTTGTCTACCCTCCACATAACCTGATTGTTCCTCTGACACTAAAGAAGGAAGGAGAGGTTTTAGTCTATTAGCCACTACCTTGGATATTATCTTGTATACCACATTACATAAAGCTATGGGTCTGTACTTATCTGTAGTTTGAGCTGAATCCTGTTTGGGGATCAGGGAGATGAAGGAGGTGTTGAGGGCTTTCAGGATAGTTTTGCTACCCCTGGAATCCTCCACCACATTCAGAATATCCTGTTTGACAATATGCCAACAAGCTTTAAAAAAATCCACATTGAAACCATCCGAGCCTGGTGCTTTGCAGTTCTGCATGTCTTTGAGAACCTCGCTGACCTCCTCTTCAGTAACAGGTCTATTAAGGTTAAAATTGTCCTCTCTAGACACCAGCTTAGGGATATGCCTTGTAATTTCCTTGATGGATTGTTCCCTGTCTGGATTATTTTCCCGAGTGATGTTTCGGAAATGTTGAACAAGTACAGCTTCAATATTCTTATGAGTGTTCTGAAGCTCCCCATTCTCATCCTTTATCGTAGAGATTTTGTTGTATGCTCTATTAGCCATAGTTGATCTGTGGAAAAATCTTGTATTTCGTTCTCCTTCCTTGAGCCATTGAACTCTAGACTTTTGCCTCCAAAATATTTCCTCTTGTTTGCATAAATTTTCCCATTCTTGATGGTGTTTATCAGCCTGATCACTTTTGACTTTGTCAAAGCCATCTTTGATCAGTGCCTGGTTGAGTTCCTGAATTTTGATTTCCAATGATTTTTTGTTCACAAAAATGTTACCAAAATCATTCTTGTTCCATTCTTTGAGCCTGAACTTGATATGCTTTAGTCTTTTATGAAGGAGGTACATTTTTGATCCCTGGAATTGCAAGTCTTCAGACCACCATTTTTCAATGTTACTGGTGAAGTCCGGGTGGGAGAGCCAAATATTCTCGAATCTGAAGGGCCTATTCCTAAGAGAAACCATACCCTTGATTTCCAATTGAATCGGCCAGTGATCAGAACCTCGAAAGGGAAGAACTCTTGTTGTTATTTTTTAATCTATACTTATAAGCTCCTCTGATATCATAAACCTGTCTAATTTAGAGGCTACCTGTGCCTCACCTCCTCGTTTGTTGTTCCAGGTGAAAAGATCGTTGCTCAATTCTGAATCAACCATTTTCATATCATCTGTGAATGATTGGAACGCTAAGGAGTCTTTGTTTAGCACTCTGGTACCTCCTTTTTTTTCTGAAAGAGATTTGATCATATTAAAATCACCTCCCATGATCCAAGGAATTCCAGCCTGTATGTTCCTGAGATCTATTAGGGATTCTAGCAATTTGAGTTTGTCATCTATTCTTTGGGGACCATAAACATTTCTGACCAAGAAGGTTTCTGAAACCCCTACTGGTTGAATGACCACTGATAAGTAATTTCTAGATGCCTCTGCATCTATTATGCTGACTTTTTGGGGATTCCAAAGAGTGAGAATGCCCCCCGCTGTGTTTTCAGCTTTAACCTCTAAAAACTCAAATCTATTGAGCCATTTGCTATGAATTAGTTTTATTTTCTGAATGGAACATTTCGTTTCCTGGATGAAGATCATATCCGGCATTTCTTGTTTCATTCTATAACTAAGCATTCTTTGTTTTCTTTTACTACCTAGACCTCTGATATTCCAGGATGTGAACTTCATTATTAAAGATTTTTAAAGGAGTAACTGGATAGGTCTTTCATCTTACTCGAGTCTATCATTAACTTTCCACACTCCATCAAGAGGTCCTTCTGCTTTTTCCTACCCCTTTTCTTTCCTGCATTTCTAGTAGCTAATCCTGGAGTTGATTTCATTGTTTTCACACCTTTGTACTCCTGCTTGTCCATGGTTTTTCCTTTATCTAACCCCCTTTCCTGAGTTTTCCATAAAAACAACTGCTGTATTCTGTTGCAGTCTTCTTGGGGTAGTGAATCTATCCCTCCCGTGGTTCCCTGCATCAAGAACCCTTCCAGATCTAGGTGTTCCTTATCTAGAATTTCCTGAAGTTCATGGTCCTCCAAATATGTTTCACTCTGGGTCATTTCCTGATCCATCTCTAGTTCTGTTTCACTCATAATAGTTTCTTGCTTATTACCAATCTCTTGTGTTGGGTTGCAGTTTTCTTCCTTTTCCTTTTCATTAGGGTCGTCCTCCATAGATTGGTCTTCATTTTCCATTTCTTCATTCTCTTCCAGTGCTTGATACCTTTCCTGACTAGCCGTTTGACCCTCATTACAATGTTGCTTTGGTCCTTTTTTACCTCCTTTTCCTCTACTTGCTACTTTCTGAAAGCTTTTTGTGTCCTTCATTGCATTAGGTTTGCTCTTGTTGTCTGCTCTACTAAGAGGGCAGTCTCTGAACAAGTGTCCATGTTCGTGGCATTTACGACATATGAACGGGATATGCTCATAGTCCACAGTTTGCACCCATTCCTCATCAAAAACTTCCAGGATGACTTCCATTTCTACACAGATTCTTGCATAGGAAGTGTATTTGCCCCTTCTTGTGGCTTCCGAAGCTTTGACAAAACGACCTAGTTTATTGCCAATGGCAGCAAGCGATTCAGTTTGCCAGTAATCAAGAGGTAGAGAATAGAGCCTTACCCAGACAGGTACCGAAGTGAAAGTCTCCCGCTCTGGAACAAAGTTCATCATCCAAGGCCGCATATAGAGGCCAGCTACTGCATAAAAGTAGGGTCCTCCTTCGAATATTCTGTCTTTGTCTTCGATGTTTGTGAACACCACGGTGAAAAATCCCTTTGACCCAAGATGAAGATCGATGCTTCCTTTGGGTTTCTAGTGGTACTTGATCCATATCTGTAAAGCCTTTTCCGTGGGCCATAGTCCCATGAATTTGCAGATTATAGCGTAAGTCCCCATATGTTCCCTGTGCGCCTGCAGTGCAGGATCATTTAACACTACTCTAGGAGTGATCTCCATTTTGGGTCTGCACGGTCCTTTTTGTTTATTGTCCCTTGTTCCCTGGATTTTGTCTTCTTCCTCCTTATCATTAGTGCTGCCATTTTCCTTGGGCCTGGCCCCATCTGTCTCCTTTTCATTATTTCGTTTTTCTTCTTCCACCGAACCTTTGACATTACCCAGTGGGTCTTGACTCTGCTGGCAACGGCGTCCTTATAGGAGGGAGCAGAGCTCCCTCTTCTGTGGTCCTCCATTAGGAGCAAGCACTGAAACTCTCAAAAACCCTGGCTGCTTGTCTCCTCCCGCTCCCGCACCGAAACTCCCCCTTCAATACTCCTTCAATCGGAATCTAAATCTCTTGTTGTCCAAAGAAGCCCCAATCATTTATTGTCAATCATTTTCAAATATTTTTCTATTCCAGTGGATCTAAGGAGTCTCAAATAGAAATGAATGAGTTTGTTAAGCTTAGGCAAGTTTAAATTATTTCTTTTGGTTTCCACCTTTGGTGAGTAGCTTTCGTAAGCCAATCATTAAATTCAAGTGACAAATTTATTTCTCTATCAAGTGATTTTCCTCAAGCATCCTTATTGAGTGATTCTGTTAGTTTCATAATTTTGACTATTCCCTTAATTTTTTATTTTTCATGAGATCATCCCTCGACAAATAATTGCTTAGTTCCCTTGCAATCTCCCTTACTTAAAAAAAAATTGAGCTAGTTTTTATAGGTTTGGCTCATTCTTTGACTTTTATTCTTGGAAGTCTCCCTTAACGACATCAATCATCTTACCTTGAAAGCATCCTTCCTCACTAAGTGATTGTCCTCATGCCCTCCTGTGACGCAATCTAGTGATTTTGGAAAGCTGGCATCTCTTACTAAAAAGTTCCATTGTTGGCAAGAGCTTCCCTTAAGATAAATTACTCAATTCAAAAGTAAGCAAAGTCACCTTACCAAGTGATTGGTAAGCAAGGCATCATACTAAGCAATTTTACTACTTTTCACAAACAGGCATCCTAAACAATGTGAATCGAGAACTGATACTGTTACCCGTTTCGTAGAGAGAACAAAAAAGTGACCCGATTTTGAAAAGAGGCGATGCAGAACACACATATTTTTTTAGAGCATAGTTTTTGGCACTTTAATTTTTTGTACGTACATTACGTTTTAGAATGTTAGTGATTTGCATGCTCATTTAAAAAAGTGGTGATTCTACATCAGGCTCTTTTTTTAAAAGACTTATTTTTTGACTTTAAATTTTCTGATATATGAAATGTAAATAATTATTTTCTAAATTTAATATTTTTGACACGTTAAATTTTTTAATGTATTAAGTGTGGATATTTTTTTTAAATGTTACATTTTTTTACACTTCAAAGTTTTTTATGTCATATTTTTTTCGACATAAAAAAAGCAAATATAAAAATATATATAAAAAAAAAAAGACAAAAATATATATAAAATGTTACAAAAAAAAAAAAAAATATCTCGTAAACCATAAAAAAATTTGGAAAAAAAAAAAAAAAAAAACAAACAAACAATAAAATTAAGTAACTAAAAATATAAAAAATTTAAAAAGCTTTCCCAAAAAAAATTAAAAACAAACTAGATTTAAAAAAAAAAAAAAAAAAAAAAAAAACTATTAAAATCAAGATTTTATATATATTCAAATTTAAAAAAAAAAAAAAAAAAAAAAAAAACAATTAAAATATATCTATATATATATATATATATAAACAAAAAAAAACTTAAAAACATTTTAAATTTTATATATATCTATATATTTGGATTTAAAAAAAAAGTCATTTAAAAATTAAAAAATATATACATATATACTTCCGATTTAAAAAAAAAAAAAAAACATTTTAAACTTTAAAAAACATATATTTACCATTAAAACTTTAAAAAACATATATGTACGCAGCTTCGCTGCTTAGGGTCGCGCCCCCACGGGCGAGGGCTATCCGATTCTCGGAATCGGATAGCCACCTCGACGGGCAGTCAGGCGGTGGCTATCTGATTCTTGGAATTGGATAACCACCACCCGACCGCCCGTGCGGGTGGCTATCCGATTCTCAGAATCAGATAACGACCACCCGAACACCCCACGGGGAGCCGGGCGGCGACTATCCGATTCTGAGAATCAGATAGCCACTGCCCAGCCACCCGTGGGGGTGGTCGGGGGATAGCTATCCGATTTCGAGAATTGAATAACCACCTTCACAGACGGGGGGCGATGGCTATCCGATTCTCGGAATCAAATAGCCACCGCTCGGCCGCCCGTGAGGGCAGTGGCCGATAAAATTGTTGGTTTTAATAAGAAGTAAATTTTGTTAAATATATTAATTGCATTTTAAAAAAATATATTTAAATTTTAAATGTTTTTTTTTTAATTTTAAATATATTTATAAAATATATATATTTTTTAATATTTAAATGTTAATTTAAAAAATATCAAAAATATATTTAGCTTTTTTAATTTTAAATGTTTTTTTAATTTTTATTTTTTAAATCCAAATTTTTAATTTAAATTTTTTAATATAAAATTTGAAATGTTTTCCTTTTTTTCATTAAAAAAATATATGGCTTTTTTTAAAATTTTAAATATATATATATATATATATATATAATTTGAAAAAATATATATATTTTAAAATTTTAATTGTTTTTTAGGTTTTTTTTTTTTAATTTTAAAATATATATATATATATTTGTTTTTTAGGGTTTTTTTTTTAATGTTTTTAATCTTAATTTTAGTAATTTTTTTTTTTTTTTTTTGTTAATTTTCTTCTGTTTTTTTTTAATCTAGTTTGTTTTTAATTTTTAATTTTTTTTAGTTTTTGTTAATGCTTTTTAAAATTTCCTATTTTTACTTACTTAATTTTATAGTGTTTATTTGTTTTTTTTTTTTTTTTTTTTTTTTTTTTTGCAAATTTTTTTATGGTTTACGAGATTTTTAAAAAATATATATATATTTTTTAAATATGTTTTTCTTGTTATTTATTTCTTTATATTTTTTTTATTTTTTAATTCTTATCTTTTATAGCTTATTTTTTTTTAACATTTTTATGATTGATTTTTGTTTTTTAATTTTATGTTTTGTTTTTAATATATATTTTTATTTACTCTTTGATATTTTTTAAAACCTTTTTTTTGTGTTTTTTCATTGTTTTTATTTTTAATTTTATGTTTTCATTATTTTTTTGAAATTTTAATATATTTCAGAATCATGATAAAATCTTTTACACCATTATTTCATAATGTTCAAAATTTACCATAGAACCCAAAAAAAAAGGTGTTATTCCAACATCAACACTTTAGTGTTTTTTGCACAATTTTTGCACATAAAAATTCGGTTTTACTGGCATTTTTTAAAAATGTTGAAAATTGACCCTAAAAAAAGTCATCGTTCCAGTATCAACACTTTTCATTTTCAAGTTGTTGTATTTTGCACAATTTTTGCACAAAAATTTCATTTTCACGGCGATTTTTAAAACATGTTCAAAATTGACCCTAAAAAAAAACTTTCATTCCAGTGTCCACACTTTTCGCTTTTAGCACTATTTTTCATGTTTTTTCAAGGTTTTTTGGCCAGAGTTCCCATTTTTGAGTTTATAGTTCCCGTTTCAAAGTTTACATTGTTCCTAGCTTTAATTCTATTTATGTCAAAAGTTTGAGCTAAGATATGCAGTATGCCATTTACTATGCATGATTGTTCTCTTGCATTCTTACAAAACATTTTTCTTTCTTTTTGCTTATTTTTCTTCTTGAGAAAGCATTGGTGTCAAGGACTCGCCTATAAATCTAAGCTTATGCTCAAATGTGCTTTTGGATGCTTAATACAAGTTTCTTTTGGTGTACATGGCCTTTTATATGTTTATGTTTATTTGCTACCTTTATTTTTTGATTTGTGTGGGAAAAATATATATCCAAAGTCATTGTGGAACATTGGATGATCACTAGGAAAAATATGAGTGTGGCAGCGTTCTCCTCATACTCATTTTCATATATATCAACTAGTTGTAGGGCATACTATATGCCATTTCACAACTAGTATGTTTTATTAAAAAAAACAAAATGAATTTCTTAACAACAATATTAATTGGCCCACGGGGCTTTTGATTGACGGTGAATGGGTGTACTGTTAAGGCACTCTTTGCGATAGGTCACTAGTTCAAATCACTCGTGGGTGCTTAGGTAGTATTAAAAAAAAAAAACAACAACAACAACAACAACAACAATATTAATTGACAAAAGAGTTTTCAATTGATGAATTGAGTGTTATCTCTCTTGCCACAAGTGAATGAAGATTGTCATGATATCACTATACACTTGTGGGAGGGAAAGCAATCTCGCACTTGTCATATTTATCATTTCTATTTCTGTCATTTTAATCTTCTTTTGTTAACAAAACATTTACCTTGTTAACTAGTTATACATGGTTTTCTTTTTATGGTTAATTTTATGAGTTGTCAGGGTTGTTGAGGTGATGTATCATCCTTTGTCTCATAAGTATCATAGTTGAGGAATGATTTTATGTTATTATCTATGCTTACAAATATTTTCATATTTAGAGACCTGAATGAAGAAAGTGGATTCATAAGTGGAGATGAAGGAGAAAAAAAGTGAGATCGAAATGCCAATGCAATCTCAACCAAGTGTGAGAAGCAAGAAGGTATTCCAAATGGAAGCAATAAAGGAGGGATGCAAAGTGTGCATTGCATGACACAAAAGAACTATTTCCCAAAGCAAGCTTCGCTCCTAAAGAGCAATGATGTGAAGAGGATGATAAATACCACTTCCAATCTAGTAAAGAATGAAAAGGCAATGCAATTTTCAGCCATGTGTAAATAAAAAGAATTCTCAAGAATCAAAGTGTTGGAAGTATGTGAGCAATAACAAGGAAGTGGAAATCTAGGTTCAAGGAGTTATCACATTGAATCATATTTTGTCTCACAATAGTGGGAAAATATTGTAATTTCTTAATTCTATAGAATAATTATTCTCATGTTTAGCTTGAATTGTCAAAGCAAGAATAAGACAAAATTTGTAAGAAGCTCAAGAGTCAACTAGGGTAGTTGAACAATGATGAAGTTGGAAGGCCAAAAACCAAAAGCTAAACCTATATATAAAACCATTTGTGTTCAACCAAAAGGTCATATTTTTGGTGTTGTAAGTTATCGTCATGTATAAATAAGGAGACCATTTATAACAAGTTGATTCATGCTCTTGGAGTTGTGCTTGTATGTGCACTATTCTCTTGTTTCTTGTTTCTTAGTGCTTTTGGATGTCGGTATAAGATCTCATGGAATATTCTCTTGATTATTATGTTGATTTTCACTCACTTTATTTCTAGCTAACCTATGTTCTAAAATGGAGAGTTTCCTAGTAGCATTGGACTATTCTCTAGTACTCAACAACATCGATTAATCATAAACAATTGTAGTGGACTCTTCTCTCTTTTGTCATATGACTAATCTTGTTTCATTTAGGTTTTTTGTTGGTTTCTAGCAGGGAATTTCTCGGTAGCTTGCAGAGTATTCTTGGTCACTCATAAACTTCAATATACATATATGATTTAGTGGTAATCTATCTTTTTTATCATTGTACATGTCGTTATGTCTCATCTCAACTTTGGTTACTAAATGGTTTTGCGACAAGTGTTATTGGGAATTGGATTGTTTCACTTTGGGAGGGAGTTGGGAGATACTTATTCAAGGTCATTTCAATAACAATGGTGGACTATTCTCGTTATTATTGGATGCATTTTCAAAATTCATTTTTTTCTCCTGTAATTAGGATATGGTTAGTGCACTCCAACATTAATCAAATGGATAGGAAGAACATAGTAGTGTTGAATTTTGTAACTATGGTTGATCTTCATAATGTATATTTGGCCCTTGATGTATTTTATATTGATAATTGTAAAGCATATTTTAAAAGAGAATTGTTTTTGAGTCAAGTCCCATTTGGACTTATAAAAGAAGAAAATTTGTTTTTTTAATTTGAAATTTTTAGCTCCAAGTTTGTCAAGTCTACCTACCTCCAAGTCTGCCCCCCCCGTCTCTCTCTGCTACCTCGCACATCTAGAAGAAATTTCTCTCTACAATTCACATTTTTCTATGCACACTCTCTCTCTTACGTGCGCACACATGTGGAAGAACTCTCTCTATAGTTCACATTTTTCTAGGCAGTTTCTCTCTCTCTCTCTCTCTCTCTCTCTCTCTGCTACCTCGCACATGTGGAAGAACACTCTCTCTCTACATTTCACATTTTCTAGGGAGTTTTTGTTGCAAGGGCTGAAATTTATGGGCAATTGCAGGGGATCAAATTCTAGGATTCTGGTAGTTGCAGGAGAGCTGAAATCCCGGGGCAGTTCAGTAGAGCGAAGTGTTGGATTAGATTGGGAGGCTTGACTTGGAGGGGTCAACCAGGTTTGACCATAGGTCTAGGTGTGTCTCTTGTTGAACAAAATAATTTCCCTATTGAAAAAGGTTGTTGGGATTTTCCCCTTAATGGGTTTTCCCAGGGTAAATTTTGTATTCTCTTTATGCATTGTGATCTCTATTTATTCCATTGTTATTGTATGGTTGAATTTCTAAAGTATAATTGTTTAATGATATATTGGAAAAACTAAAAAAAGAGCAACATCATTAGAAATAATTATTAGTTTTTAGAAAATTGTGCTAGTATCTATCGCACTTGAAAAAACAACAAGTAGAACATCTTACCTTGCATATGAAAGCAAGGCCATACATGAAGGGCTTGTCATTTCAACAATGAGAGGGATAATTGGGCCCTTTATTCGGTTAAGCCTATATCATTTCTTAGGGTCAACAACCAATGTCAATATTTGATGGTAAGAGAGTGATGGCAAGTGGACTCATGTAGAGCCATTCTTTTAAGTTTTTTGTTCACAACTCATGGCTCTACCCCAAATGCCTATGTGCAAGGACAACATTTCTTTGTAGTTGTCAGGACCTCTGCCTATTCTCCCAATAAATATAGTTAATTTATTGCCAAAAGTTAATAGAAGGTGATGTAACTACATTAGAGCATATTTGAATTTATGAAAGTGGACTTTGCATACTAAAAGTTATTGAAGGAGATGTTTTGTGTAGCTAGGTTATTTCCCTTCAATTAAAGGTAAATTCCAAGATTTGTATTATTACTTACATGTCCAGTCGATTCATGCTTGGAAGAATTTCAAGGAATTTTCAAGGATGTGTATGACAATTATTGAATAGAAAAATTATATCTAGAACTAGGATGTCTATGCAAAGAAGAGAAGATGACAAACTTGATTAGAAATTAACATGAAGTTCTGACATATGTATTATTAGCTTTTGGGAAAACCATAGACCATCACTTGTGAATGGTAGTTAAATTATTTTCTTGCTGAAATAGTCTTCATTAAAAAATAAAAGAGATTTAATGTTAACCTATGAAGAGTTGTGGCATATAGAAAAGGACTTGCAAATGTATCATATATCTTTGCCCCTATCCATAAATCTTGATGATGATATTTAATATGAAAATAATTCATTCAATTATGGGAAGGCTAAAATAGGAGATTTGGTTGTGTTACAACTTAAGGTTTTTTCAAAAGGATATCAACAATAAGGAAAGCACCAATGCACATAATGGTTCTATTTAGAAATCCTATTGACATAAAGTGTAATCCAAAATCATGAGTACGTGCATCATTATTGGGTGGGTTTCTTATCACCTTGTTGAGACCAAAGAAATTATTTGGTCAGTTATATTCAAAACCATGCATCTCCCTCATAGATTTCACATACTCAAGGGTTCCTTCACACTTCGACAATTTTCTCTTAACTTGACATCCCTTGGAACCCTTCACAAATACTTAAAACTTCGGCCTTTTCTTCCTTGTTCGAACTTTGCTCTCATCTAGATTTCTAAATCAGACCCTCCACCTATTTGAGTTGTTGTCTTGGCCTTGTTGAAACTCATAGGGTATAAGGTTCCACTTGTGATTTTTATCATGATGGATTGGTTTACAACATGGTATATGTGAAATTTTAGAAGGATTGGGGGGCATGCACCTTCATGTTTTGCTTGGAAAGGAATCTTGAGCTTCTTGTGTATTCATGATTAATGAACCATATATTGTTACTCTTATCATTGCATTTTTTCCTCGATGGCTCAACTTACCTTATGGTGATGCTTACACCTTTCCTTACATGAGTTATCCTAGCATCATCGTATTATTGCTTGCGCATTTGTATGGAGATCTAGTCATTGTTATTTTATGGCAGGGTATGGCTCTTATGGAGGAGCCCCCAAATTTGGAGATTTTTAACAGTTGGAGCACTCTATCATGATATTGGTTGTCACTATTGGTGAAGCACTCCCCTCTTCAATGTATATTTCATGTAATCCATAGCTAGTTGGCCCATGTTGATCCAGTTAGGGGCCTATCATACGAGCACTCTTGCTTATGTGGCTTGGTTTGTCACCTAAGATGGTCTATGATGATGTCTAGGGCACTCACCTCTTGCTACATGGATCTCAAGCATACTTCTTGAACTTGTTGATTTTCCATGGTTTTGGCACTTGATCATGCTCTTTGAGGAGCACTTCACTTATCCCTTGTTGTGCACAAAGAATGATGATGGTTATTCTTAGTGATTGGACTTCAGAGCACATATTTTAAGGTCACTTTGATACAAGGAGGTGGTTCTAAAAACTTGGCACACATTGGGCCATGAAATTTTGAGAAGCCATTTTCCTTAGTCATGGTGATCCACGTCTTGGGCATTGTGATCCCTGCATTATGCTTTGGGGCATTTCCTAGGTTGTTGGGGGAGATTTGTCATATGTTTTTTGCATGGTCATCTCTCTTTATTTAATGATATGCCCCAGTTTTGATGGATGACAACATTTTGGGACATGGTTTAGGTGATTTCAGCCTATGGATGAGGGTTGATGGCATTATACCTCTAGGTGAGAGTACCTTAGGGCTTGACATGTCTAACATGATCCTATGGTGATGTTTGATGAGATAGAAAACCATTTTTATTGAGCAATCCACTATTTCATGATCCTTCAACTTTACATGGTATAGTTAGAGTGGTCAACCCACTCCTTGTTGCACAATTAATCTCCATTGCTATAGCGCTTGGTTTCCTTGTTTTATTTTGATATTGAGGTTCCATTTCATCAAGGACATATATTTCACTTTCATATATCAAACCCCTACTTGTGCACATGTGAAGGAATTTCTTGTGGATTAAGAATATTTTATCATCGAAGATAGGTCATTCCATGCATGTAGAGAAAAATGGGGTTTGTGTTGACTTAGCCTTTGGTTCACAATCTATATTCAATGTTGTTGAACCTACCTTTATGAGATCCACTTAACTTGTATTGATTTATGGAGGGCCATTATACATTGGAGCTATATGTGTCATTTGATGGTTTATTGCACATTTCTTGAAGGCGAATACAATTTGGAGCTTGATCTTGGGTTACTTGTAACACACTTCTCCTAAGCCCTCCATCTTTTGAGGCCTCTTTGCACTTATTTTCATGATGAGGAGGGGGGCGTCCAATTGAGGAGGCTACTTTGCATACATTTTCATGTTATTTTGGTGAGGATGTCCACTTATGGAGGATATTAACTTGGTCTTCAACCTTGTCAATACTTAGGATTATTGACATCAATATGAATTGGCTCACTATATAATTTTTCATCCATATCAATGCTTTTAGAGTGGATTGAAGGAATCAACTTACAATAGCAATTTTATCAGTGGGACCCAATTTGGAGAATTGGGATTTAAAACCTTATGGGGCCAAATTGAGGCAATAAATGACAATATTTTGGGGTAAAATTTTCCTCTTAAGTGTAGGGCCCCATGACGCTATTCTACACTAAAAGGTCTTTCCAATGGTGCAATAATCACATCAATTTGAGTTTGGATAAAAAAGTTATGCTTCCCAAAAGTTGACTTATTGTGATTGACCACCATAATTCGAGAGGATGCGCTAGCCACATGGGCACTTTCAAGAAAACTCTAGAATGGTCAAAGTTGTAACTCTATTTAAAAGTTGAAGGAGTCGAACTTAACCCCTAGTTGGGTACTAGGTTGTGTTATAACCAAGCCACTAGGAGGAAAAGGCGTTCCATTCTATTTGTTTGCATTTTGTTCCATAGGAGAGAAGAGTAGCTGAGTGTGGATATAGAGAGAGAATAATAGAGGGAGTTTGTGTTATTTAGCAGCCCACGAGCCATGGGTCTTAGGAAACTCTATAGAGTGAGCCTTCTTTTTTGTACTTGCATCATTTCCATTCTAGACCTAGAGAGCAAAGCAACCTCACTTTCCATATGGGTTTTCTCTCGTTAGGGTTTCCCATGGCATATATTGGTGTTCATTGTGGTTTGTGAGTGATTGTATTTACCTATTCTCTATTTTTTGCATGTTATCTATTGCATGTATAGACAACAAAACAATAATAATGAATATGGAATCTTAAAGGAACTAACTCTTCATAGTATATATTTCAGTTTATTTTGACAAAATTGTTGAGACAAATTATCAAGTGGAATATCCACGACAATTTACAGATAAAAAATGTGCCACATGGAACCTCTATTATACACTCATTATATTCCATGGAAGACCTAGCCTAAAGGGCCAAACATGCATATGGAGTTAGTCATTTAGCACATATCTTAAGGATCTAGTTATGGATGGATTTGATTTGAGGAGATGATGCATGGTTAAACCCTCATCTAAAGGAGGTATCATACTCTTCTCCTCTCTTCTTGGAGACGATAATTAATTCCATTATTTTATTATTGTTTGACTTGTCTATTGGATTTGGTTACTTAGGAACTTTATTATATTGTTTACTTGGATATTTTTAATTGTACCTTTTTGGAGGAAAATGTGGATCTCAACAACTCATTGCTACTTTTCGTAAGGAGGCTATTAAGAGGGCTATTTTATTTTTATTCCTTCAAGGACTTGTTACCCACCAAAAGTGGGCAACCCATAAGGAGACAAAAAAATTCCTCCTTTGATAATAGCTAACCAACAACCCTATGAAGGTCTTTAGATAGATTTATGCCAAAGCTCTAGATCTTTGTCTCTAGTACCTAGTTCTCCAGTTAGTGCTTTCACCCATCTAACATTCTTCTTGAAGGAAGATGGACCATTTATCAATAAGTACTTCAACAATTTTAGCAATTATATGCTTTCATTTAATGTTAAGGACATATTAATATGAATCATGGGGCAAACTAGATGATTAACAACTCCTGATTGTATCCTTGTTCCCACACTTCACCTGGGAGGTTAGCCTTTAACTTAGTCTAGTGGAACGTCTTCTAAGGCCTTATGTTTTAGGAAGGGCACTAATAGGGGGAAATGATTCATATAGTGTGTCCATGACGATCCATACATACCACTTTCCATCCTTCCCTGTTATTCATCTCCACTCTTTGCGTTGATTGACATTGGTCATTAGGATTGGCACCCTATATCTACATCATTAAGCTAGGGCTCGAAAATTTGACCCCAAAGGTTGATGCAACTAAAAGAACGGTAAAGAATATAAAGGAATTGTTACCACACAATCTAGAAGGCCTTGGAGAGGGAACCCCTTGAAGACAAAGAACTAGACTAAGTGCTAACAATGGGACAATGGCCCATTGTCACCACAGCAAAGGTCCCCTACTCTTTACAAACTTTCATTGATGGGAGGAGTCTCGGTAAGATACACAATCACCTTTGATAGATTTCTATGGTTTATGGTGCTAGGTGATGTGGTAGGACCTCTTAAGGGAGGCTTAAAGTGATGAAATGATGTTTGAAGGTACTTCCTTCCCTCTAAGAGACCTATAAATGACTTGTGCAAGACCTAGGGTTTTGAGAATAATTTTCGATAAAAACACTCCCAAGATCAAGGCAAGGAGGAGAAAGGGCTTCTTATGATTTAGTTCACCAAGTCCTAGGCTCATACAACCCTCAAAGAAGTCCCCAAGTTGAGACAATAACAAACTAGGGTTTCCCTCTTAGGGCGCACCTAAGGAAAGAGATTTTATGGATGAAAACCAATTAGATGCCCACCAAACTTTGAGGTCAAAAAGGTAAGACCATAGTCTCGGTGTCTAGGCTCTTTGAATGCACTGAATCACTCTCTAATGGAATTCACTCTATGCCCTAGCCTAGATGTCCTACTTTAGGGGACCAAAACTTAGAAAAGGAAATTTATGGAGAAAATTTGGGTTTGATCACCAAAGGCTTGGACTATTGCCTTGTTCTTTGGGCATACAGAGTCTTAAATGTCTTAGATTAGCCAAATTTGTCTTTAAGGAGGTCAAGAATTGATGCCCTAGGTACCAACCCCCAACAATTACCCACTCAAGAATTATAGATTTTTATGGAGAAAATCAATATTTCACCACTAGGAACATTCATCACATGTCATAACATGAATAACATATGCAATTGCCAACCAAATAGCCTTCAAAATTTATCTTCACAAAATTAGAGCACAATGTAGCGTTAATCTAGTTGCAACAATTCCACACATTAGACATCATTTCAAAAGCAAAACTTCAATAAAAGGCACTTACAAGATGACATGCAATATATCCATCCATAATCCAAGAGATAGCTCCAAAAGAAGATAAAAAATCAACTCCAAATATCAAAATGCATCCAAGATACTTCAATAGCCAATCCAAGAACAAGTGTGAATTAGCCTAAGAGGCTGAAATTCCCAAGTGATGATGATGATCAATTCAAATGAAATGATGTTCTATTTATATGTGTCCTACTAGGTCGAATTATGCCTACAAGCCCCTCAACATTATAAAAAAGGGCATGATACATCCCTTGGTCACAAGCTGACCAAGTAGCTTCACAAAAATATGAAGTAGCCATCCAAATGCAAGCTGAAATGATGACACTATGCTGATGTAGGGTCATTGGAAAGCAACATTAAGTTGTCTTTGTGCCCAAATGTGTGAGAGGGCCACATGAATCTTGAAGTAGGGGATGGCCACTAATTTTCAATGTAAATCATCGTGTGGGCCCCAATTTTGTGTTTGGGGCATAAAAATTAGTCTCATGGGTCTCCTAGTGATAGAATAGTCTGTGATGCTCCAATACTGAGGGCTCTGACAATGGTGCTTGCCCTCCCATATCTCAAGGGATGAGACAAACCTCCTACGATCCTTAGATCAGCTATCACACCACGTGGTAAATGTTAAGCCGACTAAGGCACACTGGTCCAAGTGCATCCTCTCGTGAATAATGTGGTGCAATGAGCATATTGCTAAGGGTGTTGAAGGTGCCCATGGTATGAAATGATGCTTTACACATGATGGGAGTCCCATGGCTCTCAGCGCTTGACCCGGGGTTGTCAATATGATATTTTGGTGGACTTGGGCCCCAATTGAGTTGCCCAACCCATTATGAAACCACCCGCAAATCACACATAATGTCCAGTTTTGCATCCTCACCATTAAGTACAATAATTCATTAGTGCATCTAAGTGAACCAAGCTTGATAATCAAGGGCACATTGAGACTTCATATGGGGCCTCCCTACCAAATTTGGGGCTTTGATCTCAAAGCAGTGTTACCTGCCTAAGTGGGAGTGGTTAATAAAGGACCTTATTAGGTGTTCACAACCTCTAAGGGGAAAGATAGGTCCTTGGTACATCCTTCAATTGATAGGTGGCATATGAATGATGATGAAATGGATGGGGTCCTAGGGATCTTAAGGCCAAATGTTATGGGTACAAGGATAGCGATAACGAGGGATGTCCACATAGTGGGTATATATAGATGTAGGAGGGTGCAATCGTGGATACATGAGTTGCCCAACCTTTGTTTTTATAACCTTCTTTATTTTCCTTTTTCCTTTTCTTTGACTTTTTTTCTTTGTATTACTACTCAGGTCTCTAGGAAATTAGAGCATGTTGTGAATGATATAAAGCAGTTATTACCCCCTTAAGGTGGCGCAATTCCACGCCCACTAGGGGTTGGGACATGCATGGGTTCCTTAAAGATGTGGGGGCACTCATGGTCCCTAGGAACCAGGGTGATGGCCATGATAAGGGGTAGAGCTCATGTTTGACTTTTGACCAAGTGCTATATTAAAATGTCTCGACCATCTTTTTCATTTTATAATATTCTTTTCCTTTGGTTCTTGCTTATGGCCATGATATGCTTTTAACTTTATTTTAGATGCATCAACCTCTGGGGAAACATCTCCAGGCTCGACCTAGATATGTGGACCAGGGAAGGGGGCGTGTCAATGCCTTGTGGACCCAGTGGTCAAGTGGAACCAAAGAAGGAAAATGATGAAAATAGGGCTTGTAATGTGCAGAGCGGAGTGAAAAATGTGGAATGGGAACTACCAAAATTGGGGTTTCCCAAGTAGTGCATGTTATTTTATGGATTTTTGGTAGCATAAAACATGTCTTCTAGTCTCAGATGGTGCTAAGAGGCTAAGGAACACAAGATCTCCAATACCCAGAAATGGTTTCACAAGATATGGCTCTGAAACACCTTAATTAAATTAATTAGCCAATAGAAAAAATTATTTCCTAAGTTTAACTTAGGAAAGTTGTTTAAATAAAGTTAATTAAGGATGTTTGAGATTGCTCTAGAGACTTCTATTGATGAAGTCTAATTGATCTTATTCGTTGATGGAGATTTAATCTTGGTCGTTGAAGTGTCAATGATAGATTATAAGAGCAGCTTGAAGGGATGGAGAGACACATGATTGTGAGAGCATCAGTTATCTTGGAAGATCGAGCTACCCAGTTCACAATTTCAGTGAGGTCATAGTTTGATCTAGAGGGAGAGCATCAAAGAGAGGGAGCAACAAAAATTTTGGGAGCGGGATTCCAGAGAATTTCTCAGTGATTTTCCAGTGCCAGAGTAGTAGGAAAAGGGCGGTTGAATAGTCTACATAAGAGGTCGAATTCTACAATGTGAATTATCTAGTCCATTAGTGCAAGTTGTCAGACGAGGTTTTGAGCAATTGTTGGAGGCTGAATAATTGTCTAGAAGGCAAAGCGAATTTCTTCTAGAGGCAGAGGGAGGCTAGATGCCCAATTGGAGGTAGATCCATGGCTATACAATTTGCATAAAGCCAACAATGTGCATTCCGTCTAGCAATGCGAGCATCCAGAGTGGGGTGCAAGCAAGCTAGAAAGGGTTGAATATATTTACAGAGGAGATCCTTGATCTCCAGATCATTTTGTTGGATATTTACCAAAGGATTTCCAATTGGGCATCCAAATTATTGTACTCTCAAATTTGTTGCATTATAATAAAATAAACCCTCATATGTTGCATCGGTTTTCCCTTCACAGTTTTTCTAGTGTCTTTTCAGTCAATAAAAATTTGTCGATTTTTATGTGTGTGCATCTATTTCTCATTTCCTGATTTTACTCCTGCAATGTATTTTTTATTGTGAAGAATTGCAGTGTGATTTATTCGTTATTTTTCGTAAAACAAATAAACAGCCAATAAGTTAGGAGAATAAATTCCAGTTGTTGCAATTTAAGGAAATTTCATAGTGCCCTTCCTAAAACCATAAGGTCAATACAGGAGATCCCAATTGAGGAATAACCCCCCATTTAAAGTGAGGGAGAAACCCTGGTCAAAGCACATCCTTCTTCCATGTCACCCAATAATCCTGCCCAAAATGCCTAAGAAAAACAAGCATAAGCACCTGATTACACAATGAAAAACATACCTTATGGGTTGGATTTCCCACCTTCTAACATATGCTCTTGACAAATGGGCGAGGGGGCATATGACTGATGCAGGGAGCAGAGATCAAATGGCACAAAATATCGGCTACATCAGTGGCTATCAGGGGTTGTTGTTTGTTGGTTGAAGAGATAACTAAGAGAAAAATTCTCCTATGAGTCACCCACTTTTGGTGGCTAACAAGCACAATAGAAAGAAACTGTAAAATCAAAAAGATGGTTGGGACTTATTTAGCACATGAGAAAAACTCAAGCATAAGTTTTACCAACCCCACCCCCATTAGCCATAACCCAGTTCCTCAAGCATTTAATGAATTTTCTTCATCTAAAATATAAGAACTATTGAATGTCCCAACCCCAAAGAGCGAGAAATTGATGCATCTTTGAAGGGTATTGGAAAAACATGGAGCAAGTTGGGTCTCCTAATATATGCATCAAAGAGAGACAAATCATTAAAGTAAAAGGTGCACCATAAGGGTGGAAAAAAGCAGGCCAAAGAAAGGGGTAACTCATGCCTCCATAATTGCCCCCTCTTTACAGCATTATACCCAAGATGTTAGACTTCCATTAGCTAGTCTCATGGTTGTGGCATATTTCTTGAAGTCTTTCCCACTCCACGACCACATTATCACATGCACCTATGGACTGATGGGTCTACCTCGGACATGCCACTCCACTTGGGGGTTAGAAACACCTAATAGGGCTGACCTAATCATCCCTAACATAAGTAAGGTAGCTTATTTACAAATATTGAGCTAGTTAAGCATTTGAAGGTAAGTCTCATGTAAAGTACTTTTGTGCCCTAGCATTAGATATGGTCCATTATGATGCTTTAATGGTTTAGTGTCCGTAATGATGTTTCCTTGTTCCAAATCCCAGATGAGGATGGATGTCGCTGAGATGACTTGGGAGGGATAGCACACCATGCCTTGACACCAACACTTGCCATAGATGATGTTGTGTCATGCCTACGTGCCCTAAGAGGGTGATATAAGCCTTCTTGTGGATGATGTCATGGTGGAGGAGGTGCCTTTCTGGAGATGTACCCATGCACCTTAATGATTTCTTGGAATAAGGGGCACCTATGGAACATTTCATCACTTGCTTGATGGAGAGTGATCATTCTTGGAGGATGGTGTCATGGTGGAGAGTTTGTATTCCCACATGTGTGGGTTATTTTAGCATTATTATTATGTTTTTGAGCTATCTCAAGGCCAGTATGTGGCCTTTGACCTAGTCGAATGCTTTAAACAAAATTTTTAGGGCTTTTCTTGTAAATTTGTAGAAAAGTGACTTTGTTACCCTCATATAAATAGAGGGGAGTCACTTTCCATTAATCATCATCATCATTCATCACACATCCTTCTCAAAGTAGCTCTTGACTTTGCTCTTGGATGCAATGTGATCATTTGTGGAGTGAAATGCCTTGGCAAGGATATTTTCATATGGATGACTTTTGGGATTGATTGAAGTGATTTTGGTTGGAATTTAGAAAGTGCAAATGTCATCTTCTTCCATTTTGCATGCTATATTTATGATAGGGTTTCTATGTGTGCCATATTAAAAAGTGCAACCTATTTCCTTGAAATCTCAATTCTTTATGGTATGTAAAATTTGTCTTGCAAGAATCCATCAAAGGAACTTGATTCATGCATCGTTTGACTTTAAAATCTCTATATAGAAAAGTTTCTAGTTTATAAGAGACAAAATTCTTTCTACTACCTCTTCATCCAAGGCCCTATATCATTCACATTGCCCTAATTGACTCCATTGCCCAATAAGATAAAGGCACTAGTCTAATAGGAGTTTATCATCATATTTTTTTTTCCTTCTATAATTTTATGGTAACAAGGATTAGGTTAGCTTAAATCTCCATTATATAGAAATTTTATGCCCATATGTTATTTCGCTATTTGAAGAGATTGCATTTAATAATAATAAAAGGAAAAATTTATCTTTAATTACATATTTTGTTGCTTTCACATGCATTTTCATCCATTTAAAACAACTGTTTACTTAACCCTAGCTTGCCTCCTTCATAGCTTATTGATCCTTTGTTAATCTTATCCCTTATATGTTATTTTCTAGAGTTGTTATATGTCGTTGTGTGCCCTAACTATGCATATATTAAAAACCCTAACTTCTAACAACTCTCTTCTAAATTGTAAAGGTATTAAGGAAGTGCACCTTAATTTTAAGCAATTCTTATCTCATTTTTTCAAGGCTTTGCCAATACCTTTCCTTCGATCATTAAACCTTGTATCACCATTGATCCCTCCTTAATTGAATACCTTTCCGGTGATCTTTTGTAGGGAAGCCTCCTTTGTGGGAATAATTTCACCACTAAATAGCAGGAGAGAAGCCATTGAGGTGACAATGGTGGATGTTCTCTTGCTGCCATAAGACTTAGGTTCTCTAGTGGAGCTTTGCACTAGGCCTGTTGAATTTTGTGATAACATTTTTGACATCGTTTCCAAGGAAGAGTTAAGTCCACCTCCTTATAATACGGAGTCTATGCTTCAATATATTTTGATGAGAATATCCCAAATCAATAAAGTTTCTCATCTAGCAACTCCTTAATCCAATTCCTGTACAAGAGTTTCTAGTATCCAATCCAAAGGAGCCATTCCTCCTAGAAAGAATATTGTTGCTGCTTCTAGCTCTCTTGTAGCAAGATCTTGTTTTGGTAGCCCTTATGCCTCAACCATAATGGCTAAGCCATGGCTTAACATTGTTTACAAGTCCCTTGAAATGAGTGCAATTAAATGATACCCTCACAAGTTTCTCGACAAGTATGAGGAATCGTTTCCCAAGTTCAGTGAGACTAATGTAATCATTGTTGAGCAATACATTAATTTTTTTACTGTTGGCGGAAGAGAAATCCAGATGACAGTGTAGTCATGAGGTTGTTTTTGCCTTCCTTAGAAGAAAATGTAGAGATTGGTACCTAGATTTACTCGTTGAAGGAATCAAAGACTAGGACCAACACCATCAAGCATCCAACCAAAGATGCACAATTGTCAAGGAAGGAATGCAATTGCTAGCTAATATCTAGGAATCTGAGAGAGATGATAATTTAAGTCTTAAGGATTTCACTTGGAGGTTTGATAAGTTACTCAAGGAATCACATTAACTCTATAAGCCTGCTAAGAAGACCATCCCGCATTGTACATTGATGTCTTTCTTGAACAAATTTATTATGCCTTAAAGGACAAGGAACCCATGAACCTTGAGCAATCCAAAGCATACGATGTAATTGTTGAATACATCTAAGATTGGCTTGTTGTGACATCCTAGAGCCAAAATGGAGGTCAAAGCTAAGCCATCTACACAAGTTGATCCCACATTGCGATCCTTTCCCCAAAAGTTTGATAACATCACTAATGAGTTGATGCAAGGGAAAATGGATATGATGAATAAGTTGACCATATTACAAAGTATGGTCTAAATTATCCTCCTAGTCCTAAATTCAACAATGATAGGGCCCCTAGAAGGAAGCAAAACCCAAAGTGGTGGCAAGAATGCATCTCAATAGTTTGTTCCTAACATCCTTGCCCCTACAAATATGATAAATAAATAGGGTCTTCCTTGTCAACGATGTAAATATTTTCATTCTAAAGAATAATTCCCTCATAATTAGTTTGAAGAGGAGGATAACCTGGAGCATTTAAATTTAACCCTACAAATATGATAAATAAATAGGGTTTTCCTTGTCAACTATGTAAAGATTTTCATTTTGAAGAAGAATGCCCTCATAATTAGTTTGTAAAGGAGGATAGCCTGGAGCATTTAAATTTAACCAACAACTTTGATCCCCTTGCTACTTTTCCCAACATAATATATTCTCTTCCTTAACAACAACATGAAGGGCTAACCAAAGAATATGCTAAAGTGTTGAGAAATCGATGCTTATAGGAATAAGGGTTCGATTCCTCTTTCTTGATAATTACTTGTGATTTATGTTGGCTTCTTTTACATCTTTGTTAGTTTATCTTTCATCAAGAAATTACCAAATTAAATGTGTCAGGCCAGGAGGTAACTCCTCAAATGAAATTATGTTTATTCATTGTAGTTGTTCATAGTTATATACATAAGGGAGTCACTGTTGAGTTTCATCTCCCAATGACTCTTCATTTTCTCTTATTAATTATTTACAATTGTTCACCCAATCCCTATGATTAGGTGTCAACATTCCCCCCCCTAATCTGAAGGGATGTTGGTGAGTCCAAGCATCATTCTGAATCTTTCAAGCTTTTCTCTTCCAAGCGCTTTGGTGAAGATGTCTGCAATCTGCTCATTAGTGGAACAATGGCGAAGATGGATTGTTTTGGCCTCAACATGATGTCGAATCAAATGATATTTTGTATTGATGTGCTTCGTTCAATCATGGAACTTTGGGTTCTTGGCCAACTTTATTGCAGAGGTATTGTCAATCATGAGTGGAGTCGAATGTACTTGTTTTACCTGCAAATCTTCTAGAATTTTCCTGAGCCACACAATTTCTTTTGTTGCCTCAATTGTTGCCACATATTCTGCCTCTGTTGTAGAACCTGCTGGAGCTGATTGTTTGCGTGATCTCCAAGAGACAGCTCCTGATCCAAGACTCATAACATAACCAAAAGTAGATACCCCAATTTCTTTGTCTCCATCGAAGTCTGAATCAGAGTATCCAATCAAGCTGAAGTCGCCCACCTGTGTATACTTGAGTCCAAAGTCTTGAGTTCCCTTCAAGTACTTTAGAACTCTTTTTGCAGTAGACCAATGTCCCTCACAAGGCTTTTGCATAAATCTGGAGAGGATTTCAACAGCAAACAAAATTTCTGGTCTGGTAGTAGTCAGGTAGTTGAGACTTCCTACAAGCTGTCTATACTTTGTTGCATCCTCAAATTCTTTTCCTTCAATGGATGTGAGATTTAAGTTTTGTTCTGTTGGAGTAGTTAGAGGATTGCATTCAGCCATGCCAAACGTGTTCAACAGATCTCCAATGTACTTCTTTTCAGAAAGGAATATGGACTTCGAATGTTGAGTTACTTCTATACCAAGATAGTAATGAACATAGCCCAAATCAGTGATTTCAAAACCTTTCCTCAATTCCTTCTTTATGGATGCAATGTAGCTCTCATTATTCCCTGTCATCAAAAGATCATCTACAAATACCACAAGATATACAATTGTTTTGCCAACTTTCTTGACAAACAAAGTTGCATCATCAAGATCATAATGTTTGAAATTGAGTTTCAGAAGATGCTCAGTTAGTTTTTCATACCAGGCCAAGGCCATACAAGGATTTCACAAGTTTTCATACTTTATGCGCATGTCCTTTCACAGCGAATCCTTCAGGTTGGGACATAAAAACATTCTCTTTTAGATCTCCATTCAAGAAAGCAGTTTTTACATCCATTTGATGGACTTTCAAACCGTTCTGAGCTGCTAGGGCAAAGAGTGTTCGAATGGTAGCTCATTTTGCTATGGGGCAAAAGTATCCTCATAATCGACCCCTTCCTTCTGTGCAAAACCTTTTACCACAAGCCTAGCTTTGTGCTTGTCAAGTGAGCCATCAACTTTATACTTGCTCTTGTAGACCCACTTGCAGCCAATTGGTTTGGTTCCCAATGGAGGATCAACTAGCTTCCAAGTGTCATTCTTTATCAAGGCATCATACTCCTTTTGCATCGCTTCTTTCCATTCATCATGAGTAGCCGCTTCTTTGAAGGAAGTTGGTTCAAAATATGTAGACAAATTCAATTCAAAATCATAAGAAACATCCATATCAACATGTGAATGAGAGTCATCTACATCACCTCCATTTTGTCGGGTTGAATTTCTAGTTCCTGTCTTTCCAACCTCATCACGATGAACACTTTCAAGTGTTTTGTCAACCACTTTCGGGGACCTTTCTGAGATGGTCCAGGCTGCTCAGTTGATTGAGTTGGGACTGAATCAAGATTGAGTCTCTCAATTTTGTCAATCACATCACTCAAAGTATCATCAGTGGTTGGAGTTTCATGCGAGGGAGAGAGTGCTTCAGAAGAAGATTCCACAAGTTGATCCAGTATAGGAATCCCCCTTCAAGATATGGAATCTGATTATCAAATTCTTGAAATGATTTTTCATTTGTGAATCTATCCAAGCGATCAAGTTGCCGCTCAACAACATTGTCAGCTTTGGATGATTCAAGAAAGATTACATCTCTAGATACAACAAACTTTTTATTGACTTCATCATAGAGACGGTATGCTTTGGAGGTGTTTGAATACCCCAGGAAGATACACTTACGACTCCTTGCACCAAGTTTGTTTCTATGTACCTTTGGTATCAAGGCATAACATGTGGAACCAAAGACCCTAAGATGCTTTACCAAAGGAATGTGCCCATACCACATTTCATAAGGAGTCTTGTTTCTAATAGCATTAGATGGACATCTATTCTTTACATATACAACACATAGAACTGCATCAGCCCAAAACATCAATTTTACATTCTTGAAAAACATCATGGAGAGCACCATATTTAAGATTGTTCTATTCATTCTTTTAGCTACTCCGTTCTGTTGGGGATTATAAGGCACAATGGTTTGATGTTTGATTCCATGTTGGCGAAGATAGTTTTCAAAATCATTTGAAGTGTATTCTTTTCCATTATCAGTGCGAATAGAGCCAATATGAGATTGTGCATCATTTTCAATCCATGTATGAAAGTTCTTGAATGTTTGAAAAGCATCAGATTTGTTCACAACACATTTTGGTGTAATCATCAATAAATGTCATCATATATTTATTTCCATTTGCAGAAGGAACAGGCATTGGACCACATAAATTTGAATGAATGAGTTCAAGTTTTCTATGTGCTCTGGAATGTGAATCATGAAAAGACTATTTGCTATGCTTTCCTAGAATGCAAGCATCACATTGCTTAAGTTTCCTAGGAATTGTAGGCAAACCAGTGACACCATTTTTCTTCAACAAGCGGACGCTGTCATAGTTCAAGTGTCCAAATCTAGCATGCTATAATAAACTTGATGGAAATGTACCTTCATCATAATGAGAATTGTATGAGAAATTTTGTGCACGAACAGAGGTACCTTGCAGCTTGAGAAGCCTTTCTTCTTCTATCCCCATCATGACAAGTGAGTGATCTGATGTTTTTCTCACCTCAAACTTGCCATCAAACATATGAATGGAGTGTTCTTGCTGGCGGATGTGGACCAAGGACAACAAGTTTCTCCTCAGCTGTGGGAGATATAAAACATGATGCAGAAGAAAGTCTGGAAGACCAGACAATTTAAGCCTGATTGTGCCAAGCCATGATGGCTTGAGTTTTGATTTGTCTGCAAAGTATACCACTCCATCAACATTGTCAGTAAATTCTTCAAAAAAATCTCTTCTAAAAGTCATGTGGCAAGTTGCTCCTGAATCAAGCAACCAATCATTTTTCCAAGAAGCAAGTGAAGCATTAAATAAGTCTTCATTTACTCCAATATTACAGTGTGCCACAACATAGTGAACAGATTCAGGTGCTTTACCTTTCTCTTTGTCATTAGTTTTACCTTTGGGTTGGTTTTTTTCCTGCTCAATTTTGTCCCAAGGCAACTTGCATGTGGATGCATCATGTGATCCATCTCTATTGCAACATATGCAATGCAAATATGACTTTTCTCCTTGAGAGTGTCTGGCCCCCTGCCTCTAAAATTTCTTCTTCCTCTTCCTCTTTGACCACCTCTTCCTCTGGAAGAATCTTGAGCAAGATTCTTCTCTCTATGTGCAAGACACACAGCCTCTTCAGAAGACTGAGGAGTTGTCTTCTTCCCAAAAGCTTTCTCTCTTTCAACAAATTTTTTCACAAGGGAGTCAAAGGTAATTTCTTTGAGGTTTCCATTTGCTTGCAATGACTCAAGATAATTTGAGTAAGTGGGATAAAGTGCCTTGACAAAAGCTATCAGAGGAATGTCCAGTTCAACATTAGTGACTTTGATATCATGCATAATAGATTTTACTTCTGATGCAAGAGCAAGAGGATCATCATTTTGTAATTCAAGGCTGAACAATTTAATCATGAGTTGAACAACTTCAAGTGCAGAGTGTGAGTCATATAGTTCCTTCAGTTTTTGTAAGGCTTCGAAAGCATTTGAAAATGGCGAAATATGGTGACTCACCTCTTCATTTACAGATGCTATAATCAAGGCATAAGCCTTGCTGTTCTTATTTTCCTAAATGGTGAATTCCTTGTCTGAGGTAGGTTGTTCTGGTTCTTTGTCTCCGTCTCCAACACACACTCCTTTCCACAACTCATTAAAAATAAGAGTGTGTTTGATTTTCCGTGACCATTCTGGATAGTTCTCCTTGCCGATGAGAACCACTCCCACAATAGATATCAATGAATGCATTTAAAAAAAAAAATGTGTATTGTAAAAAAATATACTTCTACTACCAATACTCTATAAGAAATTGCACTTCTGGTTGTAAAAAAAAAATTAATATATATAATAGAGGTATATATATGAGGGAGGGGTTATGTGGTGGAAGCGCAATGCGATATTAAAAAAAATTATGATATTTGGCATTCACTAGAAGTTGGACCAATATGGAGGAAAATGAGATTGCAGATTTTTTACATGACAGCCAACTATTCCTTGACATTCTCCCTACCTATTACCAATGCTCTGCTTGCAAAAAAATCGGCGGCCCTGGCTTAAGATACAGATGCTGTCTGGATGAATGTAACTTCAACCTCCACGACTACTACGCAAGGGCTCCCGCTGTGGTTAATGCACCTCGCGTACTGGAGAAGCTCTTTCAACCAGCGTATTGATGCAGCTCTTTCAACCATCGTATTGATGTAAGGGAGCAGCTCTTTCAAGCAGCGTATTGATGTGAGGGAGAAGCTCTTTCAACTAGCATGTTGGAGTTGCCAGCATATTGGAGGCAGCGTGGAGAGGTAGGGAGAGCAGCTTTTACAAGCAGCAGCGTTGCCAGCAACATTTATAGTGTATGGGAGGATTTCAAATCGGATGTTCTACAGTGTTCGGTCACAAGATATTAGTGATGTAACAAGACATTTTCAAGGCAACAGGACTACCCAACAAAGGTCGCACGGTGGGTTATTGGTTTGAAAACAGGGATTCCATAGTCAACAGAATTGGAAAGGAGACTTGGAACACAAAGCATGCGATGAGATTGAAAAAATTGTGTGGAGTTGAGACGAATTTCAAGCGTTACACCAGATTATTATGTAGAGGGCAGAGGACAGAGAACTGAAGAATATGGAAGACTACAAATTTCTGAAAAATGGCAGAGGGGAGTTACAATGGCAGATTGCAATGCCAAAAATAGAATTGGCTCTGATACCATGTCAGACTAGGAGGTAACTCCTCAAATGAAATTATGTTTATTCATTGTAGTTGTTCATAGTTATATACATAAGGGAGTGACTATTGAGTTTCATCTCCTGGTGACTCTTCATTTTATCTTATTAATTATTTACATTATTTACAATTTTTCACCCAATCCCTATGATTAGGTGTCAACAAAATGTATATGAAGACCACAAGAACAAGCGACACAAGACGTAGGCACTCAGCTAGGGAAAAACCCCTCCAAGGGGAAAACCCAGTCCAACTCTTAAACTAGTAGATTCAAATCAAATTATACAATCCAATACCTTTTAGACCTAGACAAAGACCTCCTCCAATCACCAAGTCATCCCTTCCTTCCAATAGATGATCCCTGCCAAAGTCTTCAAGTGCCAGCTTCTCAAATGTATCTTCAATCCAAAATTTCAGTCCCCAGCTTCAGAATTTTGGACCTGCAGTTGATTCAAAAATTTCGGCCCCAGCTACAGTGCAAAAACTTCGCACGTGTGAGAGAGAGATGCCCAAAAACTTGGTTCTTGTCTTCCCCAACTTCTTCCTTCTTTCTCCTCAACTTTGCTCTTCTTTTCTGCCTCTTTCTCTTGTAGATCAAACTTGTTGAGTGTGTGCTTCAAATCAATTGAGTTGCATCTCTATATATACCCCTTTTGCTGGGTCAAATAGCCCTAATCCAGGTCGACTTGGTGTGGAGGTGACAAATGACACTTTTGACTACAAAATAATTCTTTTTACATGATACAAAAACCCAAGAAGGGTCTAATAAAAATGACAATGACTCTATTGACTCATGACAAAACCTATAAGCCTTCAATGGAGGCTTTGACCTGGAAAATAAATAAAAGAGCATGAAACCCATGCTTCAAAATATTTTTTCTTTTACAATAAATTTCTTCTCTCTTTCTTTTCATCAAATACAATTATGAAGACCAACACTAGTTACATTCTTCAACACTCTCTCTCAACTAGGGAGGTATTCATAATTATATAAATATAAAAGTACATGGAAGATCTCAAAATGATATGAATTATGAAGAGTCATAGCACACACAGTGCTACAGATTAGATACCTGACCAGGTAGTCTAATTGGGTGGGACTAAGGTGTACTCAAGCTTTAGCCACTCTAGGTACAATCAGGATTTTAACCTCTAACACAAGCCCAAGAATCTAGGTGCGTACCCAAGGTCGGAGCTCCAAAGACCAATGCCACCCTCCCTACTTCAAGATCTAGACATCAACACATATAGGTCAACCAGATGTCCTCCCAAGCATCTTTTTGCCCCAAGATGCTTCATCTCTCCCTATCAACTAAATTTGTAATATCGACCAATCCAAACATGCTTTTGAAATATTTGAACTTCTTATTTGGAAGCGATTTCGTCAATACGTCAGCTACTTGTTCATATGTCGGAATTTATTGTAGCTTCACGACCCCATCCTGCACCAAACTTCTAATATAGTGGTATTGTTTATTGATATGCTTTGTCCTTGCATGAAACACGGGGTCTTCAGACATCTTGATGCTACTTTAATTATCACAATTTATCACAGTGGGATCCAATGACCTTCCAAACAAATCTGACAATAGTTTTCTTAACCAAACTACTTATTTTCCTACTTCACATGTAACAACATATTCAGCTTCAACGCTACTTAAAGAAACAAGATCTTGTTTTCTACTCATCCATGAAATCATTGCAGATCCCAAACTAAAATAGCCACCGTAGTACTTCTTCCATCAGTCTCACTACCACCCTAATCGGAATCAGTAAAACTTGTTAATTTAACTTCCTTTCCATCATACTTCAGGCAGTGATGAATTGTTCCACGTAGGTATCTCAAGATATGCTTAGCATCTATCCAATGGTCATGATGAGGCTCCAACTAAAATTGACTAAGAATGTTTACAACAAAGCATATGCCAGGTCTAGTATTCACCAAGTACATCAAAGAGCCCACCAACTTACCATAGCTTGTAGGATCGACAAGACTAGAGTCGGAGCTTCTCAACTTATTTACATTTGTGATCATGGGAGTAGTCATAGGCTTGGAATCCATCATACCAAACTTTTGTAACATCTTGATTATGTACCTTCCTTAACCAAGATATATCTCACTGATTTTTTGCCAAACTTCCAAGCCCAAGTAGTAATGAATGAGTCCCAGATATTTCATTTCAAATTTTGTCGCCAACATTTTCTTACATTCTAGAATTCCACACTCCACATATATAATAAATAAATCATCCACATATAAAAGTATAATAATGGGTTCATTCTTCACTATTTTGATGTAAAGGTCAGCATCAACATAACTTTTGAGGAATCCAATCCTTAAAATATATGCATCCATCCTTGCATACCAAGCCCTAAGAGCTTGCTTGAAGCCATATAGAGCTTTCTTTAGTCTGCAAACATGAGTATCCCTGTTATTTATCTCAAATCCTTCTAGTTGTTCAATATATACTTCTTTATCAATAGTTCCATTTATAAATGTTGTTTTGACATCCATTTGATGGATATTCCATCCCATAGTAGCAACTAGCAAAACCAAATATCTAATAGTAGTGTACCTGGTAGTGGGAGCAAAGGTTTCTTCATAATCTATTCCTTCCTTTTGAGAGAAACCCCTTGCAACAAATCTTGCTTTGTATTTTTCTATGCTTCCATCAACAACATGTTTGATTTTTAAATCCATTTGGAAGTGACAACAGATTTGTCACTAGGTCTAGGAACGATTTCCCAAACCCCATTCTTCATGATAGATTGATATTCTTCTTACATTGCTTTCTTCCATTCTTCTTGATGAGTGGCTTCTTCAAAGGTAGTTGGTTCTGCTTCGATTAACTTTGTTATATATGTTGCATATCCTGAGTATATTTTCGGTCTTTTGCTTTCTCTAAAATTTCCTTTAGTGGCTCCATGTCCTTCGTTATCTTCAAGTGTAGCTTTTAACCAAATTGGCCTCTTCTTTGTTTCAGTAATGATTATAGGTTGAAGAGGTTCACTTGGTCCTTCTTCTTCTTGGTTTGTAGGTGTCTTGTCATGTTGCTCTTCTTCTTCAAATAGAGGTACATCTTCTTCATCAGATTTAATTGGTATATCCTTGGATCTTTTGTAGGCATGGTTTTCATCAAATATAACATCCCTGCTAACTTCAATTTTTCTTTCTTCTTTGATATAGATTCTATAAGCCTTTGATGAAAGGTTGTAACCAACGAAGATACCTTTTATACTTGTAAAGTCTAACTTCATTTGCTTGTCTTTTGGAACATGACTGTATGCGGGACATCCAAAGATTCAGAGATGGTTTACGCATGGATTCTTCCCTATAAATGCTTCATTTGGTGTCATATTATCAAGGATTTTATGAGGACTTCTATTTTGTATGTATATTGTTGTCATGGTTGCTTCTCCCCATAGAAATTTTGGTATATCTTGATCAAATATCATAGTCCTTATGCATTCTTCAATGGTTCTATTTTTCCTTTCTGCTACTCCATTATGTTCGAGGTTGTAGGGAACAATGAGCTCCCTCTTAATGTCTGCTTCTTTACAATATGTTATAAGTTCTTTTGAAGTGTATTCACCTCCATTGTCGAATCTCAAAGTATTTATCTTTCTTTCGGTTAAGGTCTCAACTTTAGATCTAAATTTCTTGAACTTTTCAAATACTTTGTCATTTGTCTTGAGAAGATAGAGCCATGTATTTCTAAAGTAATCATCAATGAAGGTCACATAATAAAGACGACCTCCAATATATTTATTAGACATGGGACCACAAACATCAAAATGAATGAGGTCTAATATCTCCTTAGACCTTGTGTCACTGCTTGTAAAAGGTTTCCTAGTGTTCTTTCCCAAAGCACATCCCTTGCATACTCCTTCATGGTTTTCCTTGATGTTGGGGATTCCCTTTACCATTTGACTTAGAGAGGGTATTATCTTGTAATGAATATGCCCATATCTTTTATGCCAAATTTCGATAGGATTAATCTCCATGTGAACAAGGGCTTGAAGATCGTGTTATAACTTTATATAGTCTTCATTCATGACATCCAGTAACCCTTGCCTTTTCAGTACTTGAATCCTTTCCCCAAACCAAAAATTACCATCTACAAAAGCAATCTTATCTCCTTTATCTTCTAAACAACAAATAGAAACTAAATTCTTTTTCAAACCCTAAACATAAGGATGTTGTTGAGGTGTAGCTTAGCTCCACTTTCTCCTGTCATATGTCTTGAGGCTCCACTTTCAATGATCCACGCATTGTCATCATCAAGTGTACCTCTAAGTGTAGCCAAGAATCCTTCACTCTTGACTCTCCTAGATAGATTATAGATGATCGGTCCAATCCAACTTCCTTCAATTTTCATGATATTGAGTCCCATATTCAAATAACTTGCCATTCAGAGAGTGGTAATTTCTTCCAAGATTTCTTTTCCTTCCTTCAGTTGATAGCCAACAAAGTGATCTTCAACTAGTCCTTATTTCACCTTAGCTATGATACCATGTTGAGAAATCAATGTTTATAGGAATAAGGGTTTGATTCCTCTTTCTTGATAATTACTTGTGATTTATGTTGGCTTCTTTTACTTTGTTGAAGGAAAGAATAGGTTCAAAGGGTTGCATTATATGAAAAGAAGTAATGAGCCAGGAAGCCCCAAGGAAAGTAGTAGTTTTTCTGTCGCAAAAAATGTGACCAAGGCACCTTTTCCTTCTAGTAAGAACATTCCTAAAACTACTCCTTCTAACACAAGTAGACGGGTATCATTAGATGTATATTTGCCAAAATGTGTTGACGAAAGTGAATGTGCCTATCTCTATCCTGGAGATTGCAAAACTTGAAACTCAAAGAGATTAAGTTAGAAAGATTCTCAACCTTGATAGAGACGCTAGGGATCCTCCTATGATATTGCAAAATATGTATTATGATCGAAATAATGGAGAACACGCACCTGTCTTGTTATTGTTGGTGATTAACAATTTGATATTACACAATTGTATTCTTGACTTTGAAGCCTACAAACATGATTCCCTTAAGAGTCATGAGCTATGTAGAATTGCAAATCACTAAACCTTGTACAAATATGTATGGTTTTGACTCGAAGTCCATTCCTATCCATAGTTTGATTAAAGATGTTAAAGTTTCCTTAGCTGCTAACATTGATATTGTTGTGCTAATAGGTATTGTAGTCATTGATGTCCCTGATGCCTAGGGCTCCTTATCAAGAAAATTGATGGCCACCATTGGTGGGCATTTGCAGATGGATTTATCCTATGACACCATACCCACAATAGATGGATTTATGCTATGCCGCCATACCCACAATAGATGGAAAATCAATTATCCTGTATAAAGAACCACATATGGTTAAGCATGTCAAAGACATCATGGAACAAGGTACCTTTTCCCTCAATGTTGATAGAGGATTAGAAGGTAATGCTAATCCTGGGATATCAATAATTGATGTTCCTTTCCCCTTCCCCATTTCACATGAAGAGCCTAGCAAGGTGGAAGAGGATCTTAAGGCTTTAAATCTGCAAGTGGCATGGAAGCACTTTGAGCCTAATATCCTTACGAAGCTAATGATGGTTGAGGAAGTTGAAGGAAATATATGTCAAGTAAACCAATTGTCTTCCTTCAAAGTGAAACGACAAAGGAATAAAGATAAGAAGAAACAATATCTCAAGAGACATGAAGAAGATTTCCAAGTTGGTGAACTTGTCCTTGTTAATGATAATCCTTATCCATATAAGGTCCATGGAAAGCTAGGGGTTAATTATTTTCGCATAGCTAATCTTAATGGAGTGCCCTTCTCATCACTGTGGATGGAAAAGACCTCACCCTTTTCAGTGGAACCTAATGCATTTAGTAGTAGGTAGTTAGAGTGGGATTGTGTGACTTGCATTTTTGTTTGTACATCCTTTGATTTTCTACTAGCTTATTTGCTTGCATAATAGTTAGATGTTATTTTCATTTTTGCTAACATTATGTTATTATTATTATCCTATATCACAAGGGTGGCAATCAACTCCCTGCTTAGTTGTTATCAACAAGTTGTGAGTGTACAGGTCATAGGTTTATGACAACTAGGGATTGTTGGGATTCTCATGCACTCTTCATCCAAGCACATGAATTGTGTGCTCTACGGTAAGCACATATCCATGAGTCAGAGCTAGATGTTACCCACCAAAGTGGGTAACCCATAGGAGATTATTTTTCTCCCCCTTTAACAACTAACCAACCAAGAACCCTATATTAGTCTTTACATAGCTTTATGCTAGACCTCTCTACCTATTGCTTTGATCAATGCTCTCGCCCATGTAACATTCTTCATGAAGGAAGGCTCATCTATCAACCGATACAACAAATTTAACAATCATGTGCTTTATTTCAATGTTAAGGGCCTATCCATATGAATCACAAGGAAAACTAGATGATTGATTACTTTTTATTGAATCTGTGTTCCCACACTTCACCTGGAAGGTTAGCCTTTGACTCTAGTCCAATGTGACCCCTTTCAAGGCCTTATGGTTTAGGTAGGACAATAATAGGGGGCATTGATTGATATAGAGTGTCCACGATTATCCATATGTACCATTTTCTATCCTTCCTTGTTATTCATCTCCACTCTTTGTGTTGATTGCCATTGGTCATTAGAAAATTTGGCACTCTATATCCACATCCTTAAGTCAGGGCCCAAAATCTTAGCTCCAAAGGTTGATGCAGTTGAAATAATGATAAAAGCATATGAAGCCACAATAGAAAGAAAATGTAAAATGAAAAAGATTGTTGAGACTTATTTAGCACATGGACAAAAGCATGGCATGAGCTCTACCCCACTCAGTAGCCATCACATAGTTCCTAGAGCATTTAATTCTTCAACTAAATAAAGGAACTCTTAAATGTCCCAACCCCGATGAGCTAAAAATTGCTACATCTTTAAGGGGTATTTGAAAAGCACAAAGCAAGCTTGGTCACCTAAGTTAGGCACCAAAGAAATATTAAGCAATAAAATAAAAGGCACACTAGAGGGGTGGAAAAATCAGGCTGAGGAAAGGGCTAACTCATGCCTCCATGATCGCTCCCCCCTTACATCATTATACTCAAGATGTTAGACCTCCATTAGTTAGTCTCATGGTTGTGGCATCTTCCTTGAATTCTTTCCCAATCCACAACCACATTATCACATGCACCTGTGGATTGATGTGTCTACCTAGGACAAGTCACTCCCCTTGGGGGATGGAAACACCTAATAAGGTTTTTGAACTAATCATCCCTAACATAAGTAAGGTAACTTGTTTACAAATCTTGAGCTAAACATTTGAAGGCAACTCTTGTGTGTAATGTTTATGTGCTCCTAGCATTAGATATGGTCCATTATGATGCTTTAATGGTTATTTTCCCTAATGATGTTGATCTCCCTTGATCTTGAGATGTTTGTTTAGGTGTTAACACACACGACAAAGATCCCTTAAGGGACGGCCTGACTCCTTTCCAACACATTTCGAAGAATGGTTTTCCTTGTTCCGAGAGTAGTTGTGACATTATAGCCCCAACATTGCCCCTCTAGAGATGAGCGTCGGACATTAAGTAGATCCCACATGGTTCACATCTCTTGATGTACATCCAGAATCCAACTGTTGAAACGTTGAGCTAGAACGTTTGGGTATTCGCTTGATGATGTGCCCAGATGGACCTAGGATGCCCCCACACTGGCCTTAAGCTTGTTTGATGGATGTTTCCTTGTTCCAGAGCCTAGATGAGGATAGATGTCACCGAGGTGACTTGGGAGGTCTAGCACACTGTACCTTGGTGCCAATGCTTGCCATAAATGATGCCACGTCATCCTACATGTTGTAGGAGGGTGACGTAAGCCTTCTTGTGGATGACATCATGGCAAAGGAGGTGCCTTTTGGAGATGTGACATGCACCATAATGATTTCTTGGAGTAAGGAACACTCATGAACCATTTGATCACTTGCTTGATAGAGATTAATGATTCTTGGAGGATGATGTCATGGTGGAGAGTTTGTATTCCCACATGTGTGGGTTATTTTGGCATTATTATTATGTTTTTTATCTATATCAAGGTAAACTTCTGACCTTTGACCTAGTTGAACACTTCAAGGAGATTTTTTAGGGATTTTCTTATAAAATTATGGAAAAGTGACTTGCTTACCCTCACATAATTATAGGGGAGTCCCTTTCCATTAATCAACATCATCATCATTCATCACACTTCTCTTCTCTGAGAAGTATGCACTAGCTCTTTCTTTGTTCTTGGACGAAATGCAATGTGGAGAGAATTGTCTTGGAAGGGATAATTTTACATGGAGAGAATTTTGAAATTGATTGAAGTCATTTTTAATGGAATTGTGTAAGTTTAATGTCATTTTCTTCCATTTTTCATACTATGTTTATGAAATTAGGGTTTCTATGTGTGTCATATTAAAAATTGCAATATATTTCCTTGAAATATTGATTTTTTATGGTACGTAAAATTTTTCTTGTGAGAATCCATCAAAGGAACGTGTTTCATGCATATTCTAACCTTAAAAACTCAGTATTGGGAAGTTGCTAGGGTTTCTAAAAGAGTAAATTCATTCTTCTCCCCTCTTCATCCAAGGCCCTCTACCATTGGCCTCACCCTAATTGACTCCATTGCCCAATAAGATAAAGGCACTAGTCTAGTAGGTGTTGATCATCATAAATTTCTTTTCTATTTTTTAACTTCATGGGAAATAGGGTTAGAGTTAACTTAAATATGAATTACATAGAAATTTTATCACCCCTATATCCATGTTAAAATGTCCAAAACATTAAATAAAAGCACTTAATTGCAAAACAGTTAAAGTACCTGTTGAGTGGAGCACACCTTCATCTAGGAGAAATGTTAGATGCTAAGCAGTGAATGACCTTTGCAAATGGTGGAGGAATGTGGTGTATCATCATCACTAAGAAATGTGTAGGGTTGCTAGTTAATTGGTTGTCCAAGATAGAAGAAATAGGAGAAAAAAAATTATCCAATAAAGTTATCCATTCTTATGGATAACACTACCCTTACCAACTACTAGTGTTAGGGTCCTATAATAATAGGATTCATAATTTTGAATTGACTATGTTAAGTCTTGTAATATTGTACATACCTTTGCTTTTCTGCAAATGTTTTCCCATATTAAAAAATGTAAAGAGAGTATGTCCTAAAAGAATAATCAAAGGACAAAAAGAAAGAAAAAGATTAAAAAAAAAAAATGAAAAATATGAACCCCAAAAAGAGATAAGAGTAGATCATAAAAGTGTGCAAATTCAAATGCCACTACCTTTTACTTTACTTTGCAAAATAAGATTGTGTGCAGCTTGTCAAAAATGCCACAATCCATGATGGTCAAATAGTTTAATCTTGACTCATTCATGCTTTAAATTTCATGTTGATAGATAGAGAATAAAGATCTAGCCAAACTGTTTAATCTTGGCAGATCAGTAGTTAGGTAAAGAATAATAATGAGCTCATCAGTTTAATATGAGCCATTGAAAGTTATAAGGTTAGAATTAGATAGTTTGCTTATCAAAGAAAAAGAAATGAAAGGTCAGCAAGCTCAAATGCACCCAATGAATGAAGAGAAAATGCTAGGGTAAATAAAGGGTAGGTAGAAGAAGTTTTGCAAGTGCACAAGGTTGCTAAGTCAAAAACACATTCATCATGCTTAATCCTATGTTTCATGTGCAGGAGGAATTGTCAAAGAGAAAGGACATTCACTAAAGCTTATTTACGAATTTCCCCTCATCTCACTAAACCCCCCAAATACTTAGTTTATAAATTTCCCCTCATTATCCCTTCATCAATTGTAAAAACCCTTTCCCCTCATTTTGACCTTTTATCCCTTTGTTTCACACATTTCCCTAGACAATTACCCTTCAAAAATCATTCCCCCTTCCCAAAACCCCTTTCCCTAGTGTGAAAAGCATTCCCATCACAAATAATACAATCCCCCTTTATTAATTTCCCATTTTCCCCTTAAAAACTCACTAAAACCTTTATCCTAAGTTATTTCCTAAAGTCTCACTTTATAATTCCCCACGTTATAATTCCCCGACACCCTTTAAACTCACCAAACCTTGGTAAATAGTTAAAGCCTCCGCCATATAACCCATGGTCCCCACCTTTTATTAACCCATTGATTATATTCAAATCCCGTGATTACCTTTTAATTAATCGCATTTCATTGTTATTAAACCCGGGCCCTGCCAACCACATCCCAACTTCGTCCGTGCAACTTCGCCGCGCGATATCCCTACAATCTCCCACCTCCAGATCCAACAACGCATATCAATATCGCGTAGATTCACAATCCAATAGTTAACGGTCCAAAGGCACACGAGATTCGCGGTTTTGGCGAACACTGTTTGGCTACGTGGCAGCATCAGGTTATATCGCGTGCTCGCAAAAAATACCGCCCCCCACCCAAAAGCGGTGCGATATGGCCTAAAACCACCTCCCCGCGTAAACCAAAACTGCCCACTGTTCATTTGCCAAAATCTTGCGCCAAAATCTAACCGTTATTGGTTAAAAGGCCGAAAAAGCCCCATTTTGCTCTTTTCACTCATTTTCGCTGCAAACCTCTGTTAACCAATTCTGATACCTTGCACCTCTGAGCAACAAATTTAACCACCTTTTTCCACCTGAAGATGTTGCAGACACCAAATTGAAGTAGCAAATTGACAATTGAAGCCTCAGAAGCCTCTGCTGCCACCACAGAACCCTGTCTGCGCACCAAATCGCCAATTTCCAGGTATTCTTGAAAGAACCAGAACGACCCTATAAATTTGAGCTATGCACAGTAATTATTAAAGGGTTAATTAATTAAATTAATTAAAAAACCTTCCTAAACTGAAGAAAAAACTTACTGTGCATCCAAACCCTTTTTCTACAGATTGAAATTACCCTCCCCATTGTTCCAGACCTTCTGACCTTACTCCTAAAGCCACAGAAAGAGTAATTCCATTGAACAAACCAAATTATGGCTTCCCAAAGCTCTCTAGATGTAAGACCTCTGCAAACCCCTCACCTGGATATTGACCACCTCCCATTGGCCAACAGAGAATTTCAAATTAAAGACACTACTTCCCCTAGCCACCTACTGAAACTCCACTGCTGGAGTAAAGACAAGTTTTTGAACCAGAATGATGACATTCACCTATGGGAGTCAAATTTGCCCAAGTACTTGTTCCCACAGGTACACCTATTCCCAGAAATCATCCACTTCTATCAATATTGTTATGTTCCAAGTCAAAGAGCCATAGTCACCCCTGACCAACAGGTTTTATTCACCATTACTGCAGAGTCAATAAATCAAATGCTGCAGATCCAGCCAGGCCCAAATGAGACCCCACTTTCCATTGAAGCTTTACTTGAACTCTACACAAAGCTAGACCTTCCCAAGAAAGCTCAAATCTTTCAGACTTTCATCATAAAGGAGTCTCATACTCCTACAGATAGTCCTCCATATGCTGCCACCATTTTTTCTTAGAGAGGCAGACAAATTATAACCATGCTCTCTTGCATTCTAGGATACACCACTAATGAGCATGTGGATGAGGTTGTTCTTGCTGTCCTTTCTATCTTTTGCCCAGGCAAACCTCCAGCTATAGTTTACAACTTTGCTTAGTTCTTGGCAGACAGAATCCATGAATAGTTTATTAGATTACCAAATGAAAGAGTCTTCAAATATCCATCAATGTTATTTCATATGTTCTTATACTTTCAGTCAGACAAGTTTCCAGTCAGCATCCAAAAGTTAGACACCAAGGGCAATCCAAGATCTGTCATCTTTTGGACACCATTGATCCAAAGATATTCCACTGTTTTTAGTTATAAAGAATTCATTGATTCATTTGTTCATCTAGTTATAAACATGCTAACTAGTGGCTATCAACCCAGAATCAATGAGGAGATTAAAAGAGTTTTATTGTTGGCTAAGAACAATAGAGTGGGAGAGTGGTATCTATACCAGGACCACACAGAAATCAGGATATATGGATGCCAACTCACTCCCTACAAGCTACCCAAATACCTCCCCATGAGGATATTTGCATTAGAGTATTTCAGGAAAATCATAAACTCTGATGAGGTTAATTTCCTGTCAGCTAGGAAGAAGACTCAGTTTAAAATCAAAAACCAATTAGGCCCTTTTATTTGTAATAATAGGGAAGTTGGACAAGAGGCAGAGAAAATCTTACAGCAAATGAACTTCAAAAGCAATTTTATGTGGCAATATGACCCTAATGGAGTCATAAACAAGCTAAGACTCAAATTCAAGTTAAGTCCCTTCATACATGACCCCGGGAAAGATATTGAAAGATATGCCAACCAGTCAGAATGGTTGGAAAATACTTTAATAGATGTGGAGAATACCTTAATTGATGTGGAAAAGCAAATTGATACTAGTTCCTTTCTGTAGGTTCCAGCCCTACAGGAACAAATGGGTATTACTCCCATTCTACAGACTCTAGCCAATGAGGATAGAAATGTAAAAAGAACTAGGGAAGAAGGTTCTAGCTCTGGGATGGACACTATAGATGGTAGATTTGAGATCAGTTACAGGAAGAGGCCCAAGCTTAATCCTGTAACTGAACAAGAAGACACCATTGAGACAATAGAAATCATTGGTACTGAAACAATGGTTGGAAGGAGTAAAGGTACAACAGTTTTAGAGGAAACTCATCAGCCTTCTACCTCAAACACTCAACTTATTGAAAAGCAGCTCAGTATTGAAGTCTCTTCATCTAGCAAGCCAATGGATAAAGAGAAAGATATAAAAGAAAAGTACAAGGAAATCAAGTTGAGGAATGAGGCATTAAAGGCTGAAACTTATGCCCAGTACTTCAAACAAACACCTGCAAATCAGAATAGATTAATGTCAGCCTTTGACATTAAGACTGGTAAGATGCAAATGACATTTATGCAGCCTACAGTCCAACAGCCCAGATCATCAGCAGACTACAGGAAGACAGATTTTGAAGTTTTGGCTAGGGATGTTCACCCTATTGACCAAATTGAGTTCCATAAACAGGCCAGTGAAATGATTTATTCCACCATGACTAACAAAGCAATGACTGTGCAGAAACTTCAAAGCTCACTGGATAACATCACAACACAACTTAAGCTGGAGAAGGCATCCTCACAAGCCAAAGATAACATAATCAAGTCACTAGAAGACTTGGTGATTGAAATTGGGTATAATCCCAATGATGTCAAGGCTGCAGAAAAACTGATAAAAAAGAAAAATGAGGATATTGCTACTTTGAAGAAGCAACTGAAGCTGCCTCATTCAGAACATCCACAGACCAAGGAGGTCCTAGAAAGCCAAACCCAGCAGGAGGAAATGATGGATCTCATTCTTCAATTAAATGATCAATTGAAAGAAATGGAGAAGGAATTGGACAACTTGATACAGCTGAAACAGGCCAACCTTGAGACAGCCACTGCCATTGTTATTCCTACAGTCACTACAACAGTTCCATCAACTTTGGCAGCTTCATTGGCCCCAACAGCTCCACTAGCTACAACACTTCCAGTTGCAACAACATCTACATCAGCAACAGGTTCAACAACAACAACAACTCATCCAAGTGATGAGGCAAGTAAACTGGTCAAAGCCATGGAGGACATGTCCATTCAGACCACTAAGATAAATAAACTCAAAGAACAGATAACAAGTCTAGAGGATGAGAAGAAACTGGCTCAGATTATGCACAAAAATGAAGTATAGAAGTCAAATAGGTTGACTGAGAGAATTAAAAACTTGGAAAAAGAGTTAACATTAAAGGAGCCACTTGCGCAAGCTAAAGAAGAGCTATGGGCCAATATCAATGACTCTGTCAATGATATTTGGCCTTCTATACAGGTCATCTTTGAACAAAATGATTTAGTCAAAGAGGCTACTGAAGCAATTCAGAGAGTTAAGGCCGAACTTAGAGACATGGCAGAAGAAGCCTCAAGAATAATCCAATTCCTTAACTCTAAAAATAAATATGAATTGCACAAGCTGAACATAGCTGATAGGACTGGCACTATACTAGAGGTGAAGAAAGTGCTCACCAAGAGGAACTTGATGATGCAGCTTGAGGACAAATGTCAAACCATGGAGCTGGCTATAGGCAGGGTCATGGTTAAATTTGATGCTTTGAGACAGAAAGGTCTGCCAAATCCCTTGGTAATAAATGACAGATTAATGCCACATGAAGATTATAACAGGAAAGTCAAAGAAGTGGCAAGAGATCAACCCAATAATTATTTTATGAAAGGGATGCCTACAGGAAAGGTTTTGTACCAAACTTTTGAGAACCTATTTTACCTCCAGCATGAGGTAAAACACCTTTTTGTGAACAAGCCCACCTTTGCAAAATACACAAAAGCAGATGAAGTCTACAGAAGAATGGTAAATATTAAATTACCAGATACAGAGACATGGGAAAAATTAAATGACTTACTGTAAAAAGGCAAGGTAAAATTGGATACAGAACAGTGAAAGAAAAGCAACAGGTCAGCCTAGTCAAATAGTATCAGTTAAAGGGCAAAGTAAAAAGAACAATCAACGTGAAAGACCAACAACAAAGGAGAAAAAACAGCAAAAGATCAAAGCATAAGACAGCACAGCCAAATAAACAGGGACAGCTTGCAGCAGTTACATATTTGTCTCTATCTTCTTGCATGAAGATATTTCTTTTTCCTAGAATAATTCCCAAGACAGTTTGGGATATTTTGTAATAAGTTTTTGTATAAATACTTCATAATTCGAAGTATAGAGGGTGGATTGCTAGACATTTCTATATTTGTATTGATCTGAAACCTAAGGGTTCATTGTACCATTTTTCAAGTCAGCAGACTGGACTGAGTAAAAAAGACATTGCATTACAGGATTCATGTGCTGGACTGAGTAAAAAAGACATTGCATTACAGGATTCATGTGTTGGGCCACTTCAGTGAAGTATTTTCTGTTTGTCAAATTGTTATTTTCTTAAGTGTTTCACAAACTTGCATGTTATCTAAATTGAATGAAATAACTGGAAATTTATTACAGAATTTGTTTAAGTACACTCTGTCTTGAACAGTTAATCATTTTAATGTTTTCTTCTCATATCCAGAGTAGGGAATCCTTCATTACTCCCTAGTTTCAATTGACCCCTATCATTTCCCTCACTATCCAATTTGAGGAACCCTTAATTGCTCCTTGACCCCAATCAAAAACCCCTTCACCATCCAGCCTAAAAGATCTGAATTTACTCAGCTACCTTGCCCTGTAAACACTATTTTTAGAACTTGATCTAGTCATGTTTTCTTGACACTTGACCCCATAGCCCAATGGTAAAAGACATCCCTCTATCCATCTAAGTCAGTGATTCCACCACCAAATCAAAATCAAAACCCAATCAAAGCTTAAATAACTAGCCTAAAATCAATTAACTAAACAAAGTTAAATCATAAAGAGAGAGCCCTCTCTGAGCATTAGGAAGGCTAGATCCTGATCTTAAAAGTAGGTTTGTGGTTACCTCTATCATTTCTTTCATAACAACTCTAGAGAAATTTTAGAGTGATAACATATTGGCGACCATACTGGGGACCAGTCCTCAGTTTAATAAAACTTTAAGGAAATATTAAATCTCATCTTTTGCACCTTAAGGTCATTTTAGAGTTGTTAAAAAAGTTTCATTAAACAATTAAAAAATTAAAATTTTGGCTCCCAAAAGAACACACTATACCAGGGCAAATCCAAATCCAAACCCTGCTACAATAGTTGATGATCCTGACAGAATTTTAAGAAAACCAAAAAAGGTAGAAACTCAAGGAAGTAGTAGTCAGTTAATTAAAGAAAATTCACTCCCTAAGGAGTTATCAAGTTTAGAGGATATTCAGTTTGATTTATCATTTGAGCTTTCTTTGTTTAGAACCAAATCTGAAAATTCAATTCATGATATTGTAATAGACCCTAATTTTATTCAATTCATTGAGTCAAAGAAGGTTCCTATACATCCAGATTTAGATCAACATGTTTTGGATACTTTTGACAAACTAGAAGCTTTAACCTCTACTTTGATAAGGCATATACACGAGGCCTATATTCAACAATCAATTGAATTAGCTACCTTAACTGCTGCTACCCCTGAAATTTCTACAGTCTTCAACAACTGTAAATACAGCTTCATTTACTACCACCTCACCTTTATACATGGTGCATAGCTCAAGGATCAAAGCTTGCTCTTTATGATATAACATCTAATTTACCTTTCAAGATAAGTTAGTTTCTTGCTCATCAGGGTTGGGACATGCAACGGTTCCTTATGATGAGTTGGAGCATTAAGTACTCAGGAACCGAGTAATGGCTAATGAGGAGGGTAGAGCTCATGCTAGGTTGTTTCCCACACACTAATTATGTTCCGGCCATCTTTTGCATTTTAACTTTTCTTTTTCTTTTGTTATGGCCATCTAATGTGTTTTCATTCTTGTAGCTGCATCAACCTCAATGGAAAAATTTTATAGCCCTTGTTACACAGTAATTTGTCACCATTTGTCACCGTCCCTGTTACCCCTTTCCCGCACTTTGGAGGACTCATTCCGGGACCTGTGAGAAGTGACATAACTTGAAAACACTTGCATTATGTTCCCCTAAGTATGGACTTCATATGCCTTGAAAACCTCTCCTGCAGAATATCCTTAAAAAGTCCCCTTTTTCCATTAGTGCGGATCCACAGTGTATCACCCGCGCCAATGGGGGAAATCCTCCAAAGAGGGTGCGCCAGTTGGTGCTTTGTCTCAGAGTCTTACCCGCGCCAACCAAGTTTGGGAAAGCTTTTTAACAAACGCACGCCCGAAAGTTTTTTCCTTTCGACTCATGAAGCTTTTCAAGGATAATGCCAATCTCATGGATGTCGAGATTCATCGTATCTCTATCCATAATAGCTTTTCGAGGATAATGCCAATCCCATGGATGTCTGGATTCATTGTATCTCTTCCTCCTCCTCCATCTATAAAAGCTTGTTCTGTCGCATTTGACAAGCTATTTTTGAGCATAGGGAAAATTATACTGTCGAAAGTCTGAGAGATTGTTGTAAGAGTCTTCTTTACATTCATAATCAAAGAGAGAGAGGCTTGTTCCCAATCCTGACAAGCTTTGCAAGACATATGTAGCTGGTCACCCAGCCAAAGGAGGATTTGACGTCAGAACTATGGTTGTATTCTCCTTTGTTGATTATCAATAATAGATGACTATCATTATGGTTCCACTCTTGTTGTTCATTGTAATGATATTTGAGTTATATCTTTTATGACCGATATATAATTGCATCTATTGGATTTTATGCTTGTATTTGTGTTGTTCTTTGTATGTGCAGGTGTCCATTCACGGAGATCGTGGGGATCGTGACCGGCCAGAGTAAAGGAATGGGAGTGTCAACTCTTCTACAACACTAGCGTTGGAATCCAAGTAGGCTCTCATAATCCACCTTTAATTTGCAATTAGGAACTTGCATGATAGCATTGTTTGATTGTTGCTAGACCCATTTTGGGCTAGTGGGATGGCCTCTGTCCGCAGAGGGGATTTACCTCTCCAACAATTTGGCGACTCCACTGGGGAAGCTATTTGTTGTTTGATTCGTAAACTTTGGACGGAGCCTGAAGTACGGCCAAGTAGCCTTCGAAACACTATTGCTCTGCATTAGCGAAGTAGATCAACGCCACTTCAGTGAATCTCCGGTTTGGTTTACGAACCGAACAGCTTGGAGTTTGTCTTGCACTTTGGTTTTCTCTTGTTTTGCTTGCTTAGATAAGCTTTCTGGGTTGAATTTTTAAGTTGTCTCTTGCTGCCTGGTCTGTCTGGATACTGTTGATCAAGCCGTGGACTGCTTGTTTTTATTTTTAAGTTAGCAAACTTGATTAGCGCGATTTTTTCCCTGACAGTCGCGCCAGTGGGCGCATGTTGCACAAAAGCAACTCGCGCTAATCCCTTGAAAACGCGAGTTACAGCCTGACAGTCGCGCCAGGCCTGTGAACTTTTCCAGTTTGCTTGTTTGGAAGCCTTTTGAGCTTGGATTTCTGTCTTGTCACATCTTTTTCAACTATTGGAGTGTGTCAGAGCTTTGTTTGACTAGTTTTTGACCTTCATCCTTCGGGTGTTTGCCTTTTTCCATCGATTTCATATTCCAGCCCTAGAGCATCTAGTGGCTTTGTACATCAAACCTTCCGTGGGAGTTTTTGGTTCTTTGATTGTCCAGTCGACTTCTTGGCTACTTTTTGCACTTATCTAGTGGTTGTCAAAACTTTTTATTGTGTTCTTCGAGCAATCTACCCCTTTCCGTTTGGATTTCGCTTGGCTTCGTTTGGGCTTAGATCACATAGCTCATTGAAGTTTTTGTAATTTTTCTTGGTTTCAAAGATTGTCTTGATGTTTCAGACTTGATTCTATTTTCATTGAGTGAAATTTTTTTTTTACTCTTTGTTATTATCTCTCAAAATTTGTTTAAGTGCATTTTGCCATCGAAAAGAAAACAAACAATCTCTTTTGCATTGCATTAGTTAATGGAAATTAGAGTTCTTTATATGTTATTAGCAATTAGTCACTTTTAAAAAAAAAGGAAAAAGTTTTGTTTATTGCTATTAGCTGCATTAGAGTCATTGTTGATTGTTTGATGATCATTTTGTTTGATTGAAAGATCTCAACTCTTCCGTAGTTAGCATTCATCGAATGGAATGATATATTTTGGCATATAGCTTGCATTTAGGAAATTGTGAGAGATTACATACGGTAGGACCTGGAAACTGAAACCTAATCAAAGATCAACTGTAAAATGAACTGAATGAATCTAAAAACACATTGGAACTTAACGCATACATCTAGAGGTCTAGGCTAGAGACGTGTTTCAGCGTCGTTAAACCTAGTCACTGTTGTTTCACATTATGGTTGGGTGATTCCTCCTTTTGTGACTCGATAGTGGTCTAGCACGGATTTGTGCTCCCACGTACCATCGAGTATATGTGGAGACCCCACTAGGTTATCATCCTTTATCCACAGGAAGCTGTGTCTGCCGCCTTACAAGCCGTAATGCACTGAACACAGCATTCGGGAAGATTGACTGCCGTACGGGAAGTCCTTGGTTTTCATATGATTGCCAAGGTGTATATGCAGTTTTACGGATTGTTTGGTAAACCTTTTGCCTAGTTCTCCAGAGTAGTCACTTTTGATCCTTTTCGGACTCCCTAAAAGAAAAGGTTCACCTGAGCATTTGTCACTTCGGGCTCACTAAATATTCGAAGGAGACTAGAGTCATCTTTTTGTCCTTTTCTCGACTCTTAAAACATGAAAAGGTCAAGTTCAGTTCCTTTGTCTTAAAATTTATTCAGCCGCGATTCACATTTACCCGGTTAGATCTTGTTTGCATTAACTTGAGTAGGATTCTTTTTCGATGGCAACCTTTCCAAGGTTCACCAACCCAGGGATCCCCTCCGACAGAAACCCTGGTCATTTCGCTCCTTTTGGGAATATTGGTGCTCCTTACATGGCAATGTTGTCCCTCCCAGGGTTAACTGTTGGGTTGCCTGTTTGGTTGTTCCCAACCTCTTTGGTCCCTGTCGTCTCAACTTCTGGTCAATCAGTCCCTCCACCTGAACAACATCATGTTGATTCTAAGGTGGACCTCTCCCCTTCTTCGCCTGTTTCTACGTCCTCATCTTCTACTTCGCCTGGTGAAAGTCTAGATTCGAGTAACCAGGTGACTAAGAAGAAGAAGAAGAAGACGAAGAAGAAGAAGTCTCCTAAGGGAGAGGCTAAAACTGCAGCTAGTCCCTCGAGTACACCTCCAACCGGGCCACCTTCTGCTCCTCCGCGGAAGGTCAAATTTCCTTGTAGATTATGCAAGGAGGACCATCTTCTTCGCGATTGTCCTGGCATTCCCAGGGTCTTAGAAGTATGGTCTCATGATCCGGCCTGCCCCTCATCGTCCTCTGGAGCTCACGGCGATGCTACCCTATCAGCTGGAAATGGTAAGGGAAAAGGGAAGATTCGAATCCCCTGTAGACTCTGTGAAGGCAATCATCCCCTTCACCTTTGTCCACTCATGGATAAAGCCTCCGTTGTCTTGGAAAGTCTCACAGCTCCTTCACCCCAACTACCCATTAGCTATCAACGTCTCTATGCAGCCGCAGATCGTTCTGCTGCTGACAAAGAGATCGACCAAGATTCCTCTCTTGTCCAGCCTCCTCTTCCTGAACTTGGCTCTGCCAAGCCTGTTCCAGACCAACCATTGATCGGAAAGAGTGTCGACTCGAGTTCACCACCCGTCGACCACTCTGTTTCAGAAGAGCATCATTCCCATGTTCTTCTCGTCTCCTCAGATTCCCCTGCATCCGGAAATGATTCTCCTATCCCAGCTGCTCCCGAGAGTCCTGCTTTGGTCCCTTTAGAGCAGGGGGGAAATCATACGATTCCCCCACCAAGTAGTTCAGTCGTTTCCTTCGACTGGAGTCGTTTGACCACCTCCCGCCTTCCATCCCATGTGCCTTTCTGGGTCACGGTACATGCCTATAATAGGGCAATACCTGGCACTATTTTGGATGAGGGTGCATCTGTCAGTCTTATGCCTGCCACTACTTGGCAAGCTTTGGGTTCCCCACAGCTTGTGCCAGTCGCGCCGAATCTGACGGCTTTTGACGGAGGAACTAGTCAACCATTAGGGATCCTTCCAAAGTTCCCTATTACTTTGGGAGGCAAAACCGTCTATATAGACGTATCGGTTACCCAAGGTGCTTTAGATTTCAGTCTTCTCCTTGGCCGTGACTATGTTTATGCCATGGGGGCCCTGGTCTCTTCACTTTTCCGTGTGGTTTGCTTTCCACACGATGGAAGGATAGTGACTATAGATCAATTATCGTTCGTTCGTCCCCGGGTGCCTTCTACGCAGTCGTCATCCCCTCCTGGTTTTCATCCACCAGTTGCATCTGCCCTAGCACAAATCAACTACGTGACCACCTATCCTGTGCCTGTATCCAATGATGCTACCGTTGTGCATAGTGTCCTAGGGGCATTGGGTCCTGACTTCCAAGATGTTTCCCTTCCACCGGGAGTGGTACTCTTGGAAGCCCCGACTTCTTGTTCATTATGATGAAGTTTGGGCGGAGCATAGTTCATTTTCCTGTGTCAAGCTCCTTAAAAAATGAAACTAAGTCCGGCGGAGCATAGTTCGTTTTCCTATGTCAAGCTCCTTAAAAAATGAAACTAGGTCTGGCCGAGCATAGTTCCTGATCTTGTGTCAAGCTCATTAAAAAATGAAATAAGGGTTATGAGGATAGTTCTTTTACTGCGTCAACCTCATTAAAAAATGAAACAACTCCCTTTCCAAATCGAGTCTTTTGATTAAGATCTCGTAAAATACAAGTCGAGTCTTTCCTAGATCTTGAGAGTGAACCTTCATTCCATCCACTTTGTTGAATGCAATGAAGCTTGGGGGGCATGTACCTCGATTTGCATTATTATGTTGGGGGCATGCGAACTAATAACAAGCATAGTTTTTCGTTTCAAGCTTGTGTAAACATGAAATCGAATCTAAGCAGAGTTCTCCATGGTTCAAGCTTGTGTAAAAATGAACCCATACCTAATTTACATCTCGTGATTGCCTTTTATCTGCTAAATTCCGTTAGATGAGCCTTGGTTGTTTCATTCCATCGCCACCATCTCTTTGGCCAATCATATGCTTTCACTTGGTTGTTTATCCTTTCCTGAGGAACCGTAGCGATGAGTGGTTTTATTAGCCAGCCTCTTGACCATTATATGTTTTGAGTAGTTCCACCATTGCCGGAACCAGTTGCTACCCTTTATACCACTCGTTCCTCTAGGAAGAGTCTCCTTTAAGCTCTTTTTGGACTCGTAAAATATGAAAAGATTGCAGAGTATTTTTCCCTTTTTGACTCGTTAAAGAGAATAAAAATGGAGGTCTGCTTTTAGCTCTTTTTTGACCGTCTAAATATGAAAAGATTGCCGAGTTATTCCTCTTGACTCGTTAAACGTAAATAAGAGGCGATCGTCTTTAAACTCTTTTCTGACCGTGTAAAGACGAAAAGATCGTCGGACCCTTGTCGTTTCAGGTTCGTTAACGGTTACAAAGCGACGTGGTTTCAATCGCTTTTTTACTTTTTCAGGTCGAAATCACTACTCATGAAAAGTACTCCTCGATCGTAATGGTCGGGCGGTTCATTCGAACATTGTTTTATACTTTTTCGGGCTCGAGAGACACAACTTTACAAAAAATGACACCCTTGGAGTTTTCTTTTCTGTTGTCTTTTCAAACTCTCTAAACATGAAAAGACGCCGAGTTCTTCCTCTGTCAGACTCGTTAAAACTTGATGACATTGGAGTCCATCGAGATGACGCTTCACAAGCATATGTTATCCCCGTCAAGCTTGTTAACAAAAATAACTGGGGTACTCGCCAGAAATGGTGGGGGAAAATGGAACCATAATTATTGTCGTGTCGGCAGTATGTCGCTCTTGAACATGGCACTTGTCTGCTTTTGTGTCTGGGTGGGGACATCTCATCTCGTTTTTCACTTGCCTCTGTGGATTTGGGTGATCCTGTTTGACCTCTCATTTGCTCATTGCCTCATCACCATGACCTTTGATCCATTGATGTCAAACACTGCCAAGTCCACTGTCGTGCCGCCAATATGTTCAAGAGAAGTTGACCTCTGCAGAATAACAACCTCCCTCTGATAGCTCACATAATTCTGATTCACCACAACATTCTTCCTCTGTCTCGTGTCGATGATGTGGGAAACACTATGGCCCACCTTCGATCAAGATCACTTCCTGTCGACTTCAGCTCATTATCCAGGAAGCTGATCTAGAGACTCCCTTCCGGTGCCTTGGAGCCTACATGCCTCAATGGTAGGCTCTTCGTGTTCGACGTGAGGTTTTCATCATTGGCCTCTGATCGAATGATTCTACGGGTGTTCGACGCCAGCTCACTGATTCACACGCCGTAGATTGTACCTATAGTACCTTGAGGGCCATTGTCATTATTGGTGGTACCTCTCGCGTCTGTTAACAGTTTTCATTATTGACTGGTAATCAGACGATGTTCATGCATGTTCGACTTCAACTCATGTATTCACATGCTTGAACTTGTACATTTGTTCGGGTCGAGATGGAGCGCAAGACCCTGGATTTTGTCTGTTGGAATCCAGGCTGCGATTTTGTGGATTATTGTTACATGACTCATTTAACTGGATGGCTGTGACCATGCCTGAGTCTATTCATCGATCCTCACCGGATGGTTGCGCCCATACCATGGATCTAGATTATTATGTACTATGTTATGGATGGCTGCGCCCATACCACATATATCATGTACTTGAGCTATCAGTTGTACCTCTCTATGCAGATTCTCCGGCGGCAGCTGCATGTGTTCTTGTAAAGCATTTCACCCCTCTCTCTCTCTTGGGCCTCATGCTTTAGGGGGCATCTGTTACACAGTAATTTGTCACCATTTGTCACCGTCCCTGTTACCCCTTTCCCGCACTTTGGAGGACTCATTCCAGGACTTGTGAGAAGTGACATAACTTGAAAACACTTGCATTATGTTCCCCTAAGTATGGACTTCATATGCCTTGAAGACATCTCCTGCAGAATATCCTTTAAAAGTCCCCTTTTTCCATTAGCGCGGATCCACAGTGTATCACCCGCGCCAATGGGGGAAATCCTCCAAAGAGGGCGCGCCAGTTGGTGCTCTGTCTCAGAGTCTTACCCGTGCCAACCAAGTTTGGGAAAGCTTTTTAACAAACGCACGCCCGAAAGTTTTTTCCTTTCGACTCATGAAGCTTTTCAAGGATAATGTCAATCTCATGGATGTCGAGATTCATCGTATCTCTATCCATAATAGCTTTTCGAGGATAATGCCAATCCCATGGATGTCTGGATTCATTGTATCTCTTCCTCCTCCTCCATCTATAAAAGCTTGTTCTGTTGCATTTGACAAGCTATTTTTGAGCATAGGGAGAATTATACTGTCGGAAGTCTGAGAGATTGTTGTAAGAGTCTTCTTTGCATTCATAATCAAAGAGAGAGAGGCTTGTTCCCAATCCCGACAAGCTTTGCAAGACATATGTAGCTGATCACCCAGCCAAAGGAGGATTTGACGTCAGAACTATGGTTGTATTCTCCTTTGTTGATTATCAATAATAGATGACTATCATTATGGTTCCACTCTTGTTGTTCATTGTAATGATATTTGAGTTATATCTTTTCTGACCGATATATAATTGCATCTATTGGATTTTATGCTTGTATTTGTGTTGTTCTTTGTATGTGCAGGTGTCCATTCACGGAGATCGTGGAGATCGTGACTGGCCAGAGTAAAGGAACAGGAGTGTCAACTCTTCTACAACACTAGCATTGGAATCCAAGTAGGCTCTCATAATCCACCTTTAATTTGCAATTAGAAACTTGTGTGATAGCATTGTTTGATTGTTGCCAGACCCATTTTGGGCTAGTGGGATCGCCTCTGTCCGCAGAGGGGATTTACCTCTCCAACAGCCCTACTCAAGGATGTAGATGTGTAAGTGCCAAATTCCAATGAACCAATGAAAATGAACCTGAAGGATGGATGTGGTATCAAGGGAATGATGAAAGATGTCTTGTATGGAATGATAATGGACATGCTACTTCAATCCAAGTATTCCAAGTAGTGCCCCTCCTATAACCCTAAGACCTTAGAGGAGGTCCAATTGGACCAAGGCTAAAGACTAACCCCCTTGGGAAGGTGAAAACATTTTTATAGTCAAGATTGGTCAATCATCCATATCACCCCTATATCCATGTTAAAATGTCCAAAACATTAAATAAAAGCACTTAATTGCAAAACGGTTAAAGTACCTGTTGAGTGGAGCACACCTTCATCTAAGAGGAATGTTAGATGGTGAGCGGTGAATGACTTGTGCAAATGGTGGAGGAATGTGGTGTATCATCATCACTAAGCAATGTGTACGGTTGCTAGTTAATTGGTTGTCCAAGATAGAAGAAATAGGAGAAAAAAAAATTATCCTATAAAATTACCCATTCTGATGGATAACACTACCCTTACCAACTACTAGCACATTAATACTTTCTTAACTTCATTTTCAAAAATCTCTTTGACGTGATGCCTTCACTTACTACACCTGCACAATTACACCATCGAAATGCTTACCCAATAATAATGCAATTTCCCAATTTTCAGATTCAAAAAGACATTTAGAGATAGTGTGTGTACATGATCACAATAATTAAGCACAAACAAGTAATTTAGAAATCACATAAATAAACATTATACATTAATCAAATCACAGCATGTGCACAAGACCCAAATTTTGAGTTACACAGATAAAAGGTTCGATGCCCAACACCATAATAATGCAGATTTTTTTGAAAAAGGAGCCTATATATGTCCTACAAGACTTTGTGAAGGTTTGATATAGTTATCAAACAACTACTAATATTACTCAAATACTCCTCAGGTAATCTAATAACTTGTACAATGCCAAGAAGACAAAAACATGTTAGATGGCAATGTCGAATCAGGGTCACATGAAACAAAATCTTATACAAGACAAATGACCATTCTGGTAAAATGTTGGCTAACAATTATGGCCCTTTAGCTAGTCACACGGAAAGGACGAAGACTTCGGGAGCATCATAGAGTTGCAATTAATGAAATGACATACCACAGTATAATAACCACAGGGGACAGGTTAATGAGGTATAGAGGAATACCGCAACTAATTTGTTGACACCTTTACCTATTGTTGACCCAAAAATGGGAAGGGTGTTTGTATGGATGTAGTCACATCCTTGCCCAGCGTGATTCATATTTGCTAATAGTGGAGAAATTGGCTACAATGATGCTTAAGAAAATATATATATAGGATAAATGTTGTGTTTAGGACCCTGAAGCAAAAGTGAAATATAGTTTGTAGGTCATAAAATTTGGATATAGATAGATTTGTTGTGTCAAAAGGCTCATTCTACAGTTCATGTTCAATGTTCAATGAGGGGTGTTGTGTGATTCTGTGGGGCACATTTTACCGTTATAAATCAAATATCATGGTCATAAATAAAATATCCAATGTAAAAGTAATTAAAAATTAAAAACAAAAAAGTAAAACTAAAATCCTATATTTACCTTGTAAATATTTCAATCTATATTTTATATTAATATCAATTATATCAATTCTAAATAAAGGCAATTAAGAGTTTAAAAAAAAGTAAAATCTTATATTTACATTATAAATATTTCAATATAAGACTTGAATAAAAGTTTGAACATTCACATTAACTAATATATTTCAATATAAACTTAGCATATATAACAATGTTGTGAATATCGCAATTTTTTTAAAAAATCATGATTTTTTCGTGCTCCCGATTTAATTGTCAATTTTTTCAGCGATTTTTTATTTTCAAAAAATTGTGATTTTTACGACAAAAAATCGTGACTGGTGGAAACAGTGGTTTTAAGAGCTGATTTTTGGTTTTGTTTTTGTCATTTTTTTCAGATAGTGAGCAAGTTTGAGAGCTGAGGAGGAGAGGAAGTCATCTACAAGGGCAGGGGAGGAGAAAAACAAAAGGTTTTAGTATCCCAAGCAAGAAAAATTCGAGTTTGGACCAAGTTTCTTTGGCAAAACGTGGTTTCCAAGTATGGGCACCAAATTTGACCATTTTTTTTTTTTTTTTGGGTTTCTATAACCCATTGATTTTTGAGTGGATTTGATTGTGTTTTTTTTTTTTCATTTTTTTTGCATAGAGTGGAGAGGGTTCATTTGGGTCAAAAATGCAAAAACTTGATTATTAGATTTATAAGTTTAATTTCTTCTTGTACTCTATTATTTTGCATCATTTTTGCTTTGGTTTGAATATGCATTTTTTCCATTATTGTTGCATTGAGTTGAGTTTTTTTTTGTCAAAAATTCAATGTGTCTTAAGTAAATTTTATTTTTATTTTTTTAACTTGCAATTCTTCTTGTGCCCTAGGTTCAATTTCAAACTTCATCTTACATTAAATCTCAAGAGTTCAACAAAGTTACAAACATACCAAAGAAATAGGACCCTCTGTGGAAATTTGGTGAACCTAATAGAGGGTTTGACAGATCAAACTTGACTTGCAAGTTGTGTGGGCATCATATGATGGGGGGGGATACAAATTGAAGTATCACCTTGCACAAATCCCTGGACATGAGGTAGGGCCTTGCACTAATACAAATCCGAAAATCATCCGAAAAGCCCTCAGATCATTGGAAGAAATAGAGCAAACCAAACTATCCAAGTCAGCTCTGAAGAGTCAACTAGTAGGGAATAGTGTTAGGAGGTGAATATGAGAGTGACACTGGTTCTACTTCAGCATCAGTATCTACAACCAACTCTGTAGTTGCCTCACCATATTTTGTTCCTAGAACCACGTCTGGTTCACAACCATCTATCTCTTCAATTATTAAAAAAAAAGGAAAAAGAAGAAGTTGACAAGTTGTTGGGCAAGTTTCTTCTTTGGAGTGATGGTCCTTTCAGCGTCGCAAGGAATAATCCATTTTCCAGCCGGCTACTGATGTTATTGCAATTGTTGCCCCAGGGTACAAAGTCCCTTCTTATGATGACTTTAGAGGCCGCATTCTTCAAAATGATAAGGTTGATTGCACCAAGAGATTGGAGGAGTTTAAGGCATCGTGGGCACACACAGGATGCACTATGATGTCATATGGTTGGACCGATCAAAAGGGTAGAAGCCTTGTAAACTTCTTGGTTAATTACCCTAAGGGGACAATGTTTATGAAATTTGTTGATACATCTGCACATATCAAAGATGCATGATTATTATGTGATTTGTTGGATGTGTTTATTTTGGAGCTGGGTCCAGAACATGTTGTCCAAGTCATGACAGGCAATGCTGCAAATTATGTTGCTGCCAGCAAGATGCTTATGGAGAGACATCTTACTTTATTTTGGACACCTTGTGCTGCACATTGCATTGATTTGATGTTGGAGGACATAGGAAAAATTCATTTTGTCAAAGATATTGTTGACTCGTCAAAAAACATTAGAAAATTTATATATAATCATGCATCTGTGCTTCATTTGATGAGAACATTCACCAACAACAAGGAGTTGGTGCGCCCCACCATTACATGGATTGCCACCAGTTTTATCTCTTCAATCCCTCTTGAATTCAATGTTTTATATCTCAGGAACTGTCGGAACAACCGGGAGAGCTGACGCAGAGTCAGCGCAGAAATAGCCGGGGTTAGCCAGTCTTGTGCCGGATCAGCGGGAATTCTGCCAGGTTAAGTGAGGTAAAACTCACTTAGATTTTCCGCCAGTATTTTCTCTGTAAAGGATTGCTAGATGAGCATCCTAGATTTGTATTAAGATATTTCTCCTACATAATAATAAACCCTCAAAATTGTTGCACCAGTTTTCCCGCATTGGGTTTCTCCAGGGACTATTGTGTCCAAAAATAAGTGTGTCCAATGTATCTTGTTCTTTGCTTTGTTTTCTGTTTCATGAGATCAAATATTTAATTAGTGTAGGTTGCAGAAGTCATTTGCTTCAGTATTCAGAAGAATAACTTGAATTTAAAAATCAAGTAGGTGAAGTAGATTCAAATTTTCTACAGTAGGGGTTCTTTCGAGTCTAGGAATTTTCACATCGTATCAGAGCATTGATTTTGAAACAGGAAGAGCAGATCAAGTGCTGAGCAGTGAGGCCGAGAGCTGCACTTAGTAGAAATTCAAATCCCCTTGAACGGATTGCGCAATCCTTGTCGGAAAGCAGATCCGAGGAAATCTCTCTTTGAGTGAGACGACAGAGATGCACAATTTCCAGTTTGTGAGTTTGCAGAGGCAGAGGGAGTGACACAAAGCCTCATCATAGTGCTTGAAGGGCGTAGTTTACGCCGGGGCAAAAATCTGCTAGAAAATAACGATGACATGTAGAAGGGGAATTTTCTCCTCAGAGAACTTTCCGCCAGAAAGTTCGAATTTCTCACTCGCTGAGCAACTGAGCAGTGTTAAGCAGTGACTAGAGGATTCAGTTCGACAGTTGGGTAAGATGGCATCGCATGGGCTCAGAGATCAAGACAGGTTGGAAGGTGCTTCCAACTATGTCATATGGAAGACTAGAATCCTAGTTGTTCTGGAGGAATATGATCTCGAGGCCTATGTCAATAATGTTGTAGTTGTTCCTGCTGACAATGATCAAAAAGAAGAAGTACAAAACCAAGTAGGGGAAGGCAAAGAGGCTCATTCTCGATGGAGTTGGAGATGATGTGGTCTCACACTTGCAGGGCAAGGATATAGCCCGAAATATGTGGGAAGCCTTGTCTTCTCTGTATGAAGGCTCTTTCAAACAGCGTAAGATGTATTTGGAGCAGAAGTTTCAGCGGACTTTGATGCAGAAAGGAGAAGGGGTGAACCTCTATCTTCAGCGTCTTCAGGACACTAGGGACCAGCGTGCTGCAGTGGGGTCCACTCCTCAACCAACCGCGATGGTGAGGATGGACCTGAATGGAGTCTTGAATGAATGGCAAGTTTTCATCCAAAGCATATTGGACAGAGAAAAACTACCTTCATGGGAAGTGTTTGGTCAATTCAATGTCCTTGAATTGGCAATCATAAATTGTCAACCAAGGTGCATAGACTGATGAAGTACAGGTGCACAATATGTGCTTACAAGTTATTCATTAGGTCGTTATGTATTTGTTAAGATCTACACTCAAGATGGGGGCGGTGTTTGTCAAGTGTATTCGTGTTGTAATTCTTAGGGATGTTGATTAAGTTTCCTAGGAATTAATCTCTATCCAATTAGTTTGTAGATGATGTGAGAGTAATTTTTCTTATGTTAGATTGTTTGGGATTTTTGACCTTAAATCTCTATGCTGCAGCTCCTAATTCTCTAAGTGCAAAAAGAAACCTATTTTATCAACTATGAAGGAATATTGTTGAACTCAATTGTTTTAGGAGAGGTCCTCTCGCTTGTTCAATTTCTGCTGAAACAAAGTAACCCAAGCAACATCTATATTGTGAATTCAACATACTTAAATTACGCTGGATAATAAGCAAAGAAAAGAACTGTGCAGTACCAGGTATAAAGCAAATTAGATAACAGTCTAAACTAGGTATAAAGCAAATTAAATTTCTTATGCAGATAACAATTTGTTGGCGAGATCATTATGCAGCATTGTCACACAAAATAGAGCAATTGAAGAATTAAAGGAAATCATATTGTATTTGATTAAAACTTGCCATTGTTTGTAGGGGCCCTCCACATAGCAGTTCAGAGCTTCAAATCAACACAATGCTTGCACACAAAAACCAATTTCATTCACACAAAATTCACAAACTGTTCATAAACATATCATTCGGCGCACACCCAAATAACAGTGCGGCCATTAGCTTTATAGCAGGTCTCTTGGCATAACTGTATGAAGATTTTAAGCCTAATATCTCTTAATCCTATCTAAACTTATATCATTAAACCGTCGTTTTGCTATTCCAAAAGCAAAACGATAAGGTTTCAGCTAATCTCGGGTTCTGTTCTACGTTAATCCGGCAATTGACTTGGAGTTTGACCGCGATCTCCTGTGCTTCTTTTAGCAAACAGTTTTGAGTGGATAGGAAGGTATCCATGAGGGAGTCATCCTCTATCCATCCACACCTTTCATTGTTGACCTGGAACTCTGAAACCTCGCAAACAATGAAGACAGCTACGAAATCCTGGACTAGCTGCGGAAACAGACTGATTCGGTAGCCAATTGTAACTTTAATTAAAACAATAGGGTATACAGTTGAATATGAACAAGAAAACATACTAATGCATACCTTCATCAAAACTTGGTAGATATGGCTTTATTTAAGTGGTAAATATATATGAAAAAGGGAGGATTTGTAGGCAAAAAGGATGTCATGGTAGGACAATCTTCAAACTCTACATTCCCCCGAACTGGAGATGTTGTATGTCCTCATACACTTCTTCCTTGTCTTTTGCTTGTGCCTCTTGTTTGTCATCTCCTTGTTTCACTGTTTTCTTCTTTTTGGCAGAGATTGGCATTCTAGGCTTCCTCATTAGAATTTTGTACTTTAAATTGATTATCTCTCTCTGCATAATTATGTTCTCTTTCTTCAGCTTCTTGTTTTTCTTATACCACAAGCTTAGATGTAGGATCAGATTGTCACTCTTGGCAATCTGTATCTCACTCTGTGTCTTCAGGGCTTGATTTTCATTTTTAAGATACTGATTCAATGTTTCTAGTTCAAAGATTTCCTGCTTCAAGATGTTTGAGGCCGATTGTTCATTCACCTAGTTGCTTCCTTCTCCAAGGCTCTGTATTGTTTCCTTTGTTGTTGTCACCTTCCTTTCCAGTGACTCTATGTAGTCATAGATTTCCTAATGTGCAGGGTCAATTCCTGGACTATGTATCAGGCTTTCTAGAGGTGAGTTGTAAGGCTGTGGTGATGATCTTGGTGACCCTTTTGGAGAATTCCCAAGGTTTTCAATTGACTCATCCTCTATTGGATTGTTCTCTGTTGGCTCAATCTCTGTTGGAGTGTTCTCTATTGGCTCCTCTTCAGTTGGATCCTTTTCATTTGGCTCATTTTCCTCAAGGTTAATGTATTCTGTAGTCTTTGAGGTTGTTTGTGGAATCATGCTCAACCTCGTGCTCCTTCTCAACCCTAGGGTTTGTGTTTTCTACACTTTCCTCCTCTTATTCTCTGATTTTTCTTTTAGAGGAGAGGTTTTAGTTTGTGAGAATTCTTCTTTACCTGGGCTAGCTTTCTTTCTTCTAGGGTTTCCCCTCTTCATTCTCTACAAAATTTTTACTATAGGCAACTCTTCTTTTGTTACCTCTGTCTGAGTTTGAGGTGCTTGTTCCTTTATCATTTCTATGGTTCTCTTTCTCCCTCTAAGGGCCCTGCTGCTACTTGGTTTTTCTAGGGATTTTTCCTCAAAATGGTTTCTTATTAGGAAACTCTCCCAGTCATCCCCTATACTTCGAAGATGAAATTCGACCAATATTTTTACCAAACCATGATGATACATGGTGTTTTCTATGCATTGAATTTTCTTCTGAACATTTGTAGCCATTTTCCTGAGGCTATTCAAGAGGAAATAGGGGAGGTTCATCTAATGATCCTCGAGGAAGTGCATCATCATTCTAACATGATAAAAATACATTTGCCCGAACCTACCCTCACAAGTGATAAACTTCTGAAGCACAAGTAATAAGTTTCTCCATTTGTTTTTAAGAGCAGAGCTTGGAATACCTTTTTTGTAGACCGTGGTGTCCATGTTCGGATTCTTGAGGAAAACCTTCCAGTCCTCGCTGTCAATCCCTCTGTTTTTAAACCATTTTTCTCCATGTCTTGGTAACTCGGTGGCCTCAGCGATCATAGACTCTGTTACTGTGAGTTTTATGTCCCCAATTTTGGCCTCCATTCCATCGAATGAGCGTGCAAATGTCTTGGTTACCTCTTTGTGGAAGCCATTAAATTTCTCAATGAACTGCAACCATTGTCTTCTTTGCAGCAGCTCCCTAGTTTGTGGGTACCCCTCTAGGAATTGCTTCCCTGCTGGCTCAGTTCGAACAATTACCCCCATGCCGAAGGATGCTTTGCCTTGAAGATTGGCTACCTTGACAGGAAAATGGGACTGGTAGGGTTTGCTAGCTGGCGGAAAGATGGAATGACTATGAAAGAACAAAGGAGTGTAAGAATAGGGAAGAATGGATGGATTATCAAAAGGATTATGGGAATGAATTCGACCGTTAGGCGCATTCAAACTTATGATTTGGTAATTAATTTGGCAGATTTGGCACAAGGTCGTGACATGACTTTTAGAGTTGTGGCATATGATATTTCGTTAGGCAGCCATTACCCTTAGGTTATAATGATTGCACTTTAGTACTATATTTTCTTACTCATACATGCTATATAACCTTCCCTATTGTTAAATTAAAGTAGCACATACCTTTTAATTTTCTGTTGCTAACCTTATTTGTTGTCCTTTAATCTCTTGTAGGTTCCTTGTTGTCAAATGTCCTTTAATCTAGATCACCAAGTATTCTTGTAGACTTCAAAATTTTTACGTTGCAGAAATTTGTTTAGCTGCGGAAAGTTGTCTAAGTTGCAGAAAGTTGTCCAAGTTGCGGAAAGTTGTTGTTTCTGTAGCTTAAGAGAAAGAAAGCTTTAGTAGATGAACTTTATTGTTTTTTTTTTTTTTTTGAAAAGAAAATTTGAAGTGCCAACAAGTTGGTTTTCACTTTAAATTTTCTGTATAAACATGCCAACAACATGTTGGTTTTCATGTTTATACAACACTTATTATATATATATATATATATATATATATATATATATATATAATTTATTATATTTTTCTTCTTTTTTTATTTTTTATTTTTTATTTGAAGAACAAACTGAATGAAAATTTCTAAGGTGGAAAAGAAGAAGAATTCTTCTTGACCATCTTCAGTTCTGAATTATCCTGAAATATTTTAACAAATTCCTCTCTTGTTAATGGTTTCTGGTAAAGCTTGAGTCGATGTCCATTTACTAATAGAGGAGTTCTTTCTTCATCAATAGTCCCGATTCTAACTGCACCATTGTCAAAGACATTCTCAACCTCATAAGGTCCAAGCCAATGGGTTTGGAATTTCCCTTGAAAATTTTTGAATTTTGAATCAAAGAGCAATGCACAATCTCCCGGATGAAACTTCTTTTCTTTAATGTACTTATCATGCCATCTTGACCTCTGTTGTTGCACTACGCTGGTCCTCTGGAAGGCCTCTTGTCTGATTTCATCAAGCTCATTTTATTGTGTCATCCTTTGCTTCTAGGCTTCTGACAAGTCAAGATCTAACTAGGTTGTTGTCTTATAGGTCTGGATCTAGAACTCTATTGCAAGTAAGACTTGCTTCCCATAAACAAGTTCATTAGGAGCATGTCCTATAGTTTTCCTCCATGTAGTCCTATAGCCCATAAGGCTTCTGGAAGCTTTTCCACCCAGTCTTTCCTGTAGAGATGTACAGTCTTTGTAAGGATAGCCTCGACCTTATTTGTGGACTCAACTTGTCCATTGGCTTGTGGATGGTATGGAGTTGACTTCTGATGTTTTATCTTGTATTGGTCCACAAGCTTCTGCACTAGTCTGGATGTGAATTGTGTCCCTTGATCTGTTACAATTTCTCTTGGAACACCAAAACGAGTAAAAATATCCTCGAAAAGAAATGAAACTACAGTATTTTCAGTAACAAAAGGAAGTGTTTTAGTTTCTACCCATTTAATGACATAATCAGTACATACCAGAATATACTTCTTTTGCTTTGAAGGTGGGCTAATTGGTCCAACAAAATCCAGTGCCCATTTTTCAAATGGTTCGATAAGTACCTGTGGTTGCAGTGGCATCTCATTTGAAAGAGTAGGTTTGCCCATTTTCTGACAATTGTCGCATCTCTTAACATATTCCTTGGTGTCCTTGAAAATGGAAGGCCAATAATATCCTAAAAGAAGGATTTTGTAAGCAATTCTCTTGTCAGAAAAATGTCCTCCACATGGCTCATCGTGACAAGCTTTTAGTATCTCTGGTATTTCGTCCTCCCAAACACATCTTCTGATGATGAGGTCTGGTCCTGTCTTATATAATTCTTCATTTATCCATGAGTAGGATGTGCTATTGTGGACTATTCTTCTTTTTTCTCTAGGAGATAAATGAAATAGTATTTTTCCTGTGGCTAAATAGTTAGCAATATCTACATACCAAGGTGATTTAGTAGATACTGTAAAAAGATATTCATCAGGAAATTTATCTTCTACGGGTCGATCATTGTTTTCATTTTGTATTCTAGATAGAAAATCGGCAATTGTGTTCTGTTTTCCTGGTCTATCTAGAATGGTTATGTTGAATTCTTGTAAAAGTAGGAGCCATCTAGTTATTCTTCCATTAGTGACTGGTTTATTCATTAGGTATCTAATGGAAAAATGGTATGTGTGGACAAAGGTTTCATAGCCAGTTATATAATGTCTGAATTTATTAATGGCATGAATTACAGCTAAGAACTCCTTTTCGGTTACAGTATAATTTAACTCTGCAGGAGTTAAATTTTTACTAGTATAATAAATGGCATAAGGAGTGAGATCTTTTTGTCCTAAAACAACTCCTAAGGCTGAATCTGAAGCATCTGTTGAGATATGGAAAGGCAATTTCCAGTTAGGTCCTTTTAAGATGGGTGCTTCAGAAATTCTCTTTTTCAATGTTTCAAAGGAAACTTGACATTTGGAATCCCAACTGAATTCACAGTCTTTGGTGAGTAATTTAAAGAGTGGGGATGCAATTTTTGTGAAGTTTTCTATAAATCTTCTATAGTATCCGGTAAAACCGAGAAAACTTCTAACATCCTTTTGAAAACTTGGCACTGATAACTTGGAAATGACTTCCACCTTAGATGAGTCTACCTTAATTCCATCTTCGGAAATATGGTGACCTAAAACAATTCCCTCATTAAACATCATGAAACATTTTTCATGGCTTAATGAGAGGTTTGTTTCTTGACATCTTATTAAGACTTTCTCCAGGTTTTCTAGTGCTTCATTGAAAGAATCCCCATAGACTGTGAAATCATCCATGTACACTTCCACACAATCATGGATAAGGTCAGAGAAAATGTCAAGGACTGCCCTTTGGAATGTTGTTGGAGCATTACATAACCCAAAGGGAAGTACCCGGTAAGCATAAGTTCCCCATGGACAAGTGAATGTGGTTTTATCCTGATCTTTAGGGGCCACCTGAATCTAGTTGTATCCATTGAACCCATCCAAGAAGGAAAAAAAAAAAAAATCCTGCTAAAGTATCTAAGACCTGGTCTATGAAAGGTAATGGAAAGTGGTCCATTAATGTTGCTTTATTCAACTCCCTGTAATCGATGCATACTCTCCATTTTCCATTCTTTTTAGGGACGATTACTAGGGGTGAAACCCACTGGCTGTCAGATATTGGATAGATGAAATTTACATTTAATAATTTCTGCAATTCTTCCTTAACAATTTATTTTAGATTTAGGTTCATTCTTCGCTGAGGTTGTCTAACTGGTTTTGCATTTTGTTCAATGTAGATATGATGTATGCAAGTTTTAGGATCAATCCCTCTCATGTCAGTGTATTTCGATGCAAACGCAGAAGAATGTTTCCGTAAAATTTCTATCAATTGTTTCTTTTGCATTTCTTTTTCCTGGAAAGATTTTTATCGAGAAATTCCCAAATTTTTCCATGGACAACAATGATACTTGTTTAGAGGAGAGATATTCATTTCGACTATGCTCATAATGTGAGGAAGATTCATTATTTTCTAGTAAATTCAAAAGTTTGTCTTCCTCTTTTACTTGTTCAGTGACAAAAATAGGTTGTATATCTTCTCCATCTTCTATCCATTCTTTAGTTTCTGTATCTATTGTTGTTCTTGCAGGGGGTATAATGTAAATTTCTTTGTAGAATTTCCATCTGAGATAAACATATCACCTGACCTACAGCCGATAAAAGCGTCTGTTGTAGCCAACCAAGGCCTTCCTAGAATTAATGGATGTCCTCCTAGATTGTTCTTGGGTGTTAAGACCATGAAATCAACAGGATATTCCCAAGAATCTAAAGATACACAAACATCTTCTAACACACCATCTGGTTTAATAACAGATCTATCTGTTAATTGCAATAAGGTTGGAGTGTATTAAAGGTTAGGAAGCCTAAGTGTCTCCGTAACTTGTTTTCTCATTAGGTTTATGGTTGCTCCTAGGTCAATCAGTGTGTTTGGTATTTCAGTTCCATTGATGTGATTTTTTACAATAGGGCTTCATGGGTCTAAATATTTTTGAGTTGTTTTCTTCTCCATCATAATGTCTGCAATTTTCCCGACTAATTGAATTCTTTTTATATCTTTTCTTCTTCTCCCTGATCGTTGTGTACTTAATTCCTTAATTGTTTTTGCAAAATCAATATTTCTTTTATCGCTTGCAATAAAGGAATCTTAATACAAACATTTCTCAATTCATCCATCATATTGTAATTAGGCAAGATAATTTGTTTCTCTACTCCTTCATCGATTTTCAACCTTTCTGGGAAAGGTGGTTTAACTAATATTGAAGGTTGTTCTATGATAGGAGCATCTATTGGAATTTCTTCTGTTTGTTTAGTTTTTTTTTTTAGGGAGAGAAGTCTCCCCCTCTTCTGATTGATTCTTATGTTTTTGAAGATCAGATTTTGTTTTTTGAATGACAACAGGAGGGTTTTTTGGTAATACTCTTCCAGACCTTAATTGGACATTGTTTAGGTCTAGTGGGGTTATCACATAAGTTTGAGGATTCTGACCCTCCATGTTGTATATTGGTTGTTGTGGTATCTTATTATTAGGATTTGGAAGTGGTTGAGCGAGAAATTGATTTCATTTTTGTGGAAATGGTAGGGAAAGCTGCGGGTTTTGATTTTGTACTGGGACTTGTGGCAATTGATTAGCTTGAGGAATTTGATTGGACGGGGTTAAGAATTGTGGTGGAAGGTAGGATGGCGAATATTGTTGATATTGAGCATAGGCCCCATAAGGATTTTGCCATCCTTGGTTCCAAGGTTGTGATTGTGGCAGAGCCCAAGGTTGCCAGGCTTAATTCCAATTACTTTGTGAACATTGGGCAAATTGTTGTGGTCTAAATCCTTGTGATTGATTTGGTTGGGGGTTTTGCCATGGTCTTTTGGCTATAAAGTAGAGAGGGTCTACTGGTTTTGAGATTCCTTCCTCATTGAATATAGCCTTAAGACCTAGTAAGGATGGACATTCCTTTGTATCATGATTATCTGCACATATGACACAGGTTTCTATGGCTTTTGAGTCTAAGGGACACTCTCTCAGAGCATGTTTCTTCCAACATTTGGGACAGAAGATGGATAATGCAGCATTTTCGGAATTTTGCTTGTTTTGTATTTTAAGGGTGTCTATTTGTTCACTTAGGCTCCCTAAAATATCTGTTTTAAAGGTGTCAAGCAGATTTCCTATTTCTACCCTACTAACTATCCCAGCTGCAGACTTGTTTATTCTTGATAAGAGAGGGTCTCTATGACTCTTTCCAACTCTTGCTTTGCCCCTTAAGATATGTACACATAAATCACAAATATCTAAAAACGGTAGTTGGGAAATATCTCCTTTTCCAGTTAGGTTAAGAAGATCGATCCATTCATCTTTAATGGCTCTGAGTAAAAGAGCTTTTAAGGTTTCTTCATCCAAATTATCCATTTTTCTCTTTTAACATTATAAACAAACCTTTCTACCAAGTCTTCAAGATTCTCATCTTCTTTTTGTGTCATTTTGAAGACTTCATCTTTAAGGTTACTAGGCATACAATAATCTCTATACTTGCCTAAGAAAGCCTCTTTCATCTATGCCCATGTTGTTATGGAATGCACTCCTAGACTCATGAACCATTTTAATGTTGAGTCTTTTAATGTGGCGGGGAACAATTTCAACTTTTGAGCATCATGCAGATAGTCATATGATCTACATAATACTTCAAATTCGAAGAGAAATGTCTCCAGATCTTCATTTCTTTTACCATGGAAATTAGGAAGAATCAAGGGTGATATATTTTTCATTGTGAAGGTTGTATCTTCATCAAGAATAGGGAATCTCGAAGGATCTTGATTTCCTCTGCCTCTACCCCCTCCTCTACCTCTACCTCTTCCTCTTCCTCTACCTCCAATCCTATCTTCTTCGCCATGGACATTGTGTACTTCTCCTTCCCCTTCTTCAGCCATGATAGATTCTTCGGAGCTAAGATAGTGTTCTTCTAATCTTTTTGGTTCCTCTATCAATGGTTGTTCAGAATAAGTTTCCAATTCCTCTTCTTCACTAGGAATTTCTAATTCTTCTCCCACAATTTGTTCGCCAGTGGGGGACAGAAAGACTACTCCTGTGGTTGGGGATGTAGGATTTTCTTCAATTACAGCTTCAATGGAAGAAGTACGTGAAGTTCTAGATTGAATTTATGATCTTGATACTTCAAGAAGTCTTTGTCGACCTCTACATGGAATTCGGGTTTGAGTAGGTGGTGTGGAATCTCGAAATCATGGTGGAGTGAGTGGATTTGTGGGAATTAAACTTCTTCCTCATCCTACAGATCTACCACTAGAGTCTCTATCCCTACGCATGTGATGTTTTAAATTAATGATAGTTTGTTTTTTGTTTTTTTTACTTCTAATTGTACTTCCCCAGCAACGGCGCCAAAATGTTTGGTCAATTCAATGTCCTTGAATTGGCAATCATAAATTGTCAAACAAGTTGCGTAGAATAATGAAGTACGAGTGCACAATATGTGCTTAGACGTTATTCATGAGGTCGTTATGTATTTGTTAAGATCTACACTCAAGATGGGGGCAGTGTTTGTCAATTGTATTAGTGTTGTAATTCTTAGGGATGTTGATTAAGTTTCCTAGGAATTAATCTCTATCCAATTAGTTTGTAGATGGTGCGAGAGTAATTTTTCTTATGTTAGATTGTTTGAGATTTTTGACCTTAAATCTCTATGTTGCAGCTCCTAATTCTCTAAGTGCAAAAAGAAACCTATTTTATCAGCTATGAAGGAATACTGTTGAACTCAATTGTTTTAGGAGAGGTCCTCTCGCTTGTTCAATTTCTACTCAAACAAAGTAACCCAAGCAACATCTATATTGTGAATTGAACACACTTAAATTACATTGGATAATAAGCAAAGGAAAGAACTGTGCAGTACCAGGTATAAAGCAAATTAGATAACAATCTAAACTAGGTATAAAACAAAATAAAGTTCTTATGCAGATAACAATTCGCTGGCGAGATCATTATGCAGCATTGTCACACAAAATAGAGCAATTGAAGAATTAAAGGAAATCAGATTGTATTTGATTAAAACCTGCCACTGTTTGTAGGGGCCCTCCACATAGCAGTTCAGAGCTTCAAATCAACACAACACTTGCACACAAAAACCAATTTCATTCACACGAAATTCACAAACTATTCATAAACATATCATTCGGCGCGCACCCAAATAACAGTGCAGCCATTAGCTTTATAGCAAGTCTCTTGGCATAACTGTATGAAGATTTTAAGCCTAATATCTCTTAATCCTATCTAAAATTATATCGTTAAACCGTCATTTTGCTATTACAAAAGCAAAACGATAAGGTTTCAGCTGATCTCGGGTTCTGTTCTACGTTAATCTAGCGGTTGACTTGGAGTTTGACCGCAATCTCCTGTGCTTCTTTTAGCAAACAGTTTCGAGTGGATAGGAAGGTATCCATGAGGGAGTCATCCTCTATCCATCCGCACTTTTCGTTGTTGACTTGGAACTCTGGAACCTCGCGAACAATGAAGACAGCTATGGAATCCTGGACTAGCTACAAAAACATATTGATTTGGTAGCCAATTGTAACCTTAATTAAAACAATAGGGTATACCGCTGAATATGAACAATAAAACATACTAATGCATACCTTCATCAAAACCTAGTAGATATGGCTTTATTTAAGTGGTAAATATATATGAAAAAGAGAGGATCTTTAGGCAAAAAGGATGTCATTGTAGGACAATCTTCAGACTCTACAGGAGGAGATGTAGGCGGCTCTTCAACAGGATGATTTAAGGAGGGACCTAGTGAAGGTTAACCTCAATGGTAGCAGTGGGAGTGGCACAAATATGAAGGAGGAGGAGGAGAACGCAGCTTTAACATTGAAGAGACAACAGAAGCCAAAGCGAAAGGAGGACATTTCGAAGGTGAAATGTTTCAGTTGTGGCGAGATGGGCCACTATGCATCCTAGTGTCCTTTGAAGAAAAAGGATAAGGATGAGAAACATGATCCTAAGGTTGCTTCAACAAAGATTAACAACGATGAGTTTGCCATGAGTACCCATGCATCTCCAGGAGGGAGATGGGACGATATTGAGCTGTAGTCGAGAGGAGACTACATGTGGGCAGGATCCTTTGAGGAGTCCACCTCTTGGATCAATTCCTTGCTACGAGAGCCCAAGATTCAATAGTAGCGAGATGGACTTAATGTTAGATGATGCAATGGAGTGTTTGGAGGACAGATGCAGTAGCTTGGGACAATAGACTGATCAGTGCATAGCAAGGTTGGCAGTAGCGCAGGAGTCAGCAGCAGCGCAGAAGATTCAGAGGGTCAAAAGCAGCAGCAGTAGGATTCCAACGTTCATTGTATTATGTTGAACACAGTTAAGTTCAACTAATTTTGGATGTTTTTCAATTGCTTCTCTCAGCAACTGAGTTACAGTATGGATGCAGTGTTAGTAGTGGCAGTGCTAGCAGCATAACAGATGCAGGGTTTGAGAGGGAGATGTAGTACAGATGCAGCAGTAGCAGTGGCAGTGGCAGTGTCATGGGAAGCAGTACAATAGCAGCAGCAACACAATGTTGGTGGCAGCAACAGTGCAGAAAGGAGGTGTTTCAGAAACCGAGCAGCATGCAGGTGGACATTGTTGTTAGAGCACTTTCCTCGCTAAGAGGCAGTGTTAGTTTTTGGTAGCATTGGAAGTGCTCTAGCCTTGAAAATTGGTGGAGAGGCTAAGGCACATGAGTTCTAAAGAACCCAGAAACCGTTTGGTGAAATTCCACTTGGATTGTATTTTATTAAAATAATTAATATTTTTAATGGGGTTCCTAAGTCTAACCTTACGAAAATTAAAATATTAATGAGTATTAATCAAAATATGGGTGAGAATGATCTAGAAGGCAGATCAAGTCATGTTTTAATCTTAACCGTTGATTAGATACTTAATCTCAGTCGTTGAAGACTCAATAAGAAAAGTATAAAATGGAGGCCTGGGGTTCATTTGGAAATACACACAGAGAGAGAGAATTGATTTAGAGTTCGATTTCTGGGGCTAAGAACCTAATAAATTCGAACTAAGTGATCATTTTGCAGCAGAGTGGCAGTGAAAATCCAGAAGGACTTTCCGAAGAATACTGACAGAGAGGCAGAGAGACCTTGTAGAGGGGCAGCGCAGTAGCCGAGAGCGCTGACACTGGGCCAGTCTGGGCCCATGCAGTCCTGACACAGAGCCAGAAGGGCCAGTGCAGAGCAAAAAAGCTACCTATCACGCAAAATCCAGAACTGTCATAACAGTTAAAACTGTCGGGAACTATCAGAACTGCGGGGAACTGTCGAAACTGCCAGAAGAGCTGATGGAGAGGAAAGAGAAGGTGATGCAGAATCAACGCAGAAATAGTCGGTGTTAGTCAGTCTTGTGCCGGATCAGCCAAAATTCTGTCGGGTGAAGTGAGGTAAAACTCACTCAGATTTTCCGCTAGTATTTTCTCTTTAAAGGATTGCTAGATGAGCATCCTAGATTTGTATTCAAATATTTCTCCTGCATAATAATAAACCCTCAAAACTATTGCACCAGTTTACCCGCATTGGGTTTTTCCGGGGACTATTGTGTCCAAAAATAAGTGTGTCCTATGTATCTTGTTATTTTCTCTGTTTTCTGTTTCATGAGATCAAATATTTAATTAGTGTAGGTTGCAGAAATAATTTACTTCAGTATTCAAAATAATAACTTGATGAATTTAAAAATCAAGTAGGTTAAGTAGATTTAGATTTGCTACAGTAGGGGTTCCTTCGAGTCTAGGAATTTTCACAAGATGAGGGGTTTCAGAAACAAATCCTCCTATGGGAAGTGATTGATGAACAATGGAACAACACACTCCATCATCCCATTCATGCTGCAGGGATATACCTGAATCCCGCATTTGCTTACCCCTATGGGTTCTTATTTGATGTTGAGGTCATGGATGGATTCTTCACATGTGTTCAGAGGATGGTGCCATCTCCAACAAAACGTGCAAAAATCTCCAAAGAAATGGAGATATACAAGATGGCAAGTGGCACATTTAGCTTTGGCATGGTTGTGGTTGATAGGAAGACTAAAATGCCAAGGATTTTTAGTTTGTTTCAAATTTCATTGTCTCTTCAAGTTCATAACTTCATACTTTGCTTCAACTTTCAAATTTCATTTTTTTCTTATGTTTATCTTATTTGTAATTTTGTTGTAGATGCATGGTGGAGAAGCTATGGTGGCAGAGTACCCAATCTGCGAAGGCTTGCCATTTGAGTGCTCAGCCAAACATGTAGCTCCTCAAGATGCGAGCGCAACTGGAGTGTATTTGAAAAAATACACACCAATAAGCGCAACAGGTTACCCAATCTGCAAAGGCTTGCCATTCGAGTGCTCAGCCAAACATGTAGCTCCTCAAGATGCGAGCGCAACTGGAGTGTATTTGAAAAAATACACACCAAGAAGCGCAACAGGTTAAAACTTAAAATATTCCAAATTTCCAATTAATTTTTTGAATTCATTAAATAATATTTTTTTTTATAATTATTATTTTATGACCCTTGTACAGGTTGGAGTCCCAACGACTTAATGACATGGTCTATGTCTACTACAATCTTCGATTGTGCGTGAAGAAACTTGAGAGGACACCTGATATGGAGGCCATCTCATTGGATGTGATTGACATCATTGTTGCATGGAGTGTTGAGGCCGAGAGGCCTCTCATGGAGTCTGTCGTTGATTGGTTAGAGCAAGAGGTAGTGGAGGGGGTAGAGGAAGAGGAGCAACAGGAGGAGGAGGTGACACCACCTACCCAGGCTACCCCTGTCACTAGTAGAGGACGTCGTCTACCTCCTATAGCTCCTAATTCTTCAGCATCTAGAGCACAATAGAGTCCACTACCAACTCCACCGCCATCTACATCTAGAGGGAAAGCTATTGCATTTTCTCGCAAGAGGGGTAGAAGAAATCACTAGTATTAGTTATTTGGTTGTATATGACATTATGACTCATGATATGAGATACATTATTATATTTTTTGCTGATATTTTGAGGTTGAGTTAGGACTCAGGACTTACTATTCATGACATGATTCACTGTTATGTGTGATGTAGCACCAAAAATGATATTACACATCTTATATATTAGTTCTTTTATTATATTTAAGAGTCAATGCATTTATTTTATGTTGAATATGCTTTAGATATTAAAAAAAAAATTGAAAAAAAAATGAATATTTTTGTATTTGCCAATCTTTTCCCGATTTTTACTGATTTTTCCGATTTTTTTCGATTTTTTACCCTAGCCGATTTAATCCCAATCACGATGTTCGCAACATTGATATATAGAGATGGATAGAAAGTAAGTATATATGTGTTAATCATAATAAAATATTTCAATACCAAGAAAGGAGAAATAATTAAAAATAAAATAATTTAATTTATTTCCTAATAAGAGAAGATGTGTAATTAATTCAATTTTTAATATAAAACTAATATATGGGATTCAAAAAATATTATTAATTATAAAAATAATTCAATGTCAAAAATAAAATATTTCAATATACAACGTAAATAATATTGACATGTATTTTAATTTAAATGTATATTAATAAAAGAATAATATTTTAATATGGACAATGTGCTTCATAAATGAAATATGTCAATGTCGATTTTAGCTAAAATATTTCAATTTCAACTATGCATATATGTATATATTATATAAAGCAATTAAAAAAAAAATCTTCTTGCTAAAACATTTCAATAGCCCCACTATTTTACATTTTGGCGTAGGTGTATTTTTAGGTTAATTTTGTCTAAAAATCTAGCACAGATTTGTTGGAATTGCAAATCTAAGTTGTATAGTCTACACAATCCAAGTGCTTGAGGGGACTTTCAAAGCACTGTATCCATTCATGAATTTAAAAACGCAATTTAAACAATGAAAAATTACACATGGTGTGTGTCTATATATATATATATATATATAGAGAGAGAGAGAGAGAGAGAGAGAGAGAGAAGAGAGAGCCACAAATTTATCAAGTGTCTAGAGGGATTAAATCTCTTGAGGTGCAAACCCATTTTCAAGTTTTTGCACTCTAAAAGAAGTTTGCATATCAAGAGATTTTATCTCTTTCAACGCTTGAGAGAGTCGTTGTTAAGATGGATCTACACTGGTAAGTAATAATATTTCATCAATTTGGCAAGTTATAAATTAGTAAAAACAAAATTAAAAGACCAAAATTGATGATTGAGGATTTGAGTAGATAACCAAGATGGATCTATACTGGTAAGTAATAATATTTCATCAATTTGGCAAGTTATAAATTAGTAAAAACAAAATTAAAAGGCCAAAATTGATGATTGAAGATTTGAGTAGATAACAAAAAGGGTTGACATGGTGTCCCTCTAGAAATGGTCTTTAGAGCTCACTCAAAATCTCTCTTGTGATGGAGGTAAAATGGTTGAAGTGTTTCTCGCATATATATAGAGAGAGATTTGTTTTTCACATCTTCCCTATTGATAGTCGTACTGTTGAAAAAGGGGACAAGTCCATGTAAGTGTGGCAAGTGTGGCCTAGCAGAAAGAAACAAGGTGATTGGATTTGCATTAATGAAAAGACCTAGGTTCAAAAACCCCCCGAGTGGGTGTGGATGAGGCTAGGTTTAAGTCGTACGTAGTTTTAACAGCCTACATATGCCCCTCGTAAAGCAACAGCTTAGCCAAAGGGACCACTGTAAGTTACTCTAAGCAGTATTTCCCAAAAAACCTAAAGAAAAAAAGAGATGTAGTTACCATGTTGATGGCAATGACGCGAGAAATTTGAAACAAACTTTGTTGTCCACCCTTCATGAGCTTCCTGTGCCTCAATACAAATACAGCGAAAGAACCCACCTATTTAATAGGAAGGAAACATCAGTCCAACATTACATCAGCCCTAGCTCATAAAGAGTAAATAAATGAACATAAAGTAGGGAGTCACCAACAAAGAAAATGCAAAACCATTAGGTCAGACAAGAATTCATGCAATAATAAATGCATGTCTTCAGAGAGAGAGCAAATGACAGAAAATAAGAGGAGACAAATTCAAACAATAAAAAATTCAGGATTCATCTCAATAAAATCTCTGCTTAAGAAAGCGAGAATTTCTGTGCAGAAAGAGACATTTTGGCTACTTAGTGACTCACAAGACCAAAAATGGCTCCAGAAGCGCCTACTGCAGGTGCTTTGCAGAGATAGTAACTGATAGTCGAACCTGCTTATTCTCCAGATGCAAAAGAGGTGTATCAGTTAAAGAGCCAGAAAATATTCTTCACTTGAAACCAAAGTCAATGAGAGATCTAATAAACATTACCCGCAACTGCAGAAGCTGTGTAAACTGCAAAAAATCTCTTGGGTCCACTTAGTTTCTCCACAGCTGGACCAACTGAATTCAGAGAATAACAATTGACCTGTAAATAGAACAGCATACATGAATCTTTAAAGAAAATAACAACTTTTTGATGATTATATAAAAAAAGTAAATTAACATGAAACTGCTTCTAATCCAAAAAATGAAAACAATTAACCTTTAAAGTTTATTGTGAAGAATGTGCATATCACATAATGATTTCATGACATAAGTCCTATACTCTAAAGTCATTTGAACTCTTTTAAAAAAGGATCAACCACACATTTTCTTTGGTAAAAGGACTGATAGTAACCAAGCAACACGAACCAAGAGATGCACGATGTCTGCATGAAGAAATGAAGAAGTTACAAGTCTCCATATCTGGCCTTCTTTGATCAGGCTGTTAACCTGAATGCATAAAATTACAGTTATAATTATATGATAGAAATTTGTTGAGAAACAGTAGCAATATAAATTTCTGATTTATGGCTAGTATTTTTAACCACTAACCTTAGCTCCCCATACAGTGACTCTTCCCTTAGATACAAGCTGACCAACATATGTCCTGTAATATCATAATGATTGGATGAGAAAATGAAGAATTGGCGGTATTAAATCCCACAGTAAATCTCAATTAGCAGGAGAGAAAAGAGTACATCTAAAGTATCTTACTTGCATTATCAAACAGATAAAGCATCGGACACACTGACACTATAGTTTTATTACTGAGGTAATGGTCGTTGGAAAATGATTGTCATTTTAATATACCTTGATAGAACAAAATGTAAAATAGAAGTATCTATGAATTATCATGGGTAAATGAGCTTAATGGAATGACAAGTGAGAGAAAAACTTTGAAATTTTGTTCCTAGTAAGGAGTAATAAAAAGAACAACTTATTTCTATGGCTGGAGACCCACCGTTCAAATCAGTTGGAGGAAAAGAGACTAGCACAATAACTTATCTCGGGAACAACAATAATAAACACATGAGCATTGCAGCGGTGAGTTTCTGTCCAACACTCTATTCATAAGTTGACATAGCTCATAGGTGCCAAAATAAACCAATGTCTAAACCATGGACAATGTCCACTGAACACTCCACTCCAAAGTGGCCAGGGAATAATTCAAAGGCCTCTTGATTAATTTCTTTCCCACATCTCAACTCATTGTCAACAACTCACTATGTATGCTAAGCAATTGAAGCCAAAAACAATTGACGAAAGAAGAGCAATTTGACAGACAAGACAAACCACCTTCAGTGCAGACCTAGATTGACAATTAAATCAACTAATATTAACTTGACACACTCAAGAAAGTCCACCACCACAACAAGTCTAGAGGGAATAATGCAAACAAATTGAAGAATAACCAGCCAAGATGTCTGTTACCCATCAATCTGACATGAGGAATGCCACCTCTATTGTTTTGAGATACATGTTTCTATGGCACTAGGGAAAACCTTTTCCAGGGGTTCATCTCTTAAGGATTAAGTTATAAAAGGAGACAAGAAATAATTTGAAGGTCTCATCTACCAAAGGTTTGGAGTAACGGGAATCAGAAGCCCTAAAAACAAAGCATTATAGGACTGTAATCTTGTAGAGCATCAGGACTATTTGAGCAGAGGTTAGCAAGGATTCAGGATACATGCCACACTGGAGAGTCCAACTTTTTAAGGAAAGTTCGTGGACCTGATGTATGTGCTGATCATAGTTTTCCTGAAACAGATTGGGCCTCACTGATCAAGTATTCTCATTTCAGACTTTATGGCTGAAGGTGTAAAAGGTCATTTTCAGGAACACTCAATGATAATTTAACCATTCCAGCTGAAGATTATAGTGAGTTACTTATCATAACATTATGGATCACCCAGATTAGCCTATTATGATCACTCATGGAAATGCGTTAAAGGAGAAATCAGCATCTAGGCCAGTAGTGTATTCCTTGATGACCCCATTTGTTTCATATTCAAGATGATGTTTTTGGCTCTTCTGGAAGCATGGATCGTCTAGGAAAGCAAAGCTCCTGTACACTGGATCATTTCGGTGAATAGAAGAACTCCTGTCAGGTGCTGCAAATACATCTCATGTGGTAGCATACCTTTAAAAAGAACCATAACCAAAGAATCACAAACAGAACATGAATGAGGATATATCTATTTTGAAAGAGGATCAGGACGCCCTATCCAAGAAGGCTAATATTTCAGAAGATAGCAGGAATATTGAACTTGAGCAAACCAATAATTATGTCCTACGTTGACAATTCAGTTCATTGGTTGATGCTGATTCATTCTCTTCAAGTAACCCATCAACAAGCTTGCTACAGAATGGATGACTGAATTGGTGAATGCTCCACTAAGACTTGAGGACATGCGTTACAGGCATATTAAACAGATTGTTGCAGCAGTTGAAATGCACATTGCCAGGTCTGTAATTCGACTTTCTGTGGCTGTTCTGAGATTTTTTACATGGAACACATGGCTGGAGCATGATATTGATCTCCCATATCTAGCATGAAGAAGGGGTGCATAAGAGGGGGTTATGTTATTTCATTGACCAAAGTTAAAGCTTAGATGACTAATGAGTTCCACCTTGGAGGGATACCTTATGACTGCCTGACATTAAGGAGCGTTCAGCCCTTAAGAAGACATATGCACCCATTTTTTAGGACACACAATATGTGGAGGTTGCAGCCCTTTGAACCTTTTAAAGAGTGATGACTTAAGGTATTTACTATTCACACACGTATTTGTAGGCTGCTGAGTGGGTTTATGGGCAATTTGAAGTTAACAACCCCGCTTGCAGGCCCTTCTTGGATATGCCTTGAGTATGTATCTTGTCAAAGTTGTCAAAGGAGGTCAATCCACTTATGCAGCAACCCTGGGATTTGCATACCATGAGGATTTCGCACTTGATTTGTGGACCTCTTTCTGAGATGCAACCAATAGGCACATTTGCGATTGAAGCCCCATTCACATTTGGAAGAGGATTGAAGGGCTTGTCCACATGTTTGGAGGGACTTTGGAAGCTAACATTGCACCTTGGATACTCAGCTTTCCCTCATACATGTCGGCGTCCTTCTTCTTGGGGCCTTCTGGGGTCTATGTCATTGTACATGTGGCTCGACCACTTTGATTTTTTGGCATATCTTGGGTTAGTTAGTTGGATAAGAGGGTGTTTTAAACTTATATAGTCTAGAATATAGGGTGACTCATGAAGTATTAATTTTTTATTGTAAAGGAAGTTGAACATCTCTCTTTAAATAGATATGCACTTCCTCGTTTGTACTCATGGTTGAATTGGGGGAGAAATCCCTTACAACTTCTGAAATTTCTGTTGGATACTTTTATCTTTGCTTTGTGCTATGAATGGCTAGCTATAGTGCTCTCATGAAGGTGTTATTGTGGATGCTTCTTAATGAATGGGTGGCTTTGTATGTGATATGATGAGTTAGTGGTCTCTTCATTTCCTTGTGGTATTCTTGAATGGCTATAAATGTGGTGTACTTCTCAAAGTTGTCAAAGGAGGTCAACCCACTTATGTAGCAACCCTGGGATTTGCATACCATGAGGATTTCACACTTGATTTGTGGACCTCTTTCTGAGATGCAACCAATAGGCACATTTAGGATTGAAGCCCCATACACATTTGGAAGAGGATTGAAGGGCTAGTCCACATGTTTTGGAGACTTTGTGAAGGAAGCATGTTTGGAGGGACTTTGGAAGCTAACATTGCACCTTGGATACTCAGCTTTCCCTCATACATGTCGGCATCCTTCTTCTTGGGGTCTTCTGGGGTCTATGTCATTTTACATGTGGCTTGACCACTTTGATTTTTTGACGTATCTTGGGTTACTTAGTTGGAGAAGAGGGTGTTTTAACCTTCTACAGTCTAGAATATAGGGTGACTCATGAATAATTAAACTTTTATTGTAAAGGAAGTTGAACATCTCTCTATAAATAGCTATGCACTTCCTCATTTGTACTCATGGTTCAATTGGGGGAGAAATCTGTTACCAACTTCTGACATTTCTGTTGGAGACTTCTATCTTTGCTTTGTGCTATGAATGGCTAGCTATAGTACTCTCATGAAGGTGTTATTTGTGGATGCTTCTCAATGAATGGATGGCTTTGTGTGCGATATGATGAGTTAGTGGTCTCTTCATTTCCTTGTTGTATTTATTCTTGAATGGCTATACATGTGGTGTACTTCTCTAGTGATGGTGATATGCCTTTTTCTCCATTCTTTGATAGATCCCTTCTCAAAGACATTGGTATAATTCTAGTGGAAGTTGTTCCATCTTGAAGTTTATGAAACAACTAGGGTGCTCTATTAGGGTATGTACTATGTAGTGGACTGTCATAATCATCATTTTGGTTCCATTTGTAATTTCTAAACGAGCCTTAGTTGACCCCATACACCCAGTGAAAAGGCATTAGTTTTGGATCCTTCCATCACTCTTATTATTTTAATAAAATTCAAAACCATTTTGTTCGATTTACTCTTCATATCACCTTGAAACTCATTGCCTTAAATACCATCAATCTTATCCTACGGAAGCCCCCATTGAATTGGAGAAGAGTTGGCCTAAAGTGAAGAAGAGGGATGCTAAGGTGACAGTGGCCTCCTTCTTAGTTGCACTCAAACTGCACTTGAGATTTAGGACTTTATCTCAGAAGTGTGAGTTTGTGTGATAAAATTTTGGTGCCAGGCTAACCCTTAGATTTGACCCTAATGACTAACACATTTCATTAGGCTGGAGTTTCAAAGACATTCAAATACAACTTTGATTAAGCCAAGGGTTGGTTCCCACGGAGTTCAACTATACTATTGATTTAGTTATGTTATAAATATTCAGACAGCTTTTGCACAGATTTTCATCATATTGGAGACAATTGTTATTTTTAGTAGTTCTCCTAATTTTTAGAAGACAAAATTTGGAGGTTCGCATGGCAGTATTGATTACATATTCAAAGTCCTTACGAACTCAAGATTCCAATATCTCTTTCTGGATTACATGCATGACACTTACAATGATAAATTCAATTTAGAGTCCCGCATGTCAGTTGTAATGGTATATTTGAGATTTGTTATATAAAAATTAGTTAGCTAAGTAGTTATTAGGCAAAGGGCATGATCAAAGATCATGCCCATTCACCAAGAGGCACCCAGGGCAGTATAAAGCCAGGGGTCTCCCCCAAATTGTAATCATCTTCTATCTTTTAATAATAATAAATATGATTTTTCTAAGTAATTGAAAGCGTTGTGCCATCTAGTATCAAAGCCAATCCACTACCCTAACTTCAAAACGTCATACTCATCCACCATTTCACTGTCCCAAGTTTTCCGTTGTTTCATTGTTAAACTGTCGTAATCTTGAATATCCGATACTTTCTGTTCCGCACTTTCCGCCAGCCATCTCCGCTCCACTGCCAGTTGCATCCTTTGTCCATACACTCTCCGTAGTCCTCTGCACCCCGCCGACGTCTCTACACCCAATCCGTTGCTGTGTATTCCATTTCCGCTGCAATCACCCCACCGACGTCTTTGCACCCAATTCGTTGCAATCAGCTACTTATTCTTGGTTGTCTGCATTGTCCATAGTCGTTGCCAGCATCTATTGTCTTAACCAACGATTAATGACGCGACCCAGTCAAACGTGGTGGGAGGTTTCATACGCACATTTAAATTTGACTTTGCATAAGTCACTGGGTCGTATAGTGGTTATAATAATTATAACTTTATAAACTTTAATACAATTTAATTAATAAAAAAAATCAAATTAAGGAAGAAAGTTAAGCTAGTGGACAAATATACACCCCCACAAACCCGTTCAATGTCGTCGATGACAATGACCGATTTCAACCAAAAATTAATCGATCTCGAGAGTAAGGTTATCAGACATTGCAACGATATCAAGAAGCTACAGGATACAACAAATCGAATAGAACAGCAACTCGAGCAGAACTATATCAAATCCAAATAAACCATAATCAAACAATGACGTTGCTGAACACTTTGTGTGAAAGGATAAAGGTTACACCCAAACAACTACTCCAAGATGATGGAGGTAATCAACAGCACAATTCATCAGATTCAACAAATTCAGCAGATTCTCATGAAAAAGAGGAGTCTCCAAAAAAATCATCCACACACCATCAAGGAAATAGTAACGCGACTTTTTCAAATAAGCAGCTCTGGAATACATTCACCAATCAATACCCTCTTTTCGCTCCACCGTTAGCGACGTATCAACGAAGAGAAAAAATTGAGCTACCCAAATTCGATGGTAACGAAAAATGCAGCGTTGCATGGCTGAATAAAGCAAAAGAATATTTCAAGATTTACGATATTGACAATGATGACGAAAAGATTAGACATGCTTCCATGAAAATGGAAGATGAAGCATATAATTGGTATATGTGGTGGAAGAAGATGACAATCGCCATCAGTTGGAGAAAATTTAAGGATGCATTCTTTAAAAGATTCCAAGGTGTAAAGGAAGAAGAGTTATTTTCAACACTCATCAGATTGCGACAAAAAGAAAATGTGGATGAGTACACTCGAGAATGGGAGACCTTAGCAACACGAGTACCTGGGTTATCAGAATCCCGTCTAATTCAATCATACATCTCCGGACTTAAAACTCATCTACGAGTAAAACTTGAGCTTCATGACATTATGTCAATAGAAGTCGCAAGACAAAAAGCAAAAGCTGCTGAAAAGAAATTTGAACAGTAACTGTGGTCAAAACCGGAAAAAGTATATTCGAGACGAAGAATGCCCCAGTTTGTGAATACGAATAATCCAAGATATGTACCACCACATCTTCGTGAAGGTGAAAAATCTAATGTGAAAATGCAAAGGATAAAAGAAGGCAAATGCAAGCGTTGTGGCAAGAAGTGGGACCCTAAATATAGGTGTGCTAAAGGAAAAGAATCGAAAAACCTATATAATTGTGAAGCAACTAATGATTCAAACAGTGATGGATGAGACATAGGAGTAGAAGATGCCCCAAAATTCCCTCCAGAATTAGATGACGAAAGTATTCTGCAAGTATCACTATCAACAATGACAGGGATATCACAACCCCAAACTCTAAAATTAAAAGGACATATAAAGAAGAACAACGTAGTGGTTCTCATCGACTCCGGTAGCACCCACAATTTTTTAGATGCAACCATGGCAAAGAGACTCAACATTTTCTCATTTCCCTTACCCAACATGAAGTTGATGGTAGCCGACGATAAGAAGATTGAAAAGGTAGGGAAATGCCATAAGGTCAAATTGCAAATTCAAGACCCTAAATTAAGAATCCCTGTTCTTCACTGTACCTTTAGGAGGAGTAGATGTGGTATTAGGTATCCAGTGGCTACAAACCCTAGGCACTTACTCTGCTAACCATCAAGAGCAGTTCATAAGCTTTAACTGGGAAGGGCAGAGGTACAAGTTATACGGATTCCAAGCACCAGAGAATCAAATCGTGTCATCATCCTAGATAATGAAGATGATTCGGAAAGGAGCACCATCTTATGTAGTGCAATGTCACCAATTAGAAATGTTATCTACAAATATGATCAACGAAGAGTCACCAGAAGTACAAGAGCTAATTCAGAAGCATGAAAAGGTATTCCAAGACCTGCCCATGAAAATGCCTCCTAACAGGGAAATTGAGCATACAATAGAAGTCAAAGCAGGATCAGACCTTGTCAACATCAAGCCGTATCAATATCCACATCACCAAAAGACTAAAATTGAGAGATTAATCCAAGACCTTTTAAAATGTGGGATCATCTAGAAAAGTAAGAGTCTGTATGTTGCTCCAGTGGTATTGGTAAGGAAGAAGGACAGATCATTCAGGCTATGCAATGATTATAGAGGATTAAACAAAATAACGATTAAAAACAAATTCCCAATTCCCTTTATCGACGAAATGTTGGATGAACTACATGGCGCAAAATACTTCTCAAAATTAGACTTAAGGTCAGGCTATTACCAAATCAAAATCAGGTTGGAAGACATACCAAAAATGGCATTCCGAACACACGAAGGTCACTATGAATTTAAAGTAATGCCCTTTGGGTTAACCAATGCACCAACAACATTCCAAGCCACTATGAATGAGTTATTTTGTCCATATCTTAGGAAGTTTGTATTAGTATTCTTTGATGATAATTTAATTTATAGTAAAACTTGGAAGGAGCACCTACAACATCTGGATAAAGTTCTTACACTACTGAAAGAGCATCAGTTCTACGCCAAGAAATCCAAATGCACCTTTGGGAAGGAAGAAGTAGAATATCTCGAACACATAATATCCCATGAAGGAGTAAAAGTGGACCCTAATAAAATCAAAGCTATAAAGGAATGGACCAAACCAGTTAATATATCCAAGCTAAGAGGGTTCTTAGGATTGACTAGATATTACCGAAGATTTATTAAAAACTATGCACATATAACTGCACCTCTAACAAACCTTTTAAAGAAGAATTCATTTCAATGGAATGAGGAAGCAGGAAGGTGTTTTGAAGAACTGAAGGAAGTTATGTCTAATGCCCCGGTATTGGCAACTCCAGATTTCTCTAAACCATTTATCATCGAGTGTGATGCTTCCGGATTCGGTATAGGCACAGTGTTAATGCAAGAAGGGCATCCAATAGCTTTTGAAAGCAGGAAGCTCAATAAAAGAGAACGTCTTAAGTCCACATACAACAAGGAAATGCTCGCTATTATGCACGCACTGGCTAAGTGGAGACAATATCTTTTGGGAAGTAAGTTCTCCATTCGAACAGACCATAACAGTCTCCAACACCTCCTTCAACAAAAAACACTTTCCGAAGAACAACAAAAATGGATTGAAAAAATTGTCGCCTTTGACATGGAGATACTACATAAAAGGGGAAAGGACAATGTAGTAGCAGATGCCCTGTCTAGGAAGGACGAAGAACCAACATTACTTGCAGTCTCGGTTGTTGTTCTTGAATGGCTTAATGAGATTCGAAGTGAGTATGCTAAGGATCCAGAAATAACTACGATAATCAATAACCTTCCAGACAACTCAAAATTTGAATGGAAGAACGACATTCTATGGTACAAAGGAAGAATCTATCTGAATTCAAACTCCAAGTTTAAATCCAAGATACTCAAGGAGTCACACGATTCACTGTCAGCCAGACATGTAGGATTCTTTAAAACTTACTACAATGCACATCAATCATTCTTTTGGAAGGGGATGAGTCGCAATATTCAGAAATATGTAGCGAAATGTGACACATGTCAAAGAAATAAAAGTGAAAATATTATGACACCTAGATTACTTCACCCCTTAAACATTCTGAATCAGAAATGGGAAGAAATATCAATGGACTTTATTGATGGATTACTTGTATCTGAAGGCAAGGATAAGATTTTCATAGTAGTTGACAGACTCACTAAATATGCTCACTTTATTGCAATGAAGAAATCAGACTTAGCTAAACAAATCGCTGAAATATTTTGCAAAAATATTTATAAATTACATGGTTTTCCGAAAGTCATTGTGAGTGACAGAGATGCCAAATTTAAGGGTAATTTTTGGAAGGAATTGTTCAACCATATAGGAACCTACCTAAATATGAGTTCCGCTTACCACCCTCAAACAGATGGACAAACGGAAGTTGTCAATAAATGTTTGGAAGCCTACCTACGTTGTTATGCTACAGAAAAACAAAATAAGTGGGTTCAGTGGTTGCATCTCGTTGAATGGTGGTATAATTCTACTTATCATACATCAGCAAAAATGACTCCATTCCAAGCTTTGTATGGATATGAACCTACAAAATGGAAGGATCTAGCTACCGTCCAAGCAAATCTACCAGCTGTTAAAAACCAACAAGAAGAAACCCAAAAAATCGTCCAAACCCTAAGAGAAAATTTAAATAATGCAAGAAACCGTATGAAGCAACAAGCGGACCGAAACAGAACCGAAAGAGAATTTGAAGTCAGAGAATGGGTATTTGTCAAGCTCCAGCCATATAAACAATTGTCCTTGAAAGAAAAAGGAAAAAATAAATTGGCACCGAAGTTCTATGGACCATATCAGATCAATAAAATGATCAGCCAAGTTGCATATAGTTTAAGCCTTTCGGATAAAAGTCGTGTTCACAATGTCTTCCATGTATCCTGCCTTAAAAGGGCACAGGGTGACCATCAATCAGCACAAACAACGCTTCCATCCTTAGATGATGAAGGAAGGGTCATTTTAGAACCAGAAGGTATCATACCCACCAGAGAAAAGAAGCTTCGATCTCGTGTAATCAAGGAATACTTGATCGAGTGGAAGGACTTACCAGAAGAAGAAGCTTCTTGGGAGACTAAAGCATTTCGTCAACAACATCCGTTGTTACATATGCTTTGAGGACAAAGCATTTTCTCAGAGGAAGGCAATGTTATATAAAAATTAGTTAGCTAAGTAGTTATTAAGCAAAGGGTATGATCAAATATCATGCCCATTCACCAAGAGGCACCCAGGGCAATATAAAGCCAGGGGTCTCCCCCAAATTGTAATCATCTTCTATCTTTTAATAATAATAAATATGATTTTTCTGACTAATTGAAAGTGTTGTGCCAAGATCCTTAAGATCTCATGATTCCAATTAGCCACTTTAAGGCGAAGTGCGAGATAGGTCTATTGTTAGTATGTTTTGCATGTCAAATTTGGCCACATATTTAGAGTACCTGCTGAAAATTGAGTCCAACGAGGGTGATTTTATTGACATGTGAGCTATTCCTGTTTTTCATAGTCTTAGCATGGCAATTCTATTAGCATATTTGGACTCCCCAATGACATGAGTCTAATAAGTATGATATTGAGGACATGTAGATAGTTTGTTTATTTTAGCAGTAGCTTTGCATGGGTGAACATGACAATCCCAGGAGTTGACATGTGGCACATTTGAAATGGACAAGTGACGTGGTCTAGTGCATAGATGATAGGAAAGTGTGTGAAAATTTCATATATTGCAGCAACTAAAAATTATTCTTCTAACTGTAATTTAATTATGCAATTTATTTGCTACAGCAAACAACAAATAAAATCACAATTGCAATTTTCACCATAAAAATATCGCGGAAAATAAAAATACTGGAAATTGAAAAATTCTAATACACACAAGAATTTTAACACAGTTATTTTTGGACAATTGTCCCTGGAAAAACCCAGTGAGGAAAAGCTAGTGCAACAGATAGGGTTTTATTATTATTCTTCAACAGCAAATCTGAGTACAATAGTTTAGTGCTCTACTGGCAATCTAATCTGAGAAAAACACTGGCAAAATTATTGAGATTTTTCTCTCACTCCACTGCTAATTTCTACCCCCAAGATTGGCTTCCTAGCCTCATGTTGGAGCTTTTGTGTCACTTTCTGCGTAGTGGCTACGCAAAACCTCTGTCGAATTCGGCCTTCCTCTTACTGCCTCTTCCTAGAACTGCAAAAATTCCTCCTGGAATGTTGCTACCCTCTCCACCTACTACTCACCCTCTGGATCTATCTTCTTGGTTGAATCACTTCCACTAAGAAAATTGTATTGCCTGGGAAACTGAGTATCTGCATTGGTGTGTTCTCCATCACCACATCGACCTCCTCTTATAATCCACCGTTGGAGCACCAACGACCAAGATTAAAACATAATCGATGGCTAGGATTATCTCCAAATTGATCCGTGTGAGTTTCTAGATCATTCTCGCCTTATCTCAATTTAATACTTATTAATTAACCATATTCCCTAAGCTTAGACTTAGGAAATATTTTAAAAATGGTTAATAATCTAATTGAGACACTTCTACATGGAATTTCCAAAATGATTTATGGGTTTTGGAGATCTCATGTATTCTAGCCTCTCCACCAAATTTCGTGGCTAGAACACACCCAATGTTACAAAAACTAACAAAGTGATGTGGAAAAGCGCATGAGTCTACTAGGTGATCTTTGGAGTTGTCAAAGGTCAAATGCATGGACAAGAGTGTGAGGTGGCACTGGGATGATTCAACTAGGAGTTAGTGTCAGTTGACTGAGGTGTTTCCTTAGTGGGCTAGAGTGAGAAGCACTTTACATTAGCTTATCTCCAGTCACTTCTAGTTTCTCTCCACTCAACTAAGTGCATGTGACCACCTCATCTACCACAACTTTAGTCTAATTCAAGTCACCATGCAAGAAGGACTAGTGCACAATATTAGTTTTCTTTCACTTCACTCAATACCTCCTCCCTTGTTCTAGTGTGCATGACCTCTTTTGTCATCCACTTCTCCCCAGTTTTACTCCTTTCTCTAGTTTCTCTTTACTCCCACTTGTGTGCATGTCCACCTCACTCAACTCTCTCCTCAATCCACTCAACTAGTACTAACCCCCTAGTGAGCTAATGCATATTACTGTTACTCCTCTATCTCATCTTTACTCATACTACACTAGAGGACACCTCACCCATGACAACTCAGAGTCACTACAATGTTAACCACTTCACTTTGCTCTTCTTCGGTTTGGTTGCATTTGGATGAGGAGTTGACTCAACACCACTCATGAATGCACATAGATATTCATTGCATGAGGAGTTTGACCTCCTTCCTTCACTAGTGCACATAGGATGCGTGATAATTATATATAGATGTTGGATACTTTCTCAGGGGGGTCTCCTTCAGCAACAACAAATTAATCTCTCTTTCTCTCCATTTCTTTCCTTTCTCTCTTCTAGATTCTACTTTCTTGCACAGGAACATCACTATATCAGTTATGTAACTGTCTTCTTGGCGCAACCCGCCTCCTGGGTTTTGAAGAATAAAGTTCAGTTTTGCTCTTATCTAACTCTGATTTTTTTGACATTTTGGTGATTTCTAGTGCAATATTTTAGAAGTTCTTAAGCCTTTTCTTGGTAACAAATCTGCCATTTGAAGCACTTTCTTTCCTATGTTTCCTTCCTCTATTTAAAACTAATGTTGGAGATAATTCCACTCTTTATCCATAAATTATTTTATAACCTCTTTGGCAGATAAGTTGTTGGTCAAAGGAAACTATTGCATTATAGTTTTGTGTGTGTGTTTTCCAATTCATAGGGAAAACATTGCATGCGAGGCTAGCGACACCTCGCTATTGTATGGCAAGCAACATCTAGAAAGGAGAGAAGAGTTTGAGGTGACGCAATAGGGAAAATTATTCTAGATGTTGCATTGAGATTTTCTATTACAGATCTACCAAGTTTTCCACTTTCTAAACAACTAAATTTTTGTGATAACAAATTGGCACCATTATCAGGGACATCACCAATCCTTGACATTTCAACACCAGCAATGAATTCAATTACATTGTTTAATTTTTCTGACTCGCCAGTGGACAAGATCTAGACCATACTAGAATCCCAAAGAAAATTCCCTCGATTCGATCCGTCTTAGACTTTATTTCTAATTCTCGAGGAACTGGTGTTGAAATATGCAACGAGGTTCAGTCTTCATAAATATGAAATGTACTCTTGATTCTTGTATATTGTAAAAAGAGAAAATTTATTTATTTTTTTGTAGCCTGGGTTTCATGCTCAATGTCATTTTATTTAAAGGTCAAGCACCCATTGAGTGCTTCTAGGGTTTGTCATAGAGTCAATAAGTCAATAGAGTCATTGTCATATGAAGAAGGCCCCATTGGGCATATTGTAACATGTCAAAAGAATTATTTTTGTATTTAAAGTGTCAAAATACCCCTCCAAGGCCAAGTTGACCTGGCAGCTAATAAGTCGGCCTCATTAGGGCATGTCGTCCTCCTTGGAAGCCTATACGTAGGAGGGAACTCAACCTCCTATGGACACTTACTCACTCCTCATCATCTAAGCGAAGAAAAGGCAAAAGAAAGGCAAGCGAAGAAGGATAGAAGGATGAAGGACGAAGTTTTTGGGTTAACTCTCTCTCTCTCTCTCTCACGTGTGAAGATAAGGCTAGGGTTTTTCAGCTACAAGGTCGAAGTTGTCAAGTTGCAAAAAGAAGGTCGAAGAAAGGACATTTAGATTGCCTACTAGCCCAAGAAAGAGAAGCAACCCAAGCGAAGGAAAAAGGAAGCCTTGGAAGCCATAAATTCGCTCACACGTGTGGAAGCAACAACTGTTGCAGGGGCCGAAAATTTTAGACCTGCAGTGGAGGCCAAAATTCTATGGTTGGGGATCGAAATTATGTAGCTGGAAGAGATTTGACTGGGTTTGAATTGGATAGAAGAAGCACATCATCAAGATGGTCTGGCTTGGTCTTGGAAGGGTATTGGTCTTGGTCTAGAGGTCTTGGAATTCGTCATTTGAAGAATCTATAAGAAAAAAAGATATTTGTGGGTTTTCCTCTCAAGAGGAGAGGTTTTGGCCCTGGCTTGCAGCCTATATCCCGTGTTCTTGTGTACTGTTGATCTTCATGTTTTTGGTAGTTGTTTGATGATAAGAACAACATTATGATAAGTGAAGTAGTTAATAATCAAGAAAAAGTATAAATACATCACAAGCAGTTATCAAGTATAAGAGAAATCATCCTAACTATAGCCCTTTTGATTTCTCAACATGGTATCAGAGCTAAGGTTGATAAAGGGCATGATGAAGATCACTACATCTCTAAAGAAGTCATTGAAGAAGTTTTCAATGATGGCAAGTCATCTCAATCAAGGAATCAAGCATTTTGGGATCTCCTATTATCTATCAAGAATCATATGACCAAGATTTCTACTACAAATGACAAAGGGCTATTCTCAACAATTACATGTACGTTTGAAGGTGAAAATATGTGAGAAAATATTCATACTTTGTTGAACTTGGAGACAAGAAGAGCTATCCTATAAGAGGAATTGGATCAACTTCACTGGAGTTGGAAAATGGAGGAAACATACATCTCAACAACATTCTATCCGTACCAGGTTTTCAAAAAAATCTACTTTCTATTTCATGTCTAGAAAATAAGGGAGATAGATTTGTTTTTATAGATGGACAAGTCATGGTATGGGATAAAGGCTCAAGCATCAACAATGCAAAAGTCATTGGGATTCGTGAAGGAAGACTCTCTCTCAAGCCTTGGTTCACATTGAAACCAACCCATGTGAACTTTGGCATAGAAGGTTTGGACACCTTCACTAAAAACTCTTACCAACTCTAAACACAATGGTGAATGGCATCCCTGAACTTAAGGAGGATCACTAAGGAGTTTGCAAGAGATGTGCATTAGTTAAAAATGTTAAGAAACCATTTCGAAGCAGTGCTCCAAGATCAAAAGAAATCCTAGATCTCATTCACTCTGACCTCTGTGGTCCTATGTCTACAAAGTCTCTTGGAGGTCATCTATACTATGTAACTTTCATTGACGACCACTCAAAGAAAACTTGGATCTATTTGTTGAAGTCCAAGGATGAAGTATTCGAAAAATTTCAAGAATTCAAAGCTTAAGTAGAAAATCATACAGAAAGAAGGATAAAAACAATGAGACCTGACAATGGAGGAGAATACACATCAAAGGAGCACATAGCTTTCTGTAAGGAGGCTAGAATTAAGAGGGCGTTGATAGTTCCATATAATCTAGAGAAAAATGGAGTAGCAGAATGGAAGAATCGCTCAATTGAAGAAAGTGCTAGAGCTATGTTACCTGATCAAGACTTACCTCAATTTTTGTTAGGTGAAGCATCCCAAACAGCTATCTACATTCAAAATCGAAGTCCTCATAGATCACTTGACAACATGACCCTTGAAGAAGCATTCACTGGGAAGAAACCATGTGTAGACCATCTCCAGATATTTGGTTGTCCTGTCTACATTCACATTCCAAAAGATAAAAGAAAGAAGTTGGATCCTACAAGGATGAAAGGCATCTTTGTTGGCTATAGTAACATTGCAAAGGCATGTAGGATTTACATAAAGGAAGGGCACCAAATTGAAGTAAGTCAAGATGTGATCTTTAATGAAAGTGTTGCATATAATAAAGCTAAAGATCTCCCGATTGACTCTAATGATGAAAAACTACTGATATTTGAAGAACGTTCTAGGGAGGAAGAAGATTCCAATCATGAAGAAAAAGGTCGCATTGAACCTGTGCAACAAGTCATCATTCCTGAAAATAGAAAGAGACCTAATTGGTTGAAGTCTACTCTTCAAGATGTATGAGGACATGGAGCAGCCAAGGGTACATTCAGGGAAAGCAAGAAGCCTAAAAGATATTTAGGGTATGCAGCCTATATGACAAAGTTGATTGAAGCAAAATCATCCACCTTTGAAGATGTTGTCAATCATCAAGAATGGAAAAATGCTATGAATGAAGAATATCAATTCATAATGAAGAATGGAGTTGGGGAAATCGTTCCTAGGCCGAAAGACAAATTTGTGGTGACTTCCAAGTGGCTCCACAAGATTAAACATGCAGCAGATGGAAGTATTGATAAATATAAAGCAAGGTTTGTGGCTAGGGGTTTCTTCCAACAAGAAGGCATCGATTATGAAGAGACATTTACACCGACAACTAGATACACGACTATATGTTTGTTAGTCTCTTTGGCAGCATTGATGTGATGGAACATCCATCAAATGGATGTCAAGACAGCATTCCTGAATGGTACTATCGATGAAGAAGTCTATATAGAACAACCCTTGGGATTTGAAGTGAATGATAGAGAGACTCACATCTGCAAGTTGAAGAAGGCACTTTATGGCCTTAAGCAAGCTCCAAGGGCTTGGTATGCAAGGATGGACACATACCTACAAAGATTGGGCTTCTAGAAGAGTTTTGTTGATCTGAATCTCTATATCAAGGTAGTATAGGATGAACCCGTAATCATTCTTCTATATGTGGATGATCTTCTCATAACAAGTGTGGAAGGTCGTATTCAAGAGTGCAAGAAGAAATTAGCAACAAAATTTGATATGAAGGATCTAGGGTTGATGCACTATTACTTGGGATTGGTAAGGACCTAGTGAGATATATCTAGGTCAAGGAAAATAGGTGATTAAGATGTTGCAGAGGTTTGGCATGATGGACTACAAACCTATGACAACCCTCATGATCACAAATTTGAAGAGGCTACGAAGTTTTGATTCAAGCCCCATGGATCCTACAAGGTATAGACAATTGGTTGGCTCTCTGATGTACCTTGTGAATACTTAACCAAACATTTGTTTTGCAATGAATATTCTTAGTCAGTTTCAGGTGGAGCCTAAGTATGACCATTAGATAGCAGCCAAGCATATACTGAGATACCTACAAGAAACAATCCATTACTTCCTGAAGTATGATAGAAAGAATAATGTCCAATTGATTGGATATACAAATTCTGATTGGGGAGGGAGTGAGATAGATGGAAGAAGCACTATTGAAGGATGTTTTAGCTTGGGATCCTCTATGATACCATGGATGAGTAGAAATCAAGAGTCAATTACTTTGAGTAGTGTTGAAGTTGAATACATTGCAGCATGTGAAGTTAGTAGAGAAGTTGTCTAGTTGAGGAAGTTGTTGTCCGACCTGTTTGAAGGACTGATGGACCCTATAGTCATACATTGTGATAACACCAATTGCATAAGGTTGTCTAAAGACCCAGTGTTCCATGGAAAGACAAAGCACATAAATAACAAGTATCATTACATACAAAAGTTAGTGCAAGATGGAGTGTTGCAACTACTGTATGTCTCCACCACTGAGCAAGTAGCTGACACTTTGACAAAATATCTTCCTAATAAGAAGCTTGTGTATTTGAGAGACAATCTTGGATTGGTTGATATCTCCTCCCTAGTTGAGAGGGAGAGATAGAAACATCATTCTTGTCTTCACTTTGTGAAGAAAGAATGGAGGACTAGGTAAGTATCCGGTTTCCAATATTCTTTGAGGATGAAGTAGGGCATCCAATAGGTAAGAGTAGTCAAAGAGGAAATTCCTTGAGGATGTGTTCCTCCAAGACAAGAATTGTCCTAAAAGGACATACCTTGTGAACACCCAGGTGGGGTATGTGCCTTGAGAGACAATGATGATGGTGTCTATCAGTGATTGTCTTGCCAGCATTGTGCTCTGATCTTGTGGAGAGATAGAGTTGTTAGTCAAGGCCTTGCTATGTAACAATGTTGGTTGGTATGATGAGACGCAAATGCGATAAGATAAAAGAATAGCTTATAAGATGGCTTACCAATCCGACTCTTCTTATGAGATCTCTTTAGTATGAGAATGTCCATGTACCATTATGAATACCTCCCTAGTTAAGAGGGAGTGTTGAAATATGTAACTAGGTTCGATCTTCATAAATATGAAATGTACTATTGATTCTTGTATATTGTAAAAAGAATATAAAAATTTTTTTTTTTTTGTAGCATGGGTTTCATGCTCAAGGTCATTTTATTTAGAGGTCAAGCACCCATTGAGTGCTTCTAGGGTTTGTCATAGAGTCAAGAAGTCAATAGAGTCATTGTCATATGAAGAAGACCCCATTGGGCATATTGTAACATGTCAAAAGAATTATTTTTGTATTTAAAGTGTCAAAATACCCCTCCAAGACCAAGTCAGCTTGGCAGCTAAGAAGTCGGCCTCATTAGGGCATGTCGTCCTCCTTGGAAGCCTATATATAGGAGGGAACTCGACCTCCTATGGACACTCACTCACTCCTCATCATCTAAGCGAAGAAGAGGCAGAAGAAAGGAAAGCGAAGAAGGATAGAAGGACGAAGGACGAAGTTTGTGGGTTAATTCTCTCTCTCTCTCTCTCTCTCTCGTGCGAAGATAAGGCTAGGGTTTTGCAGCTACAAGGTCAAAGTTGTCAATTTGCAAAAAGAAGTTCGAAGAATGGACTTTTAGGTCACCTACTAGCCCTAGAAAGAGAAGCAACCGAAGCGAAGAAGCAAGGAAGCCTTGGAAGCCCTAAATTCGCTCATGCATGTGGAAGTAACAACTGTTGCAGGGGCCAAAAATTTCAGACCTGCAGTGGAGGCCGAAATTCTGTAGTTGGGGGTCAAAATTGTGCAGCTGGAAGAGATTTGATTGGGTTTGACTTGGATAGAAGAAGCACATCATCAAGAAGGTTTGGCTTGGTCTTGGAAGGGTATTGGTCTTGGTCTAGAGGTCTTGGAATTCGTCATTTGAAGAATCTATAAGAAGAGAAGAGATTTGTGGGTTTTCCTCTCAAGAGGAGAGGTTTTGGCCCTGGCTTGCAACCTACATCTTGTGTTCTTGTGTACTATTGATCTTCATGTTTTTGGTAGTTGTTTGATGATAAGAACAACATAATAATAAGTGAAGAAGCTAATAATCAAGAAAAAGTAAAAATACATCACAAGCAATTATCAAGTATAAGAGAAATCGTCCTAATTATAGTCCTTTCGATTTCTAAACAACCAGAACATCTTTTCCAAAACAAACAAACAACTACTCCTAGAAGAGTGCCCATCATAATGGTCAGATCTATTCTAGTGTCAACCTTCCAAGTTACATTTCCACTTCCTTCAACTATTCGCATAGTGGTAAGTGCATTAACAATTAGTTCATCAGTATCGGTAACTATTTCTCACGACACCTCATCTATTATTCCTTTAATTCCAAATCATATAAATATGATGGTGGGTCAAGTAGTTCGTTTCTCTCTTACTATATATGCTCCTATTAATATGACTTAAATACAGGGGCAACCAAATGCATTACCTACAGGAGGGTATTGAGATCATTTGCCCAAGTTTGCAAGAAACAATGCAATTACAGTTGATCACCTTGGCACATTCCTAAAGTTCGTAGACGATTTGGAGATAGAGCATGAAGATGTCATAATGAAAATGTTTGTACAAATCCTTGAGGGGGATGCACAAGCGTGATGCAAAACTCTTCCTTCTAGTTCAATTGGTGGGTGTGATTCTTTTCAAAGAAAGTTCACTGAAACACGGGCTGATAAACAAGATGCTACTCTTTTGTTGGATTTGCTTCAATCAAAAAAGAAGAAAATGAAACAATTCCTAAGTTTAACACTTGATTTCCAAGCTTTAAAAAGAAATTCTCATATTGTTATGCTAAATTTAGCGATAGGTTTGTTATATTATTTCCTATCTTTTGATGGATCATTTAGTTTCTTTCTCAAGGAAAAGGAGCCACAGAATTTGGAGGATGCTTTTGTTGCTACAATCAAAGTTGAAAAAAATATCATGGCAACCCAGAAAGGACAATTGCCTCTTACAAGGCTCTTTGATCTACAAGCAAGGAGGACTAAAGACCCACCCATCAAAGGATTCCACGAACCTAAAGAAGAAATAGAGGCTAAAAAAGAGGAAATCCCTTCTAAAATCATTGGTTTGTTGAATGACTTGTGTAATAAAGTTGTAAAAATAGAGAAGAATATGCAAATTCAACAAAGCATGCATGCAAACCAAAAGTCATTCAAAAAAAAAAAAAAACCTTTTTAGCAGGGAAAGAAACTAGAAACCCAAAAGCCTCTAATAACTATGGTTGGAAACAATTATGTGGATCATTCGTCTTCCAGCCATTATTGCAAAGTTTGTGAACCTCCCCATAGTGAAGAGGCGTGTGTGGTGTTTGCAAGGACTGTTGAGAAACCAAGATGCTAGTAGATAATGATTGATTTCTCTTACTTGATAATTACTTGTGAATGTTTGTTGGCTTCTTATTAAATTTATATTCTCTTCATCAAGCAATTACCAAAACATAAAGATCACAAAGAGACAAAGAACACAAGAAATTAGGCTCCAAGCCAGGGCAAAACCCCACAAGGGGAAAACCCAAAAATTCTCTTCTTATAGAATCAGATCAAAGTGAGATATACAAGACCCAAGACCAAGACCAAGCCTGCCACAAAAAAACCAAGTCAATCCTCCTCCAAGTCTCCTCCAATCAAGTCAAAGTCAACAAAAGTCAATGCTAGTCAAATCTCTGAAATCTGGTCAACTCCTGAAATTTCTGCCCCTAAAACTTCGGCCCCTGTAATAGCTTCTGAAAAACAACAAAAACTTCGCACGTGTGAGCACGAATTAGGGCAGAAACAACTTCTCTTCTCTCTCATTTGACTATCTTCTTTCTCCTTTGACTTTCGCTGATTCAATGTGTTGTGCTAGATGGATGAATAACTCCTCAAGTGGTCGAGTCGACTTGTATATATACCAATGTTACTAGACTCGAAATCAGCAATAAATTGACAAGACAAAAGAGCGAAGAGTTTTAATCGAATCAGGAAAAAATCAGTGAATTCAATAAATAAAGATGTACACATATATTGAATTAAAAAAAAACATTTTTCATTGATATTCAATAAAACCATGTCCAAACAATGCATAATATCAATAGATGTCCAAAATATCATGAATGAATAAGTATCTCATATATGTTATGAGTCCAAACATGATCCAAAGTATTGAGTCCTGACTCCTAACCAGTGACTACATAGAACCGGAAGCATATGTCTCTAAACGCTTACAAAATACTGCATACTAATCAATAAAAAATCAATAACTAAGACTCTAAGACTCGAAGAGTGAGAACTAGAAGCGATTCCTCCCACTCCTTTGCTTGCTTGACTCTCAAAGTTCTCCAAGTCATGTAGGCTTAAAAGAGGATCCTCTTCCCCTCCCACTCCTTTGCTTGCTTGAATCTCAAAGTTCTCCAAGTCATGTAGGCTTAAAAGAGGAGCCTCCTCCAATTGGACCCAATTTGCTACGTTTGTAGTTTGCAAATCTATCTCTTCAAGGTCGACTGGCGAAACCTGTCAGTATCATGAGACATTGAAATGTGAATTAAAGTTTGACCTTTAAAGTTTAAACTTTAAAGTGCAAATCAGATTATGAAACCTTCAAATTCAGGCTCTCACCTAGTATTTGCTTGTTGCAAAGTCATAGATTGTAATAGACAAATACAAGGTCATTTAAGCGCTTTTGTGTCAATCAGTTGCGCTTCTTAGAATGTATTTTCTCAAACATGCTCCAGTTGTGCTCACAACATGAAGCACTACATGATTGGTTTAAGATTCGAATGGTGAATCTCTTCAAATCTGGTGTATCACTACGGAAGTTTTGCCACCAAAGACCTAGCAAGTGGCAAGGGTCGTAAGCAGTAAGTATTAAATACTATATAGTAAAAACTTAAAAAGACAACAAAATTTAATAAAACATTTAACATACAAAATAAAATTTAAACAAATTTAATGAATTGATGAAGCCTTCAAGCCTCAAAGGGTACCTGGCAACATCTTAGTCCTTTCTTGTATAGCACTGGTATAGGCAAATAATTTAGCTGGCGCCCTATAATCTTGTCGCTGGGAAAAGAAACGACCTTGAAATTCTAGATCAGGGAAGCACCTTTCAATGCATGTCATAAGTCCTCTGCCACTCTCCCCATCCAAAAGACACGAACTTGAAATTCTGGATCAGGGAAGCACCTTTCAATGCATGTCATAAGTCCTCTGCCACTCTCCCCATCCTCATTAAATTTGCTCTTATCATAAAAATATTGTGGGTTTAAGAAGTAACCAACAGCATGTAAGGGGGAATCCAATTGTCTATCCCAACATGCATCAATAATGTCCCAAAGAGGCATATACTTTGCCTCCTCATTCCCATATCTTCTTTTGATGGCCTCCTTTGCAAGATCCATCACCTCATAAATGTAACCCATAGCGAGTTTGTCACCATCAGCCATCCTAAAAGTTCAAGCTTTCAAATTTAATGAAATATGAAAATTTGAAAATAAAAAGAAACTTGAAATGAAATTTTAAAAATGAAAAAGTTAAAAGACTTGAAGTACCTGAGAACTTTAACAAGGGACTCTGTCACAACAATAATCTCTTCAGCATCTTTCCAGAAACCGTCATTAAACACAAGTGCAACAATTTTAATGCCTTCAAGGGCCTTGGAATGTTTAGATGCCATCCACTCAAGTCCCAAGAACATCTTCTTTAGATTTATCTTTTGCTCAACCATAGATTGCAAAGATATGAAATTTGTTGCAAATTTGGTCACTGCAAGTCAAAAAATTTCTTTACCTTCAGTGTATTTTCTCATGATGTTTAGGACAATAGTGTGGTTGTATAGGTATTTGGTTATGGATTTTTCCTTCTCCACAACCTCATGTATCTAATGAAGCTTACCAATGTCCTCAAGAATTAAATCTATGCAATGGGAAGCATAAGAGGTCCAAAAAATAGTGGGGTGCCTAATCTCAAAAAGTCTACCAACAACCATATAATTAGCTGCATTGTCGGTGACAATTTGTACAACACATTCTTCTCCCACTTCTTGAACGACTTCCTCCATCATTTCACAAATAAGTTGGGTAGTGTTAACCTTGTCTAAGGCATCCAATGATTTCAGAAACATTGTGCCTGTTGGACAAGATATAACGAAATTTATTAAAGTTCTATTCCTTTGTTCTATCCATCCATCACTCATGATGGTGCACTTTGTTTCTACCCATGATGAACGAAACTCAGATAGCACAAGCATGACATCTTCAACACTCTCTAGCAACAAATTTGTCCTAAGGCTTTCTAATGAAGGGGCTTTGAACCCTGGACCTACAACATCAACTGCATCAATCATAGCTTGCCAATAAGGACTTCTAGCACAGTGGAAAAGTATGTTAGAATAGTACCAAAAGTTAGAAATGGTCTTCCTTGCCTGACTATGGATATTTTTCTTCCAACCAGTGGCATCCAAGGTAAGCTGGGAACCAGTGTTTTGTGCAGGGAGAAAAAAAAGTGTTTATGTTTCAACCTCTAGTGTTTAATGTAGGAGGATTCATTTGGCCTTGAGTTTGACTTGGACTTGGAGGTATGTGTGGGAAACTTGGGCACAACATTAAGGATTCAATAGAGGGAGATGACAAGGGGGTATTGGAAGAAGCATGGTTAGCTCCAAGAGTTCCTATTTCTTTATTTTGCTTTGCTTTCTTGGCATTATGCTGACTCAACATACAAAGGGCCAAGATTGCTTGGTGTTTGACATTTTCGTCAACCTTGTCGCAGAGACCTATATCATGGTTAGGGACCTGTGCAAGGTGGTACTTGAATTTATAAATGCCTCCACTACATTTTGCTTTGCAAAATTTACAAATGAGCCTGGGGTCTCCAGGAATCTTGTCACAATAAGCCCAAGCAAAGTTCTTCTCCCTCGGCATTGTTGTTGTTTTGGAATTGCGTTTAAATTGTGGCTTCTATTAAAATTTGGAGTCATGCCTTCTGTTTAATTTGGATCCTGTAAAAGACAATAAAAAATTAAAATAAAAAATGCCATATATAACTTCGAAAAAAAGAGGGTTGGTTTTAACTTTTAAAGGATATGAGGTTGTGTTTAAGATTAAAGGGGAGTCTGTACAGCAACACAAGTACATTTCAACCTACTATATCATTATGACCTTGAAAGTTGAAACTTGAAACACAATTAGGTATATATGAGGAAATGCTACCTAAAGGAACTACTATCAGGCTATCAACAAATAAATTTAATACCTAGGTCCCAAACAACTATTCAAATAATATAAGAAATTCCAACCCTTTGGGATTACCTTTCTTTAGACATGGATTTCTAAACAAAAAAGCTACTTCTTATAAGGTTCATAATTGATTCAGACAACATTCAAATTTCCTTTCAGAGCACAACCCCTCTAAAAATAGATTCCCCTGAAAACAATAAAAGCAACCCCTCTAAAAAATTAAAAATGCATAATTCGGATCTTCAAATGGTAAGAAGTTCGTAGTTTGTTAGTTTGTAGTATCATGGTAAGAAGTGTTGGAAAATCAGAAAGGCAAAATGATTTTCTTTATGTTGATAATTACTTGTGATATTCTTATGTTCTTATTAAATTTCTTGTGTTCTCCTTTTAACTTCGTTCATCAAGCAATTACCAAAACCATGACATGAAGATCAAATACACCAGATGTAGGCAGACAGCCAAGGCAAAACCCCTATCTAGGGGAAAACCCAATCAACAATTCTTCCTTTAATAGTTTCACAAGATGATCCAAGACTCCTTGACCTAGACACAGACTTCCTCCAATCACCAAGTCATCCATTCCTTTCTTCTGCAGATGATAACCTTCCAACAACGACTTCGACCTAGTAACTATGATATAGCAGCAGCAAACTTTCAACTTCCCCAGCAACAAAACTTCGATCTAGCAAAACTTCGCCCCAGCAGTAACTTCGACCTTCCAGCAAATAGCCCAGTAAATCCGCACGTGTGAGAGAGAGACGACCTAGAAACTTTGATTTTCCTTCTCCAACAAATTTTCTCCTTCTACAACTTCGCACTTTCTATGTTGCTTCTTCTTGTATATCGAACTTGTGTGAGTGTCTTCCAAATGAATCAAACTGCTTGTATATCCCCTTTACTGGAGTTCGAATTACCCTCATGTAGGCCGACTTGGTGCGGAGGTGACAAATGACATTTTAATCAATAATAATTATATTTACATGATTCAAAAGCCTAAGAAGGGTCTCATTAAATGGACAATGACTCTAATGACTCAAGACAAAACCTAGAAGTCCTCAATGGGGACTTTGACCTAAAACATGATGACCCAAGCATGAAACCCATGCTTTAATAAGTCATAATAATAATAATAATAATTTCTTTTTCTTTCTTTTGATAAATACATTTCATTATGACTCAAATACAATTATGAAGACCGAACCTAGTTACATTCTTCAACACTCCCTCTTAAATAGGGAGATATTCATACATACATATACAAGTACATGGAAGATATCGAAACACATACGAGTTTAGGCACTTGACTAAAATGGACTAAAGCTTTCATCCTCTCTATGTACCATTAGGCTTACTTGCTAACAATCAACCCAGGGAATTAGGTGCGTAATGCAAGGTCAGATCTCTATGACCAACGCCACCCTCCCTACTTTGGGAACTAGACATCAACACACAGGCCGGCCAGATGTCCTCCCAGGCATTTTACACACAATGCCTCAACACATCAAATCTCTCCCAATCAAATAGATCGGTAACATCGAGCATGCTTCCAAAACTTCAAGAGATTTGCCTGAACAATCACAACCCCAATCAGTAACAAACTTTCAAATATACATAAGTAAACACAGACCTTCGGGGTTTTTCAATCATCTTGATGTTGCTTCACAATTTATCATAGTAGGACTTAGAGGCTTCCAAACAAATCTTGACAGAAGTTTCCTCAATCATATAGCTTCCTTTCCTACTTTGCATGCAGCAACATTTTCTACAACCGGATCCTGATTTCCTTCTTTCAATATACATTCTCCAATTTCTTCTTCAAGGTATCCATCATGATTATAATATGCCCTCCCTCTAAACTAGGGAGATATCCTTCTTTCTTTTATCTACACTCCCTCTTAACTTAGGGAGATCAACTTCTTTCTATGACATCGGAGAATCTTTCATGGCTTCAATCCTTCTTATCAGAGTCATCTTGATCATCATCATTCATATAACTTCCTTCATCATGCTTATCAATCAAATCAACTTTACTTTCGAATATCTTCAACATCTTGAAGATTATGTACCTACACAACTTAGATAGCAAGTACAACCAAATATATATATAGAAGCATGAATTTAACTATATCAAAATCATGGAAGTATTAGACTTTAGACATCAAATACCTAAACTTAGTTAGGCTCATAATCAGCTAGAGACACATACTTTTAAACCTCAACATTTTGCTTGGGTTAGGTTATAACCCCTAGATCACATCAGTAACTCAATCAAGATATCAGTCTCATTATATATAGGACCTCAATATTTCTTCCAGAGATATGACATACTCTACTACAATATATTGCAAACCCTAGAAGCAATTCAAAAAAGTATGCATCTAACAACTTTAGAATTTATATGTTGGACTTCTACTAGATTCCATCTATGAGACACTAAGCCTTAGATATCAACAATCAAAACCAATCACAACAAATTCTAAGGTTTCAACTTAAATGACCAACTTCTACTAAGGTTTGTTGTAAACCCTAGATTTCATCATCATAATGGAAACAATATCGCCATATCCTAGAATATCAAACTTCTACTAGGGCTTAGTTACAAACCCTAGAACTTATCAACAAATAGGTTAGCACATATTCATATCTAGGATTTCATAATCATGTACAAGCATATCAATATCCATTAGGTAAGCCCAAGACACAAATATCAATACATTTAAATTTAGACATATAACAATCTTGATTAGGCTAGGGTTTTGATCAGACGGACACACATACACCTAGGGCTTCATTTCAAGGAGCTTATTCTTAATACATAAGGGTTTTGCTCATAAACCCTAATTTATCAAAACCTCAAGGTCTAGGAATACATTACCAACCAACCCTAAAGGACTAGGGTTTCCATAACAATACTAAAACTCCAAACATGACATTACCATCAAAACCCCAAACATCAAAAAAATAGTATTTTTTCCCGATTTCATCAATAAGCTTAAGAAGACTAGGGATTCATCAACAATATCGACACACTCTTAGGTTAGGGTTTTACATAGAACCTTTTATGGTTCCACAAAATGATGCTTTTAATGAGGGTAGATTCAATCTAATGATTAATCACCTAAACAAGAATCTCTATGATTCAAAGGTCCTAGACATAACACTAGTTAGTAATGTTAAGCAGATTTAAATGAAAATACCTTTATCACGAAGAGAACAAAACTTATGATCTAAAACATACCTTTAAGTTGTTTTCTAGACAAACTTTATAGGAGATCAATTCCAATGCTTTGTCTTCTCCATAGCCCTTGAGCATATTAGCAAGGTTTTCCTAAACCGGGAAAATATGAAAAGAAATGTTATTAGCATCTAGTATAAACATATCTAGATAAGAAAAGGAAAACCAAATATAAAAGATAATACAAGGAGTAAGATAATTACCTTTGGAAAAATGGTGAGGGCTCCCTCTCAATCCAATCTCGAGGGATACCTATAACCTTATCAAAACAATTCAAAAATATTTTTTCAAAGCGTGTTAAACCTACAAGTACTAGAAATCTGTTGATTTGGGGTAGCATCGGATGTGCTCTAAGCCTCAAATTTTGCAGGGAGGCTTGGGCACATGCATTCCAAATAACCCAGAAAGCGTTTTGGGAAATTCCACCCGAAAGTGATTTTATTAAAATAATTAATATTTTTTAATGGATTCCTAAGTCTAAACTTAGGAAAATTAAAATATTAATGGGTATTAATCTAATTAGGGGTGAAACTTCTAGAAAAAGACACGAATCAAGCTCAAACGATCTGAGCCTTTGATTATGATTTAATCTAGGTCATTGGTTGTCAAATAGGAAGATATATGAAGGGGTTGAGGGTCATTTGGAAAACACACTGAGAGATCAAGGAAATAGAATTTTTCTGAAGTGAAAAGTTCTCAGGAGGAAAATCGATTGAGAAGATTTCTTGCAGTAGAGGGGCAGTGAAAATCCGAAAGAAGGAATTTCCGGAGAGTACGAGGCAGGGGGAGAACAGAAAGACGTCCAGAGGAAGGTTGACGCTGGTCCACGCAAAGGCATCGCAGTCCTTGAGGGGAAGTCGAGTATCCTGCTGAGGGAAGTTGAAATTCAGTTGTTGGACGTCGGGGTGTGAGTCCGCGGGGAAGAAAGTCAATTTCTCAGCCAGCAGAGGATCCAGAGGAGAGGCAACGTTATACCCATGAGGTGTGACACAGAAACTGCCTAGAGTGACGCAGTTCTACACAGAGGCCATGCAGAGAGTGGCGCAGAGCCTCTAGAGCAGCAGGATCAGTGACTAATTCTCCAGTGACAAGGTGAGATCATTTCACCAGTCTTTTGTTCATTATTCTCTCTATATCGGATTGCTAGTTGAGCATCCTAGAATTGTACTCAGATTTTCTCCTGCATAATAACAAAACCCTCAGAGCTGCTGCACCAGTTTTCTCGCATTGGGTTTTTTCGGGACATTTGTCCAAAAATAATGGTGTCCTATGTGTTTCTATTTTCCTTGCTCAGTTTCTATGTTTCAAAATCATATTTAAATTGGTGTAGGTTGCTTCAGTAATTTACTTCAATGTTTCATGAAGAAATCTAAAATAAACTTGTAATGTAATTACAATCTAGAAGAAGTAGATTCATCTGGTTGCAGTAGGATTCCAAAGATTATTAGATCTAGGAATTTTCACATGGTATCAGAGTTGTTGATGTGAAATAGGAAAGAGCAGATCTAGCACTGAAACAAGCGCCAACTTGTTGCAGTAAGCAGTAGTTCGAGTCCCCTGAGGGATTGTGCAGTTCTAGCCAAGAGGGCTATATTTTCGTGGGTGTCTCTCTCTGAGTGAGCCGACAGAGAGGTAAGATTGTCGGATCGAGAATTTTTTGAAGGCAGAGGGAGCTACGCAGAGCCACACGCAAGGCTAGAGGGACGCAGTTTTCTGCAAGCTGAGTGTTGGGCAGAAAAGCCGTCAGAAGGAGGAAGCTGATCGCATAGTGAGGGAATACTTCCTCAGTGATTTCTTGCTGAGGAAATTAGTATTTCTCAGTTACTAAGCAGCAGAGGAGCAAAAACTTACCAGCTCCATCAGGGAGTTCATAAGTCAGCCTAGGAGCTACGCAATAGGGAGAAAGAGGGAGTTGTTCGACATTTTTTTCGGAGGATATGGCAACTGTGAAAATTTCTACACTCAAGGAACCCCTACTGCAGCAAAACTGAATTTACTTCTCCTACTTGATTTTAGTATACATTATCAAGTTATTTTCTGAATAATATTGAAGTAAATTACTTCTGCAGTCTACACCAACTTAATTTGATTACATGAAACAAGAAACTGAGCAAAGAACAAGATACATAGGACATCGTTATTTTTGGACAAAATAGTCCCCGGAAAAACCCAATGCTTGAAAACCGGTGCAGCAACTCTGAGGGTTTTATATTATTAAGCAGTAGTTCTGAATACAATGTTAGATTCCCTCCCGGCAATCCAGTTACAGAGAAAAATATAATGGCGGAAAACTAAGTGAGATTACCTCACTTCACCTAGCTGATCTGGCAGTAGAACTAGCTAACCCCGGCTATCTCTACATTGGTGTTAGCCTTACAGGCTCTGCGTCAGCTCTGCGCTGTCTCTTCTGCCTCCTGGAGCTTTTGCGTCAATCTCTCCCGGTTGTTCCAACAGTTTCGGATTTCAGTGTGATGGCAGCCTCACTTCTGCGCTAGCCCTTCTGGCTCTGCGTCAAGACTGTGTGGGCCTAGACTGGCCCAGCGTCAGTCCCTCTAGGTGTTGCGCTACCTCCACTAGTGGCTCTCCGCCTCTTCGTCTAGTATTCCCGAACTATCCCTGCCCCTCCACCGTAGAATGATCACTTAGTTCGAATTTCTCCGCTTCTTAGCCCCAGAAATTTCGAACTCTAGATCAATTCGTTCTCTCCGTGTCTGTTTCTAAATGAACCCCAAGCCTCCTTATACTTTTCTCGTTGAAACTTCAACGGCCGAGATTAAGTCTCCAATCAAAGGCTAAGATTAAAACTTGACTTGATCCTCTTTCTAGAACATTCTTACCCATATTTTGATTAATACCCATTAATACTTTAATTTTCCTAAGTTTAGACTTAGGAACCCCATTAAAAATATTAATTATTTTAATAAAATATAATCCGGGTGGAATTTCACCAAACGATTTTTGTGTTCTTTAGAACTCATGTGCCTTATCCTTTCCACCAATTTTCATGGCTAGAGCACATCCGATACTACCAAAAGCTAACACTCCCTCTTAGCGAGGAATGTCCTCTAGCAACAATGTCCAACAGCATGCTGCTTTGTCTTTGAAGCATCTCCTTTCCGCAATGTTGCTGCCACCAACACTGTGTTGTTGCTGCTACTGTATTGTTACCCATGACACTGCCACTACCACTGTTGCATCTGTACTACAGCTCCCTCTCAAATGCTGCATCTACTATGCTGCTAGCACTGCCACCACTAACGTTGCATTCTTATTGCAACTCAGTTGTTGAGAGAAGCAATTGAAAAAACAACCAAAATTACTGAACTAACTGTGTTCAGCATAATACCATGTGAATGTTGGAATCTAACTGCTACTAGTCTCTTACCCTACGAATCTTTTGCATTACTGCTGACTTCTGCACTGCTGCCAACCTTGCTCTGCGTTGATCAGTCTCTGGTCTCAAGCTACTGCATCTATCTTTCCAACCAACCCACTGCATCATCTGACACAATTCATCTCGCTACTGCTGAATCTCGGGCTCCCGTAGCAAGGAATTGATCTAAGAGGTGGGTTCCTCTAGGATCCTGCCCACATGTAGTCCTCCCGACTACAGTTCTATATTGCCCCATTTCCCTCCTGGAGATGCGTGGGCACTCATGGCAGACTCATCTTCGTCAATTTTTGCTAGAGGAGCCTTAGGATCGTGTTTCTCATCCTTATCCTTTTGCTTCAAAGGACACTGGGATGTAAAGTGGCCCATCTCGCCACATCTGAACATTTCACCTTCGAAATGTCCTTCTTCCGCTTCTGCTTCTGTTGTCCCTTTGATGCTAGAGTTGTTTTCTCCTCCTCCTCCTTGGCCTTCGTGCCACTCCCACTGCTGCGATTGAGGTTGATCTTAACCAGATCCCTCCTTAATTCTTCCTGTTGAAGAGTTGCCCACATCTCCTCCCATGAAGGTAGTCTTTCCCTACCCAATATACTTTGGACAAAGACTTGCCATTCATCCGAGACTCCATTCAGGGCCGTCCTTACCATCGCGGTAGACTAAGGAGTAGACCCCACTACAGCAAGTTAGTCTTTGGTGTCCTGAAGACATTGAAGATAGGAGTTAACCCCTTCTCCCTTCTACATCAATGCACGCTACAAATTTTGTTCTAAGTACATCTTCCGTTGTTCGAAAGAACCTTCATACAGTGAAGACAAAGCTTCCCACATTTCTCGAGTTGTATCTTTGCCCTGCAAGTGTGAGACCACATGATCTCGAACTCCATCGAGTATGAACCTCTTCGCCTTTCCCTGCTCGGCCTTGTACTTCTTCTTCTGATCATTGTTTGCGGGAACAACCACAACACTCTTGACGTAGGCTTCGAGATCGTACTCCTCCAGAATAGCTAAGACTCTGGTCTTCCATATGACATAGTTGGAAGCTCCTTCCAACCTGTCTTGATCTCTGAGCCCATGTGATGCCATCTCACCCAAACTGTCAAATTGACTCCTCTAGTCACTGCGCAGCACTGGTCTGCTGCCCAGCAAGTGAAAAATTCGAACTTTTGGCGAGAAAAGTCCTCTAAGGAGAAAATTCCCCTTCTATGTGTCTTCGCTCTTTTCCGACGGATTTCTGCCCCGGCAGAAACTGCGCCCTTCAAGCACTGTGCTGAGGCTTTGCATCACTCCCTCTGCCTTTGCAAGCTCATGAACCAGAAATCGTACCTCTCTGTCGATTCTCTCAGAGACAGATTTCCTCTGAATCTCTGCTTTCCTGGCAAGGACTAAACAATCCCTTCAAGGGGATTCGAATTGCTGCCAAATGCAGCAATTGGTCTCTCGGCTTAGCACTGGATCTGCTCTTCCTATTTCAAAATCATGCTTCGATACCATGTGAAAATCCCTACACTTAAGGAACCCCTACTGCAACAAAACTGAATTTACTTCTCCTACTTGATTTTAATATACATTAAGAAGTTATTTTCTAAATAACACTAAAGTAAATTACTTCTACAGCCTACACCAATTTAATTTGATTACATGGAACAAGAAACTGAGAAAGAACAAGATACATAGGACACTGTTATTTTTGGACAAAATAGTCCCCGGAAAAACCCAATGCGAGAAAACCGATGCAGCAGCTCTAAGGGTTTTATATTATTAAGCAGTAGTTCTGAATACAATGTTGGATGCCCTCCCGACAATCCAATTACAGAGAAAAATATAATGGCGGAAAACTAAGTGAGACTACCTCATTTCACCCGGCAGTTTCCAACTGATCCGGCAGTAGAGCTGGCTAACCCCAACTATCTCTGCGTTGGCCCTGCTTAGGCCCCGCGTAAGCCTTACAGGCTCTGCATCATCTCTGCGTTGTCTCTTCTGCCTCCTGGAGCTTTTGTGTCTATTCCGGCAGTTTCGGATTTCTGCATGAGGGCAGAGTCACTTCTGCGTTGGCCCTTCTGGCTCTGCGTCAAGATTGCGTGGGCCCAAACTAGCCCAACGACAATCCCTCTAGGTGCTGCACTGCCTCCACTAGTGGCTCTCCACCTCTTTGTCCAGTATTCTCGAACTATCCCTACCCCTCTGCTGCAAAATGATCACTTAGTTCAAATTTCTCAGCTTCCTAGCCCCATAAATTTCGAACTCTAGATCAATTTGTTCTATCTGCGTGTGTTTCTAAATGAACCCCAAGTCTCCTTCTTATACTTTTCTCGTTGAGACTTCAACGGCCAAGATTAAGTCTTTAATCGACGGCTAAAATTAAAACTTGACTTGATCCGCTTTCTAGAACATTTTCACCCATATTTTGATTAATACCCATTAATACTTTAATTTTCCTAAGTTTAGACTTAGGAACCCCATTAAAAATATTAATTATTTTAATAAAATACAATCCGAGTGGAATTTCACCAAACGGATTTTGGGTTCTTTAGAACTCATGTGCCTTAGCCTTTCCACCAATTTTCATGGCTAGAGCACATTTGATGCTACCAAAAACTAATAGCAATCAATGGCTTGAGGGATCAGGACAGGTTGGACGAGGCTTCCAACTACGTCATCTGGAAGGCTAGAATGTCTTTATTTCTAGATGAGCATGCCCTCAAGACGTATGTTGATAGTGTGGTAGCTGAACCTGCGGATGCAGATCCGCTAAAGAAGTACAAGGATGAGATGTCAAAGGCCAAGAGAATGATCCTGGATGGAGTCAAGGATCACGTGGTATGCCACGTTGCTAGTAGAGCAACTGCTAAGGAGATGTGGGATGCCTTGGCCACATTGTATCAGGGATCTTCCGAGCAGCTAAAGATGTAATTGGAATAGAAGCTGAGATCTTCTCAGATGAAGGGAGAACGTGTGGATCCATTCCTCACGAAACTGAAGGACACCCGTGATGAGTTGTCCGCTGCGGTGCATACACCTCAGGATTTGGAGTTAGTGAGACTAGCTCTAAATTCCGTCTCAGATGAATGGCAACTCTTTGTCCAGAGTATCCTGGGCAGAGCAACATTGCCAAATTGGGATGAGATGTGGGCAGCTCTGAAACAAGAAGAGCTGAGTAGAGACCTACTCAAGGTCAAACTTGATGGAAGCAGCAGCAGTAGTGGGTCGAAGCCCAAAGTAGAGGAGGAGGATAACGCAACCCTTGCATCGAAGAGACAGCGAGGAAAACAGAGACAAAAGAAGGATGTCTCCAAGGTAAAATGTTTCAAATGTAGCGAGATGGGCCACTATGCATCCCAGTGTCCTTTGAAGAAAATGAACAAGGATGAGAAGCATGATCCTAAGGTTGCAGCTGCAAAGATTGAACAAGAGGAGGAGTTCGCCATGACAACTAAGATACCTCCACGAGGGAGGTGGGATGATATAGAATTGTAGTTCGATAAAGCTACAAATGGGAAGGGTCCTTGAGGAGCTCACCTCTTGGATCATCACCTTGCTACGGGAACCCATGATCAGTGGTAGCAAGATGGAGGAGTTTATAGTTGGTACCATGGAGTGTTGATTCGACAAATGCAGTAGTTAGTAGCGCCAGAATGTGAGCAGCACAGAACAGAGAGGCAGCAGTGTGAGGAGGCACAGTGCAAAGCTTCAGCAGCGCAAAGGCTTCAGAGGACAGCGTAGGACTAGCAGCAGTCAGGATTTCAACACCGAGGTGTATCCACTAGATACTTGTCCAATTTTGGGTGTTTTCAGTTGCTTCTCTCAGCAACTGAGTTGCAGTACAAATGGAGTGTTAGCAGTGGCAGTGCTAGCAGCATAGCAGATGCAGCATTTGAGAGGGTGCTGCATTACAGATGTAGCATTGGCAGTGGCAGTGGCAGTGTCAAAGGCAGAAGTACAATAGCAGCAACGGTGCAGTAGTTGGTGGACAGCATGTCAGACATCAACAGCGCAGAGGACGATGCTTCATAGTCGGAGCAGTATGCAGTAGAAGTGTATTGCCAGAGCACATTCCTTGCTAAGAGGGGGTGCTTATTTGGGGCAGCATCGGATGTTATCTAAGCCTCAAATTTTGCGGGGAGTCTTGGGCACATGCATTCCAAAGAACCCAGAAATCGTTTTGGGAAATTCCACCCAGAAGTGATTTTATTAAAATAATTAATATTTTTAATGGGTTCCTAAGTCTAAACTTAGAAAAATTAAAATATTAATGGGTATTAATCTAATCAGGGGTGAAACTTCCAGAAAAAGACACGGATCAAGCCAAAACGATCTGAGCCTTTGATTATGGTTTAATCTAGGTCGTTGGTTGTCCAATAGGAAGATATAAGGGGCTTGAGGGTCATTTGGAAAACACACTAAGAGATCAAGGAAATTGATTTTTCTGAAGTGAAAAGTTCTCAAGAGGAAAACTGATTGAGGAGATTTCTTGCAGTAGAGGGGCGGTGAGAATCCAGAAGAAGGAATTTCCGGAGAGTAAGAGGCAAAGGGAGAACAGAAAGACGTCCAGAGGAAGGTTGACGTTCGCCCACGCAGTGCTGACGTAGAGGCAGTGCAGTCCTTGAGGGGAAGACGAGTTTCCTGCTGAGGGAGGTCGAAATTCAGTTGTCGAAAGTCGAGGTGTGAGTCTGGGAGGCAAAAAGTCAATTTCTCAGCCAGCGAATGATCTAAAGGAGAGGCATCTTTATAACTAAGAGGGGTGACGTAGAAACTGCCCAGAGTGATGCAGTTCTACGCAGAGGCCACGCAGAGGGTGACGCAGAGCTTCTAAAGCAGCAGGATCAATCATTGATTCTCCAATGACAGGGTGGGATCATTTCACCAGTCTTTTGTTCAGCATTCTCTCTGTATCGGATTGCTAGTTGAACATCCTAGAATTGTACTCAAATTTTCTTCAGCAAAATAATGAACCCCTCAAAGTTGTTGCACCAGTTTTCCCGCATTGGGTTTTTCCGGGGAGATCTGTCCAAAAATAACGGTGTCCTATGTGTTTCTATTTTCCTTGCTCAGTTTCTATGTTTCAGAATCATATTCAAATTGGTGTAGGCTACTTTAGTAATTAACTTCAATGTTTCATGAATAAATCTGAAATAAGCTTGTAATGTAATTTACAATCTAGGAGAAGTAGATTTAGCTGGTTGTAGTAGGATTCTTGAGATTGCTAGATCTAGGAATTTTCACAAAATCAAAATACAAAACAATTCAAAAACTTAGAGTAGAGGGATAGAGTCTCTAAGAGTTCCTAGCAAATAAGTCTTTGACTTCAAATTCTTCCTTCTTGTTCTTCTTTGGTGGTCCTTCATCAACAACATTTGCATGTTCTCTTTCTCTCTTCTTATTTCTCGAATTCTCAGGACAATCACTTCTATAGTGACCCATCTTGTGACAATTGTAGCATTCAATCTTGGATAGGTCTATCTTCCTTCTAGGCCCTTTATACTTCTTGAAGGTTCCTTTGTTCTTGTGATGAGCGGAATAGGCATTTGAAACTTTCTCCTCTTCATTCTCTTTGTTGCTTACTAATGAAATTATGACTTCTTCTTGACTGCATGCATTCCATAATTGTTCGAATGTAGGAGTTTCCTTCCAACTGTTAAGACCTGATGAAAAGGAACTCCAAGATGTTGGTAATCCTAGAAGTGCAGTGATTACAAGCTCCTTTTCAGGTACTATCTCATCGATTGCCTGGAGTTCATCTTTGATTCTAGCTATTCTTATAAAGAAGGATGCCACAGTGTCTTCCTTTGTCATCTTTATAGTTCTCAGTTCATTCTTAAGACTCACTATCTGATCAAGATTCTTGATTGTGAATAATATGGACAATGCCTCTTACATCTCTTGAGCAGAATCTATGTTGGATATATATGGGATGAGGTTATCCTTTATTCCATCCACCATTAGTGTCATGGCCAATATCTTTGTTTCTATGAACTTTTCCTTTTCTGCATCACTTGACTCATTTGTAGGCTTCTTTACTTTTCCTTTGACTAGATCCAAGACTTTATTCTTCTTGAGGATGAGATCTATCCTCTTTTTCCATGCCCTGTAATTGGATGCTCCTTCTAATTTGTTTTCTCCCTTCATTGAGTTAGACATTGTTCTTGAAGATGGTAAGCTTGACCTCTTATATGATCCTTTTCCTTGATGACCCTTTATTCAAACTTCTTAAAACTCCTTATTCTCCTTTCAATAGATCTTCAAGCTGCCTTTTTCCTTCTTCTTCACCTTAGCTCTGATACCATGTTGGAAAATCAGAAAGGCAGAAAGATTTTCTTTATGTTGATAATTACTTGTGATATTCTTATGTTCTTATTAACTTTCTTGTGTTCTTCTTTTAACTTAGTTCATCAAGCAATTACCAAAACCATAACACGAAGATCAAAGACACTAGATGTAGGCGGACAGCCAGAGTAAACCCATGGGAAAACCCAGTCAACAACTCTTCCTTTAATAGTTTCACGAGATGATCCAAGACTCCTTGACCTAGACACAAACTTCCTCCAATCACCAAGTCAGCCCTTCCTTTCTTTTGTAGATGAAAACCTTCCAGCAACGACTTCAACCTAATAACTTCGATCTAACAGCAACAAAATTTCGACTTCCCCAACAACAGAACTTCGACCTAGTGGTAGCTTCGACCTTCCAGCAAATAGCCCAGTAAATCCAGACGTGTGTGAGAGAGATACAATCTAGAAACTTTAATTTTCCTTCTCCAGCAAATCTTCTCCTTCTTCTGCAACTTCGCACTTTCTCTGTTGTTGCTTCTAGTATACCGAACTTGTGCGAGTGTGTCTTCCAAATGAATCGAATTGCTTGTATATATACCCTTTTTTGGAGTTTGAATTACCCTCATGTAGGCCGACTTGATCAGGTAAGGGCCGACTTGGTGTGGAGGTGACAAATGACTTATTTTACTCAATAATAATTCTTTTTACATGATTCAAAAGCCTAAGAAGGGTCTCATTAAATGGGCAATGACTCTAATGACTCAAGACAAAACCTAAAAGTCCTCAATGGGGACTTTGACCTAAAACATAATGACCCAAGCATGAAACTCATGCTTTAAAAAGTCATAATAATAATAATAATAATTTCTATTTCTTTCTTTTGATAAATACATTTCATTATGACTCAAATACAATTATGAAGACCAAACCTAGTTACATTCTTCAACAAGAAGTTGAGATATCTAAATCATGGTGTAATCCATAGTTTCAAAGTCTAGATTTTAAAACGACATGCAGTCACCAGTGCCCACGAGCCACTTCACTGTTTGAGAGCATAGGTTGTGTCCACTGTCACGCAGCATGCTTTCTCGTTTTTGTCTTCCAAATTTAGTTGCAGTTTCAGCTGGTGGTTCGAAGTGGAGCCGAGGCCCGATACTATGGAGCCTGCAAATCTAGAATGGTGCCATCTAGAAAGGTAAGTGATATAATAGACAATGTTGAACCTATCTCGATTACTCTCACTAGAAAGCAGCTAAGCCTGAAGGTAATGCACGCTGAAGGTAATGCGCAACTTCCTGAGGGTCAATATGGAGTCTGGAGTCTGGACAGAGCACACGCTGGCTTGCAGTCTGGAGTCTGGATAGAGGCTCACATTGGCGGTTGCACGATATGGAGTCGACTGTGTAGTAGTGGTCTCGGCGTATGAGTTGTGGGCCTGCACATCAGAAATGAATTTGGGAACAACTGGCATTTAATAACCTAAACTTGAAAACCCGTGAAACCGTGCTCGCCGAATCAAGGCTAGAAATCGAATCAATTGGGAATAATCGCAGGAATCAGCATTAATCGGCAACTCACGATTCAAACTCACATTAACCACGAGTGAAACTCAGTCAACGCGAGTTTGACTCACAGAGTCTTGGATCAGATCCTTTGGCAGGCGAGCAAAGTCTAAATCACGATTACTCGTGACTAATCGGTGAGTCTTGTTTCACTAATAAATACATGTCAGAAGGGTTGAATAGATGCCTCTTACACCAACTTGTCCAAGGAGGGTCGTCTTGGTCTTGTGGATGACATTTTGACTCTTTGACTCAAAATAAAAATTATTTTCCTTTTCTTACAAGAAGTCCAAATGGAACTTGACTCGATTACATTTCTTTTGACTCCCAATAAATTCTCTTTTGACTCAATTGACCCTATAAGCATGAAGAACATGCTTTGACTAAAATAAAATAATAATGATGAATATAATAAATACATCAATGGTACATTTGAATTACATTATGAAGACCGACACTAGTTACATTTCCAACACTCCCTCTTAACTAGGGAGGTATTCATAATGACATAATAGGATACTCTCAAATTGAAATATTCATATAATAAAGGACCTGGATTGATAAGCATCAATGATGATTTTTCATCATCATAACCAACATTTTCAAAATAGAAAGGCCTTGACTTATAAGCTCTATCTCTCTAATAAATCAAAGCACAATGTTGGGAGGCATAAATTTGAACACCACCGCCTCTCACGCACATACCCCATCCGGATGTTCACCAAGTATGTCTTCACTCATGACTATTTCTTTAATCCATTGTCACAATATTTGACACCAGGAAATATTGGTCCTCGTGACTACTCTTATCTTGGATACAAATCCTCAAAGACTATCGGTTCTAGATGCTTATCCAATCCACCATTCTCCTTACCAATGCCTTTACTGTTATTTTTTGGTAGCATCGGAAGTGATATAGCCTTGAGAGGCTAAGGCACATGAGTTTTAAAGAACCCAGAAACCGTTTCGTGAAATTCCACCCGGATTGTATTTTATTAAAATAATTAATATTTTTAATGGAGTTCCTAAGTCTAAACTTAAGGAAATTAAAATATTTATGGGTATTAATCAAAATATGGGTGATGATGATCTAGAAGGCAAATCAAGTCATGTTTTAATCTTAGTCGTTGATTACAAACTTAATCTCAGCTATTGAAGACTCAACAGGAAAAGTATAAAATGGAGGCTTGGGGTTCATTTGGAAACACACACACAGAGATTGAGGAAATCGATTTTCTGAGGTGAGAAGTTCTCAAGAGGAAAATCGATTGGGGAGATCTTGCAGCTGAGGGGTAGAGAGAATCCGAGAGAAGGACTTTCCGAAAATTACAGAACAGAGAGGCGGAGAGGCAGCACAATAGCCGGGAGAGCTGACGCAGAAAAGTTGCCTGTCACGCAGAATCCAGAACTGCCGGAACAGCCAAAACTATCGAGAACTGCGAAAACTGTCGGGAACTGACAAAACTGTCAGGAACTGCCGGAACAACCGAGAGAGCTGACGCAGTGGCAGCGCAGAATGCAAAATCTAGAACTGCTGGAACTGTCGGGAACTGCCAGAATTGCCGAGAACTGTCGGAACAGCCGGGATAGCTGACGCAGAGGGCAGAGAAGGTGACGCAGAGCCAACGCAGAAATACTCGGGGTTAGCCAGTCTTGTGCCGAATCAGCAGAATTCTGTCGGGTGAAGTGAGGTAAAACTCACTTAGATTTTCCGCCAGTATTTTCTCTGTAAAGGATTGCTAGATGAGCATCCTAGATTTGTATTCATATATTTCTCCTGCATAATAATAAACCCTTGGAACTGTTGCACTAGTTTTCCTGCATTGTGTTTTTTGCAGGGACTATTGTATCCAAAAATAAGTGTGTCCTATGTATCTTGTTCTTTGCTCTGTTTTTTGTTTCATGAGATCAAATATTTAATAAGTGTAGGTTGTAGACGTAATTTGCTTTAGTATTCAGAAGAATAACTTGGTTAATGTATATTAAAAATCAAGTAGGTGAAGTAGATTCAGATTTGTTGCAGTAGGGGTTCCTTCGAGTGTAGGAATTTTCACATTTACTAGGCTTACGGTTGTTAGTCCTAGCCATAGTACATGACACATGAAGAAAACAGTGTCCACCCTCACTCCCTTTCAACCAGGGAGGAGATCCTCATGTTGAAAATGTAACTAGTATCAGCCTTCATAATTGTTGTCTAGCTCATGACATGATGTAATTATTATGCATTTGTAAAAAGAAAGAAAGAAAAAAATATTGTAAAAGAAAAGAAAATTATTATTTTATAAGCATGCTTTTCATGCTCAATTTATTATGTTTCTAGGTCAAAGCACCCATTGTGTGCTTCAAGGGTTTGTATCTTGAGTCATTGTCATAATCATCATGTAAAAGACCCTTCTTGGGCTCCTCATGTCAAACAAGAAATTGTTTTTATGTCAAAAATGTAAAATAAGTCTACTCCACCAAGTCAGCTCCATCTCCAACAAGTCGACCTTGTTATCGCTCAAACTAACAGGGGACCTAAAGGGGATTCCTAAAGGGTCACATGCTAGGCAAAGGGAAACAAATGGAGACTTAGCCCATTGTCACCTCAGCTAAGGCTCCCTACTATTTACGGACTTTCACCGATGGGAGGAGACCTAGTATATATGGAGTCACAAATGAAGGATAAATCAACAAATGGATATAAAGTGATTCAAACAATCCCTTTCCAAAAGAGGGTCAAGAATGGAGCTTGCTTGCTTTATAAGAAAGGTACAATGTCTTCTAGGAGAAGGATGTGGGTATTTGAGGGTTAGGTTTAGGGAATATGACTTGTGAAAGAGTTTCCAAATCCCTAAAATCCTTATTGAAATTGGCATCCCAGATGGATCTTGAAGAATTGTCTTTTCAAAAGAGTGGGACCACACAGGACCAAGAGGACCTAGCCAAGGCTAAGAGGCAAGAATTTAGCAACCAATGATGTTCTTAACCCAGACAAGGAAGGGGAAACGATCAAAGCAAGAATTTTTACTTAAAGGTGTCAAATTGATCCTATGAGGCACTAGCCTTAGGGATACCAGGGCAAAGTTTGATCTCGGAGCTAGGGCTTGGGTTATCTCACAACTCCATCGTCAGAATGACTTCAAAATTAGAGGATGCCTTGAGGACACACCAGTGCAGGAGACGCTAGGAGATAAAACTTTTTGGAGGTCTACTTTGTCGAGAAAATGATGCCCTAAGTGACCCAACTTGGTTAGACCTAGAAGAAGGTGAAAAAGAGTTGATTTTTGAGTGACCACCGCTTGGTAGGTCAGTGCCTTAGTCTTGGGAGAATGGAGTCTAGGATAAATATGAATGAGGACGTTGTTTCTTAGTCAAGGAGGCCTTAAGACTACCTCGCTTGCCTTCTAAGGCAAAGGGAAGTAACCTTATAGCTTTATACTTCGACTTGCAAAAGGTGATGTCTTATCAAGGTGAACTCGTTGATAGAATTATCCCTAGGAAATTTCATTCAAATTACATGGCCCATACATTGAGAGATGCTATATAGAGACAAAATTCCACAATTTAAGCAGTAAATGCATGCAACAATTAGCCCTAAAAAATAGCAAAATTCTCAATCCAATGTATATGACAAAGGGAAATAAGAATAGCATTAAAAGCATGTACTTACATCTAATAGAACATATCCAACCATCCACAATTTGACAATAGAGAAGCTCCAAGATAAGAGAAACCAAATCCAAACATCAAAATTCATCCATAAAGCTCCAATTCATTCTCCAACAAAACGTGTGAATTTCTCAAGAGAGAGAAGAGATCCCATCCAAAGTGATGATGAGAAAATGAGCTCATCTCATTTGTATTTATACACTAATGAGGAGTTCGAATTAGTCTCTTAGGCCTACATAAGCCCCAAAAATAAAATAATGTGCTAATAACCTAACTTTTGGTAACAAGCCCACCAAACTAACTCACAACTAAAATAATAAGCATCTTAAGAGGTCAAATGATAAACAATACATGACATAGAGCCTTCTAAGAGGCTTGATGATGGTCCATAGGTGCCATAATGAAGAATAGGACCCTCAAAAGTGATGGACAAGGGGTTGGCCCCTTGTTCTTCAAACAATAAACCTGTGGTGCTCCCAATGGGTGTGGGGGCACAATAATAACGTCATGGGTCTCCAAATGAGTCGAAGATGCCTGTAGATCATCTGTAAGGACTCCGATGATGGTGGAGGTGATGTCACATCATCCTACAAGTCCTGGGTCAACTACCAAGTGCATGGTGCATCTGTGGGGCTTGTTGGGCAAAGGTGAACTAGGTGCATCTTTATAAAGGATTTTTCGGCGAAGATCACATGAGACATCATTTGTCGACGCGTTTCGAACCAACCAGTGTGGTTCATCGTCAGGACAAGTTGAAGAAACAGATCCAGCTTAGCAAGTTAAATAGACAGAGCAAAGCCTCCAACGACTAAAAAGACAACAGCTACTTTTGATCCCTGGACCTAGTCAAAAGTAGCTGTTGTCTTTTTAGCCATTGGAGGCTTTGCTCTGTCTATTTAACTTGCTAAGCTGGATCTGTTTCTTCAACTTGTCCTGACGATGAACCACACTGGTTGGTTCGAAACGCGTCGACAAATGATGTCTCATGTGATCTTCGCCGAAAAATCCTTTATAAACTTGATATGGATCACAGAAGCCTAAACTCTACTAGGTGCATCTTCCTCGTCCAATAGGTGAATTAGAGCAATCTTTGAACATCCTTGGGGATCCATGGAGTGTTATCTACTGCAGTGGAGGCCCATGGCTCTCAACACACACCCTACATGTGCCAATGTAGCCCTCTTGAGTGTTAGGACCCCGTATAGGGAGACCAAACCCAAGATGGAGACCATCTGCAATCCTGCATTAGATCCAATGCGTCCCCTAGCCTTCCAATATAACAAATCATCAAAGAAATCAAGTAAAAGAGCTTACAAACCATGGACCACAGGTGGGGGCTTCATAATGGCTTGCCCTTCCATAATGGGCTTCGAGATGTGCTAATGTCTCCAAACTCCAAATGGAGTTAAGCAAGTATCCTATTAAGTGGTTTCTACTTCTAAAGGGGATTATGTGTCCAAGGTAAATCCTTTAAAAGGTGTTGGTATGTGATAAAGAGGTGAATGGAGTAGGGATGAGAAGGGGCAGCCCTAGGCCACATGTAGAGGTACAAGGGTAGTTAATAAAAGGGAAGCCCACACATGGGTATATAATGTATAGGAGGGGGCAGTCGTGGTACATAAGGTGCCCCAACCTTGATTTTTCCACCCTTCTTTATATGTCTTTTGTCTTTTATGATTTTTCTTGAATTAACTACTTAGGGCTTAAGGGGTAAGAGCGTGATGTGTGAGATGTAGCAGTGGATACCCCCCTTTAAGGTAGAGCGGTTCATTGCCCACCAGGGGTTGGGACAATCATGGGTTCCTATATGATGAAGGAGGCTGATAGAACCTGTAGGAACCAAGGCGATGGCCACGATGATGGGGTAGAGCTCATGTGTTGGCTTCTGCCCACATGCTAAATGTGTTTGTCCCGGCCATCTTTTGCATGTTGTGGTACATTTTCCTATAGAATGTGACCAATTATGCTTTTACCTTTCTTTTTAGCTGCATCAACCTCCGGAGCATCATTCCAGACCTAACACAAGGTGTGGGCAAGGGGAAGGGGAGAACTAACCCTATGTGGACCCAGTGGAGGAATGTGGACCCAGGTGGGAGAAATGATGAATGGGGTAATAATGAGTGGAAATGGGGTAATATATGCAGATGAGGGAGCGGGACCACGCAACCAAAATCAAGGTTTCTCGTGAAATACCATCCCTAAAGCCAAATGGTCAGTAAAAGAGATCCCACAGGACTAGAATCCAAGGTTAACATCCAAAAGGGGTCTAAGGGACAAGAACATAGACCTAGCCCATTCTTTCTACTAAATCCCCCCATTAATCCATGCCCAAAAGTGTCCATGATAAGCAAACTACAATACTCAATTACCAAATGACAAGGCATACCTTTAGGTTCGGGAGGCCCACCTTCAAACATACGATCATGGCAGATGGGTGAGGGACCACATGGCTGGCTCAGGTGGTGAAGAAATGGCACACTGAGCTAGTTGGTGGCTGCAAGGCATTGTTGGCTGTCGTCTGAGAACCATCTTGGAGACAAAAAAAATTCTCCTAGGGATATCACCCACAAAATGGTGGGTAACAAGCCCCATCTCCAACAAGTCGGCCTCATTAAAGGAATTTGACCACATCAAAAGACTATATATAAGCAGTGAAATCGATCTATTGTGGAATCTATCCAAGAATAATTCGATCTGCAATTTGAAGTGAAAAAGAAGTGCGAGAAAGCTAGGGAAAGAAGGTCTTATCATTGTAAGAAAGAAGGAATCTAAGCAAAAAAGAGAGGAACTGAAAATTTGCCTATTTTCTGTCACACGTGCGAAGAAGTCTGAAGTTGCAGTGCAAGTTGTAGGGCCGAAGGTGCAGGCCGAAATTGCAGAGATAGGAAGGAAGGTCAACCAATGTTGCATTAATCGTTATCGGGATTAAATCGGTGTGGGGAAAAAATCGGAAAAATCGGAATTATCGGGAAAAAATCGTTTGGTACAAAAATATTCATTTTTTTTCATTTTTTTTCAATTTTTTTAATATCTAAACCATCTACAACATAAAATAAATACATTGACACATAAATATGATAAAAAAAACTAATATATAAGATGTTTAATATTATTTCTAGCGCTAAAATCACACATAACATTGAATCATGTCCTGAATAGTAAGTCCTGACTCCTGAGTCCCAACTCAGCCTCAAAATATCAACAAAAAATATGATATTGTATCTCATCATGTCATAATGTCTATACAATCAAATGAAAGTCTAATCCTATTGATTTCCTCTGCCCCTCTTGCGAGAAAATGCCACAGCTTTCCCTTTCCCTCTAGATGTAGATGCTGGTGCCCGTGCTGGTGGAGATGGCAGTGGAGTCTGATGTGCTCTAGAAGCTGAAGAACTAGAAGTAGGAGCTATAGGAGGTAGACCACGTCCTCTACTGGTGGCAGTGGTAGCCCGGGCAGGCGGTGTCACCTCCTCCTCCTGTTCCTCCTCCTCCTCTTGCTCCTCCTCCTCCTCCCCCTCCACTACATCCTGCACTAACCAATCATCAGCAGAATCCATGAGAGGCCTCTCGGCCTCAACCCTCCATGCAACAGTGGTGTCAATCCCATCCAATGAGATGGCATCCACATCAGGTGTCCTCTCAAGTTGCCTCACCCACAATTGAAAATTGTAGTAGACGTAGACCATGTCATTAAGTCGCTGGGACTCCAACATGTACAAAGATCATGAAATAATAATTAATAATTATAAAAAAAATATTGTTTAATAAATTCAAAAATTTATTTGGAAATTTGCAATATTTTAAATGTTTAAGTGTTAACCTGTTACGCTTCTTGTTGTGTATTTTTTCAAATACACTCCAGTTGCGCTCACATCCTGAGGAGCTGCATGTTTGGTTGAGGATGCGAATGGCAAGCTTTTGCAGAGGGGGTACCTTGCCACCATACATTTTCCACCATGCATCTACAACAAAATTACAAATAAAATTTTAAATTAACATAAGAAAAAAATGGAATTTGAAGAGACAATGAAATTTGAAACAAAGTTACAAACTAAAAAATACCTGGCATTTTAATCGTCCTATCATTGACAGCGATCTCAAAGCCAAATGTGCCACCTGCCATCCTATATGTCTCAATTTGTTTAGAGATCTCTATACGTTGTTCTGGAGATTGCACCATCTTCTGGACACAGGATAAGAATCCATCCATGATCTCAGCATCAAAATCAAACCCACATGCATAAGAAAATGCAGGGTTCAGGAAAAGCCCAGCAACATGAATGGGATGATGGAGTGTGTTGTTCCATAGCTCATCAATCACTCCCCATATAAGGAGTTGTTTTTGAAACCCATCATCTCCCTTATCATCATAGTAGGCCCGAATGGCTTCTTTGGCCCTGTCCATGGCTTCATACAAATAGCCCATTGCGGGCTTCTCACCATCAACCAACCGAAGAACCTTTACCAAAGGTTCAGTAACGGTGCACACCTCCTGCACTCCCACCCAGAAGTCTTCCTGGTATGAAACTAGTCTGCATATGGCATCTCCTTCTGGTTTGCAGCTCATTGGCAAAGCACACCACTCCTCTAAAAGAAACATTCTCTTCACATCCCACATAGAAATCAAGATGGATTGAAGAGATATGAAACTGGTGACAAACCGTGTAATGGCGGGGCGCACCAACTCTTTGTTGTTGGTGAATCTTCTCATCAAATTAAGCACAGATGTATGATTATATATAAATATTGTAATGCTTTTTGATGAGTCAACAATATCTTCAACAAAGGGAATTTTCCCTATGTCCTCTAACATCAAATCAATACAATGGGCAACACAAGGTGTCCAAAATAAAGTAGGATGCATGTCTATAAGCATCCTACCAGCAACAACATAATTTGCAGCATTGTCCGTTATGACTTGGACAACATGTTGTTCACCCACCTCCAAAATAAACACATCCAACAAATCACATAAAGTTCTTGCATCTTTGATTTGTGCAGATGCATCAACAGATTTGATAAACATAGTCCCCTTGGGACAACTAACCAAGAAGTTTATAAGGGTTCTCCCCTTTTGGTCAGTCCAACCATCTGACATAACAGTGCATCCTGTTTGTGCCCATGATGCCCTAAAATCCTCCAATCTTTGGGTGCAGTCACGCTTTTCATTTTGAAGAATCCGGCCTCTGAAATCATGATAAGAAGGGATTTTGTACCCCGGGCCAACACTGGCAATAGCATCAACAGTAGGTTGGAAAAATGGATTATTCCTTACAATGCTGAAAGGAATATCACTCCAGAGGAGAAATTTTGCCAGCAACTTGTCAGCTTGTTCTTTCTCAGTTCTTTTTAGCATTGAACCGATAGATGGCTATGAACCAGGTGTGGTTCGAGGAACAAAAAATGATGATGCAGCTACCGGATTGGCTGATGCTGCAGTAGAACCAATGCCACTTGGCCCACTTCCTTCAGCTGACCTTTTTAGTTGCCTTTTGAGTTCTTCTTTGGCCACTCTATTCTGCTCTAAAGTTTCCAATGCTCTCATGGCTCTTTGGATAAGTTCAGGAGTTGTATTTATACAAGGCTCCACATCATGTCCAGGGATTTTTGCAAGGTGAAACTTCAACCTGTACACCCCCCCGGACATAGGGTGGCCACACAACTTGCAACTCAAGTTTACTCTATCATTCGGAGCATCAGGTACACCATATTCCCAGAAAGGATCCAATTTCCTTGGCATGTTTGTTTTTGAACTTTGAAATTGCAAACTTGAAGTCTTGAATGGTGTTTTGGTGCAGTTGTGAACCTATGGGAAAATAAGGATTAGGATTACAATTTAGCATTTACAAAATTACAAGTTACAAATTTACAAATTACAATTTAGTATTTTAATTTTTAATTTTTACATTGATGATTGTACAATGAAAATCCAAGTTACCCGTAACCCAACCTAAAACAACCATTCCAAAGTTCAAAGTTTCAAACACAAATTACCCAACCATTCCAAACCCAAGTTACTCAACCAAATGGAAAAAACAATGAAAAAAACATAAACAATGTTTAAAAAAAATGAAAACAAAAAAAAAATGGTCCCCATAGTCATACCAAGTTACCCAACCCAAAACAATGAAGAAATACAAAAAAATCTTTAAAAACAATGAAAACAAAAGAAAAATGGTGCCCATACCAAGTTTCCCAACCAAAAACAATGTTTTTAAACAATGAAAACAAAAAAAAATTAATCCACATACCGCTTCTATGGAGAAATCGATGGTCTCCTCTTGATTTCCTCCTCTAAGCACTTAGATTTGGCAAAAAACCCTCTTCAGCTTGGTCTCCAAGAGCTCCTCCTCCCTCCGCGCGCGACTGTCCAAATGAGCGCATGAAAAACCCAAAAAAACGTTATAAAACTATGCTGTCACGACCCCGGCGATTTTTTCAGTTTTAATCGTGATTTTTTCGTTTTTATCGCGATTTTTTCAATAAAAATCGGCAAAAAAAAAAAATCCGGCGATTTTTTCGTTTAATTATCGCGATTTTATCGGCAGAGGGAAAAAATCGCGATTTTTTCATTTTATCGCGATTTTCACAACACTGAGGTCAACACCTTGTTTTGGCGCAGAATCACTTTGACTTGTGTTGATTTTGCATGGTTAAAGGCTTGTTGATTTGGGCATCTTTACCTTGATTAAGAAAGAGTAGTTGGAAGGATGACTTGGTGGATTGGAGGAAGTCTTATTCTTGGTCAAAGGTCTTGGTTGTCTCATTCGATGTGGTTCTAAAGGAAGAGAAAAGAATTTTTGGGTTTTCCTCTTAAAGAAGGGTTTTGCCCTAGTTGAGAGCATACATCCTGTGTCCTCATTGTTTTGATCTTCATGCACTTATGTTTTGGTATTTGCTTTATGATAAGAAGATAAAAGAAGACATAAAAGAAGATAATAATAATGAAATAAATCACGAGTAATTATCAAGATAAGAAAATCTTTCTGCCTTTCTGATTATCTAACACCTCACTCCCTCTCAACAGGTAGAAATAACAAGAAGCCTAAGCTTGTCAAAAATACTCATCAATGCATTAGTGTAATGCCCATAATTCGAAATACAGCAACATGTAAATACTCATAAACTGGAAAACAAGAATGCATAAAAATGTAAATTGCACATACCTGAACTGCTGCTAGCTGATTGCTGATTCTGCTATTGAACTGGCGACTCCGCTGCTGGTGATGCCGTGGCTGTTTTGACCCAATTTTCGAGAGGCCAATACCACCCAACCAGACTGAGCAAACCTAGTTGCTCAATCCAGAAAGCTCTCCACAGAGGCTCTCTGTCCCTCCGTGCCCAGAACCTCAGACCACTTAAAGCTCTTCAATGGATAATTTCCTTCTCCCGGTTTCCTCCTGGTGAATTTATGCTTCACGTTCTCTGCTGCCCCTCTCTGGTTTATTTTTCCCCCCTTCATCGGTTCAGAATAGTGATTTATAAAGGCAGGCTTGGCGGTGGCCACCCTCCTGCTTCCGGCCACCGCTCTTCTACCTCCTGACACGCCTCCGCATGCAATTTAACTCTCTCGGATCCTGTCCTGGCAAAGCCGCTCTGCCATAACTTCTCAGCTGGTTGGACGCCCTCGTTTATGGTTTCGGTAATGCGTTTTGGGTAGGTTAACGCATAGCATTTTTACGAGTCCAGTTATATTTTTATAACGTTTCCATTATATGTGTTATATAGTTTAAATGATATCTTTTATAACACTTCATTGTATAAGTTATAAACTTTAATGATATATATTTATAACATTCATATTATATATGTTATAAACTTTAATGATATATATTTATAACATTTCATTAAATATGTTATAAAGTTCAGTTATGATATATTTTATAAAGCCATATTATATATGTTATAAAGTTCAGTTATGATATATTTTATAAATTTATATTTATAAAGTCTAATTATATATTTTATAAAATTTAATATACATATATATTATAAAGTTTAAAATTTTATTAATGGGTCAATTTAGATGGGTTGTTACAATTAGCTACTTGTTCTTCCGTGGAGATCTGTTGTAGCTCCCTGGCTCCAATATGTATCACATCATAACGAGCTTCGATCTTCCTGGTTCTCTGGAAGCTTTGATCCAACATGTCATCAAGTAGTTCATCAAACACCTTGTGGAGCCAAACTTCTTGATTGCACAAACCTTTACATCTTCTTCCTTCGTAACAAAATTTTGCTTTCATGTTTTTCCAAGAAATTATATTAGCTTCCAATCATCAGTAGTATCTCTATCCACATCAATATTGTCAAGCAATGTGTTCCTAGATTGAACCAATCAGCTAACGATACAACGATATCAAAACTCTTCAACTTCTTGCCATAGGATATTGCCCTAGATCAGTCATATTCTCTCTTAATCACAAGCTTCTCTGGATTTTTTGTCCAACTTCAATTAATATTGTATCCATCCAAGATCTTATAGCTCCCTCTCTCTAGCTAAGGTAAGTGAACTTCTTTCCATCTAATCGACTTCATTGATGCATACTTTAAATTGCTTTCTCCTTCTTCAATTATGTCTATTAGGATTCAAAGAAGTCTTCGTGGTTTGTTGAGTTCTTCCAATTCTTCCATCTGTTAGTCAAGTTTAGATAGTTCTTGTCTTGACCTACAAGTTTTATTAGAGAACCATCAAAGAACTAAAGGAAAAGTAAAAAGACAATAGCTTTAGTAGTAAGCAAGGAGATGTAGAGTACTTATCTTTTGAGGAAAGTTAGCTCCCTCTTAATCTTGGACTTGTTCACCAACCTTGTTCTCACATTAGCATGATGTCATTATCATCAAGGGTTAGATCTACCTCTTATAGTGGAAATGATTAGATAGGGTTTTGTTCCTAGGGTTCTTCTTAATCCAAACTATGCTAGGGTTTACAAACCCTAGATGCCAAAGTCTTCAAGACCTGCCATTCAAAAATTGCAAATTCTACAAACATACTAGAGAGTTAGTTGCAAAACCCTAGTGATATTGTTGACAAGCCTTCTATGCATGAGATTTCATTCCTCGATCATAAAACCTAGTCTACATATGCAAGGAGATACTTCAAATGCTAACATGTCAATGATCTCTACACAGGCCCTTTTATGATGCATTGCTATCTTACAAGAGATCATTAGATTATTAGGTTATTATATTATATGCACTATAAATGAACAAGGTTTATACGTACCTTCTTTAGTCTTACCTTATCCTTGCAGAGACAGGTCGACTTTATCATTCAGTCTTACCTTATCTTCATAGACAAGTCGACTTTATTGAAGTAGATAATCCTTCTTTTATGTATAGGAGAGTAGCATGGTATCTTCCCATACTTGTGTCACTAACTTCCTTTACCTTGACAGTTCTCCTTATAAAGAGATATGATGTTGCTATTTAAATTGATAAGTTTGCTCCTCAATAATTTGAATTACAAAGCCTGGGCCTATAGCTTCAAAGATGATTCACTCGTATAGTTGAAAATATGTTGCTATAGTAAGCTTTAGATGTCTTAGAACTCCGCTTGCATTAGTTGCTAGATAGACTTCGATCCTTTTATAAAGATGACTCTCATAAACTCGACCTTCAACCTTGAGCAAGAACGAGCTAGAATAGATGGTTAAAAGGCTTCAAACTTCACTGGGTACTCTTCATCTTCCTCCACAAATCACTAGAGAATATTGTATAGTGTTGTAGAAGGCTCAGATGTCATGTATAGTAAGTGTAGTTGTTTGGTATCATCATGAATGCTTGTTCATGTAGCTTGAATTACAGAAATTTTTACTTCTTGTAACTCGCATCATAATGTCTTTCCTGTGGCTTGCATCATAGTCTTCCTTGAACGATTTCTATACTTTTGAAATTTTTATATTGTTCTTGTCATGCTTCAGAGATGTATATTCAATGAATTGTTAATTTCCTTAGAAGTATGTTGTTGAGCTTCAATTCAGACCTTTGATTTCTTTCATGAGTGTACTTCTATACATATGTATCTCAAAGATACAAATTTCATAATTTTGCATGAAACAGACTTTCAAAGGTTTGGCATTACCCAGATTAGGATATTAGAGAGTATTGCTTGATATGTCATCGTCTTGGTCTCATAATTTCATCATAAAATTTGCTTATAGAGACATATTTGCTTTTTGATAACAATAGTCTTGGATTTATCCTTTCAGTCTCGGTCTAGACTCTTTTAGGATTCGGCCTAGTTGTCATTCTCACAGACCTCTTGATGTAACTTTGAACTTTAAAGAACAGATAAAGGTTTCAGACCTCTTGGACAGATGCTTCGGACCATAGTCTCAAACTTGGATATAGACTTTAGACTGCAGACATAGAGTATAGAGGAGTACTTACTTGTAAAAGGAGAAACTGTCAAGAATATTGATTTGGCTTCCAAGGATGTCCTTGAGTGATGGTTGCTACAATGATGTCTTCAGAAGTGTTGATGTGAGGACAAGAGTGTTTATGAGAGAGTGAGAACTTGATGATGTTTCCAAGAGCCTTCAATGATGTTTTCAAGAAAGAGAGATTGCTTGTTATGAGGAGAACTTCAATTATGTGATCTTCAAGCTTCTTTTGATAGAGGGAGAGATAATTGCTGTAATAGAGTCTTCAAGCTGTCAACAATTTGTGATCTTCAAGCTTCCTTCCCTTTCACCTTTTCTTTGATACCATATTGAGAAACCAAGATGCTAGTAGATAATAATTGATTTCTCTTACTTGATAATTACTTGTGAATGTTTGTTGGCTTCTTATTAAATTTATATTCTCTTCATCAAGCAATTACCAAAACATTAAGATCATAAAGAGACCATGAACACAAGAAATTATACTCCAAGCCAGGGCAAAACCCCACTACGGGGAAAACCCAAAAATCCTCTTCTTATAGAATCAGATCAAAGTGAGATATCCTAGACCCAAGACCAAGACTAAGACCACCACAAAAACCCAAGTCAACCCTCCTCCAAGTCTCCTCCAATCAAGTCAAAGTCAACAAAAGTCAATGCTGGTCAAATCTCTAAAATCTGGTCAACTCCTAAAATTTCGGCCCCTGAAATTTCAGCCTTATAACAACCTCTGAAAAAACAGCAGAAACTTCGCACATGTGAGCAAATTTAGGGCAAAAACAGCTTGTCTTCTCTCTCCTTTGATTGTCTTCTTTCTCCTTTGACTTTGGTTGATTCTTCTTCTTGTTCTTGAACAAAAATTGATTTGTTGTGTTAGATGGATGAATAGCTCCTCGAGTGGCCGAGTTGACTTGTATATATACATGTCAAGAGGGTCGAATAGATGCCTCTTAGGCCAACTTGTCCAAGGAGGGCCGACTTGGTCTTCTAGATGACATTTTGACTCTTTGACTGAAAATAAAAATTATTTTCCTTTTCTTACAAGAAGTCCAAATGGGACTTGACTAAATTACATTTATTTTGACTCCTAATAGATTCTCTTTTGACTCAATTGACCCTATAAGCATGAAGAACATGCTTTGACTAAAATAAAATAATAATGATGAATATAATAGATACATCAATGGCACATTTGAATTACATTACAAGGACAACCTACATTTTTTCCCCAAATCAATTTGAGCAGACATTTGAATATCAGGTGGACAATTTCAACATGTTTTCAAAAATGGAGGAATCTAGTGATTAACGAGCCTATCAAGTTTTCAATGGTAAAGGGGTAAGTCCTAAGAATCTCATTCATTTAAATTTAGATGACTTTAATGCATGCAAGACTTACATGCAACCAACTAGTACTATGGTTCTTAGAAGCTAGATGGCTCCTGCACACATTCACAAGGCCAATTCTACATGCATGGTGGCAAACATCACTGAAACATATGCAGAAGGAGCAAGACATTAGGAGAACCATTTGCCAACAAGACCAATACAGTAGTAACAGGGATTTTCCAGCACAAGCCTTCAAATTTTTCACTACAGGAAAAATATGCAAAGATCAAATTCTTGTTCCCCTCAAGGAACTAATCTGCACGCCAAGACAGAAGGAAGCAATGAATCGCGTTATTCCCACAATTGATGTAACTAATCCAACAGATAATGAACCCCAAATATACCTTGGCATGGGCAAGGAAAATAATGACTCCACTCCTTTTTATATTTCACTATTCATTAATGACTTGATTTTGCAAAATTGCATGTTGTATTGTAGTGCTTTGAATAATATGATGACTTTGGAGATCATGCATGAACTAGGATTGATGATCACTGTTACCCACCCGAGTGGTACTGCTATGAGAAAAAAAAATTATCCTTTCTGGTTAGCCATCTAGTGAGCAACTCTGCGATGATCGGGAAACAGCTTTGCTTCAGAGCTCTCCACTTATGCTCTAGTCAGTACTCTCTCCCATGTACCATACTTCTTAAAGAAAGGTGGACCATCTATCAGAAGGTACACTAATCATTTTAGTAATTAGATGCTTTCATTTAATTTTAAGGGAATTATAATATGGACCACAGGGGAAGTTGGCTGATTGACCACTCTTGATTGTATCTTGGTTTCCACACTTCTCTTGGGAGGTTATCCTTTGCCCCTAGTCTAGTGCAACTTTCCCTAAGGCCTCTTCTTTCCACTGTCTAGGAGGGGCACAAATAGGAGGAACTGATTGATGTAGCGTGCCCAAGGTAATCCATACTTGTCACTTTCCATCTATCCTTGATATCCACTTCCATTTTTTGGGTTGATTGTCATTTGTCATTGGCATTGGCACCCCTTATCCACATCTCATAGTCAAGGCCCAAAGACTTTGACCTAAGAGGTTGATGTAGCTGAAAGAAAGATAAAAGCATATATAGCCACAAATAAAAGAAAATGAAAAATGCAAAAGATGGTTGGGAGTGATAATAAGCACGTGGGAAAAATCCTAGCTTGAACTCTACCGCCCTCATTAGCTAGCACCTAGTTCATTGGCTATCTTGCTCTCTCCAAATTAAAGGAACTCATCAATGTCCCAACCCCAATGCAGAGTAAGCCACTACATCTTTAACGGGTATTGAAAAAGAATTAAGAAAGGTGGTTACCCAAGTTATGCCAGAAACAAGAGAAAGATCATTAAGTAAAAGGCGCACCAGAGAGGTAGTAAAAGTAGGTCGAGGAAAGGGGTAACTCAGGCCTAAATGATTGCTCCCTCTTACCATCATTACATTCGAGATGTTGGACTTCTTTCAACTAAGACTAAGGAAGTGACCTCTTCTTTGAAATCTTTCCCATTCCATGTACACATTTATCATATGCACCTATCGATTGATGGGTCTGTTAGGGTCCTATAATAATAAGATTCATAATTTTGAATTGGCTATGGTTAGTCTTGTAATATTGTAAATAATTTTGCTTTCTGCAAAATGTTTTCCATGTTAAAAATTAAAAAATGTAGAGGGTATGTCCTAAAAGAAATATCAAAGGACAAAAAGAATAAGAAAAGATAAAAAAAATGAACCCCAAACAAAAACAGATCATGAAAGTGTACAAATTCAAGTGCCACTACTTTTTACTTCACTGTGCAAGATAATGGTTGTGTGCAGCTTGTCATAAATGCCACAGCCCATGATAGTCAAATAGCTTAATCTTGACTAATTCATGCTTTAAATTTCATGTTTATAGATAGAGAATAAAGATCTAGCCAAACTGTTTAACCTTGGCAGATCAGTGGTTAGGTAGAGAAATAAAATGTGCTCAACAGCTTAATCTAAGCCATTGGAAGTTATAAGGTTAGAATTAGATAGTTTGCTTGTCAAAAGAAAAGGAAAGAAAGGGTCTACTAGCTTAAATGCACCCAATAAAGTGAAGAAAAAATGTTAGGATAAGTAAAGGGTAGGTAGAAGAAAGGTTGCAGATGTACAAGGTTGTTAAATCATAAGCACATTTATCATGCTTAATCCTATGTTTCAGTGTGCAGGAGCATTTATGAGAGTGAAAAGGTGTTCACAAGCTTACTTGATTAACTTCCCCTCATTTCATTTCACCCCCACATACTTGCTTACTAATTTCCCCATTATCCCATCATGTCTTATGAAAATACCCTTTTCCCTTCATTTTGATCCTTACCCCTTGGTTTCACACATTTCCCTAGCAAATTACCCTCCAAAGGTCATCCCCCTATCCAAAACCCCTTTTCCCTAGTGTGAAACCCATTCCCCATTGAAAAAATCAACTTCCCCCTTATTAATTTCCCTATTTTACCTAAAAACCCATAAAAACCCTTTATCCTAAACTTTTTATCCCCCCCCCATTATTTAATTAACTCCTCAAGTTATATTTCCCTGACATAAACCTTTTAACCCACCACCCTTGGTGCGGTTAAGAAAACCCTGCCACAATCAAACCCTAGTCCCACTCCATTAACCTGCTCATTATATTTTTCCCCACTTTGTTTATTAATTAATTACAATTAATTGTAATTAACCCCCCGGGCCCCGCAAATCCCGACTCTGATTTCCCTCCGTGCATCTTGACTATGCGACAGCTGTTAGATCGTTCACCCCCAGATCTGACGGCGCGCATCCATATCGCACTCGTTCCCTCTCCGACCTTTACCAACCCGAGAGCACGCGAGATTCGCGGTTTTACCCGGGCCCTATTCTACTACGTGGCAGCTTTAGGTGAAATCGCGTGCTCTCAAGGATTTACCACCCGCCTGCCAAAAGCGGTGCAATGGCCCCTGAAACCGCCTCCCCGCCAAAAGCCAAAACCATTCACTATTCATTTATGAATTCCGCGCCAAATTCTAACTGTTGCCGGTTAAAAGGCCGAAGAAGCCCATTTCGACTCTTTTCGCTCGTTTGCACTGTGAATGCTGCCTAAGCCTTCCTGTGCCACCCTGAGCCTCTGCAACTGAAATTGACCATCGATTACCTCCCGAACAAGCTTTGGATGCCCCATTCAAGCATCCAGTGCACAGCTGAAGCCACCGTACCCTCTACAGTCACCATTGAAACCAGTTTGCAGCCTGAACCACCAATTTCCAGGTATTTTGAGAAAAAACTAGAACGGCCCTCTCAATTTGAAAACGTACAGTTAATTTAAAATATTAATTAATTGAATTTAATTAATTTTCCCTAAATTGAAGAGTATTTCCACCTGAATACCCAAACCCCTCTTTTGCAAACTGCAAATTACCCTCTCACTGTACCAGAGTTTTTAAAGCCTCACTGCTACAGCCTATACAAGCCTAATTCACACCTTTCCCCCTGAAAATGGCTTCCCAGACCTCTCTGGACATAAGACCTGTGTCAACCCCTCACCGGGACATCAACCATTTAGCACTAGCAGACAGGGATTTCCAAATAAAAGGCACTGCTACTGCAGCCTACCTTCTAAAGCTCCACTGCTGGAGTAAGGACAGATTTTTGAACCATGCAGATGGCATCCACCTTTGGGAATCCAATTTACCCAAATACCTATTCCCAGAAGTTCACCCATTCCTTGATATCATACATTTTTGTCATGCAAGCTATATCCCTAGCCAAAGGGCTATTGTTGCCCCAGACCAGCAGTTATTATTCACCATTACACCAGAGTCTATCAACCAAATGTTGCAAGTACAATCTAGCCCTAATCAGACCCCTCTATCCATTGGAGACCTATTGGACTTATATGTCACATTGGACCTGGTTAAGATAAGGCAAATCTTCCAGACTTTCATCATTGAAGACCACCATACTCCTACAGATACTCCACCCTATGCTGCCACCATTTTTTCAGAGACTGGCAGACATATAATCACCATGCTCTCATGCATCCTAGGATACACCACAGATGAGCATGTGGATGAGGTCATCCTGGCCTTTCTGTCTATTTTTACTCCAGGCAAGCCTCCTACTATCATGTACAATTATGCTCAGTTCATTGCAGACAAAATGCATGAACAATTCACCAGACTGCCCACTGAAAGAGTTTTCAAATACTCTTTAGTATTGTTTCATATGTTTTTGTATTACCAAGCAGATAAGTTCCCTGTAAGCATCCAAAAGTTGGATACCAAGGGAAAAGAGAGATCAGTGGTCTACTGGACACCCTTGGTCCAGAAGTATTCCACAGCATTTACCTACAAAGACTTCATAGATTCAGTTGTCTACCCAGTCATGAACACGCTACCCAGTCATGAACACGCTAACCAGTAACACTCAACCTAGAATCAACCAAGAAATAAAGAAGGTGCTATAGTTGGCTAAGAACAAAAAGATGGGAGACTGGTACCTGTACCAGAACCACACTGAAATCAGGGTTTATGGCTGCCAACTAGCCCCTTATAAGTTGCCCAAATACCTCCCTATGAGGATATTTGCACTTGAGTACTTCAGACAAATCATCAACTCTGATGAGGTCCACTTCCTATCTGCTAGGAAGAAGACCCAGTTTAAGATGAAAAACCAATTGGGCCCATTCATTTGCAATAACAGAGAGGTTGGGCCAGAGGCTGACAAGATACTACAACAGATGAAATTCAGCAACAGCTTCATGTGGCAGTATGACCCTCATGGGGTCATAAACAAGCTAAGACTCGGGGTCAAATTGGGACCTTACATCCACCACCCAAGACCTGACATTGAACAGTTTGCCAACCAATCTGAGTGGTTGGAAAACACATTGATTGACATGGATAGCACAGTTGTGGATGTGGAGAACACACTCATTGATCTTGAAAAGCAATTTGACCAGAGCTCTTTCCTGTAGGTTCCAGAACTAGGAGAACCAATGAATATTCCTCCTATGTTATAGACCCAGCCAATGAAGAGAAGAATCCAAAGAGGAATAGGGAAGAGGCATCCAGTTCTGCCATGGAGACTACAGATGAGCTGTTTGAGCTCAGAAAAAGGCCCAAGTTGAATCTTGTGTCTGAACAGGAGGAGAACATTGAATCAGTGGAAATAACTGACACTGAAACAATGGGGCAGAGAAGCAAAGACACAGCTGCATCAGGTGAAACATAGCAGCCATCAACCTCCAACACTCAATTGATTGAAAGACAACAAAGTGTTGAGGTTTCTTCCTTTGTCAGGCCAGCTGACAGAGAAAAGGACATCAAAGACAGGTACAAAGAAATAAAGATGAGGAATGAGAAGTTGAAGGTAGAGACATATGCCCAATACTTCAAACATACACCAGCCAACCAGAGCAGGTTAATGTCAACCTTTGACATTAAAGCAGGAAAGATGTAGGTATCATTTTTGCAGCCCACTGTTCAGCAACCAAAGACCTCGACTGACTATAAGAAGACTGATTTTGAGGTGTTGGCCAGGGATGTTCATCCCATTGACCAAATAGAGTTCCACAAGCAGGCTGGAGAAATGATTTACTCCACCCTAACAAGAAAAGCCATGGCTGCACATAGGTTGCAGGATTCACTAGATAATGTGACAGCCCAGTACAAATTGGAGAAGGCCTCCTCACAAGCCAAAGACAACAAGATAAAGTCATTAGAGGACTTGGTCATTGAGCTGGGCCATGATCCAAGTGACATTAAGGCTGCTAAAAAGCTGATCAAAAAGAAGAATGAGGATATAGTAGCCCTCAAGAAACAACTCAAGTTGCCACATTTACAACACCCACAGACAAAGGAGGTCCTAGAGAGCCAAACCAATCATGAAGAGATGATGGACCTAGTGCTACAGCTAAATGATCAGTTAAAGGAGATGGAGAAAGAATTGGATAGCTTGATTCAACTCAAACAAGCTAGTCTTGATGATGCTCCTGCAACTGTCATCCCAACAGTTACCACTGTTGTACCTTCTACTTTGGCAGCATCCTTGGCCCCCACAGCTCCAATGGCCACAACACTACCAGCATCTACACCAACTACATCAGCAACAGGGTCAACAGCAACAGGGTCTACAGGTGATGAGGCAAACAGGTTGGTCAAAGCAATGGAAGAAATGTCCATTCAGACCACTGAGATGAACAGGCTTAAGGAGAAAGTGACTAGCCTAGAAACAGATTACAAACTGGCCCAAATCATGCACAAAGAAGAACAACAAAAGTCCACAAGGATGACCAAAAGAATCAAAAGCCTAGAGAAGGAACTGACACTGAATGAACCTCTAGGTCAGGCTAAGGAGCAACTGTGGGCCAATATCATTGACTCTGTCAATGATATTTGGCCATCCATCCAGGTTATTTTTGAACAGATTGATTTAATAAAGCAGGCTACAAAAGCCATTCAAAGAGTCAAAGCAAAACTTGGAGATATGCCAGAGGAAGCTGCAAGGATCATTCACTTCCTCAACTCCAAGAACAAGTATGAGCTGCAGGAATTAGAGATACCTGACAGAACAGGTACAATTTTGGAAGTGAAAAGGGTCCTCACCAAGAGGAATTTGATGTTAAACCTAGAGGATAAGTGCCAAACCATGCAATTGGCCATTGACAGATTCATGGTGAAGTTCGAAATTTTGAGGCAAAAGGGTTTACCAAATCCCTTGGTTATAAACAACAAGTTAATGACACAGGAGGACTATAATAAAAAGATCAGAGAAGTGGCCAGAGATCAGGTAAATACTTCATCCATGAAGGGTATACCTACTGGCAAAGTATTGTATCAAACTTTTGAGAATTTGTTTTACCTCCAGCATGAGGTAAAACACCTTTTTGTCAATAAGCCTACTTTTGCCAAGTATACAGAGGCAGATGAGATCTACAGGAAGATGCTCAATATCCAATTACTAGATGTTGAGACATGGGAAAAACTAAATGATTTACTGTAAAAAATACACAGTAAAATGTACAGTAAAAGTAAAAGGGCACAGTAAAAGGATATTGACAAGTCAGTCAGATGAAAGTGTATAAGATGAAAGGTCAAAGTAAATACAACATCCAGCGTGAAAACCAAACAGCAAAGCATATTAAAGGGCAAAAGATCAAAGCCAACAGAACCTAAATAACAGGGACAACAAACAGCAGTTCAATAGCTGTCTCTATCTTCTTACATGAAGATATTTCTTTCTCCTAGATTAGTTCCCAAGACAGTTTGGGATATTTTGTAAATTCTTTTTGTATAAATACTTCATAAATCGAAGTATTGAGTGTGGATTGCTATACATTTGTAGAGTTATTTTGATCTTAAACCTAAGGGTTGTTGTACCAATTTTCAAGTAAACGGACTAGAGCAAGTAATAAAAAGATTGCATTATAGGATTCATGAGATGAGCTATTGCAGTGAAGTACCTTTTTTGTCTGATTTTGTTACTTTCTTATGTGTTTCATAAACTTAAATGTTTTCTAAAATTTGAATGAATTAACTGGAAATTTAACTCAGAATTTGTTTAAGTACACTCTGTTTTGCACAATTAATCATTTATATGTTTTCCTCTGATATCCGGATTTGAGAACCCTTAATTGCTCTCCCATCCCGGTTGACCTCTTGCATTTCTCTTCATAATCTGGCCTAAGGAACCCTTAATTGCTCCCTGGATCCGATTGGAAACCATTTCACCATCTAGCCTTTGAGATCTGTAGTAACTCCTCTATCTTGCCCTATAGACACTGTTTTTAGAACTTGATCTAGTCCTGTTTGTCTGGCATTTGACCCCATAGCCCAATGGTAAAAGCAAACCTCTTTTCATCTAAGTGATCCCACCACCCAAATTCAAATCAAAACCCAAGTGCAACAATAACTAGCCTAAAATCAATTAACTAAAACAAAGTTAAATCATAAAGAGAGAGCCCTCTCTGAGAATTAGGAAGGCTAGATCCTAATCTCCAAAGTAGGTTTGTGGTTACCTTCGAACATTTCTTTCTTCAATAACTTCTAGAGAAATTTTGGAGTGATAACAGGGTCTATCTAGGAATTGTCCTTCCTATTACCGCTCAAACTATCAAGGGTCCTAGGAGGGGTTCCTATAGAGAAACTACTAGGTCAAGTAAAACCAATGGAGCAATAGCCCACTGTCACCTAAGCTAAAGCTCTCTGCTATTTACGGACTTTCACCGATGGGAGGAGTCCCGGTATTAGGGAAACCACTAGGAGAAATATAACGATGGTGTAAAGGTAGTGATTCCAAGAGCCTATTCAAAGGAGAGACTCTAATGATAGGGATTGCTTGCTTTAAAAGCAAGATGAATGGCTCTCCTAGAACAGCTAAAAGGGGACCTAGACCTAGGGTGGAGAAGTATGCCTTGATAAGAAGTGTCCTAGACCTAAGAATCCTAGAAGAATAGAGTTTCTAAGTAATTCTTGTGAAATTGGAGTGACAAGGTTGCATGACCACAAAGAAGCCCTAGTGGACCCAAACGAGGTGAAGGGTTTGGGGTGGAACTTCAAAGTTCAAACAAATGGATTTAACCAAGTGAGGGAGGAGGAAAGGATCAAAGATATAGGAGTTAACTTGGATTTCCAATGCAATGAACCTTAACGAAGCCACTAACCAACGGAAGCCTAGGGAGAAACAATTCTTGAGCTAGGGCTTGGGATAACTTGAGATTCCACCGTCGGAATAGCTTGAAAATTGGAGGACATCTCAAGGACACACCAGCACAGTTCTTGACCAAGTTTCATCAACTTTGGATGAATATAATGGATTTTGTGTGATACCCTAGGAAGCCTAATAGGGTTAGGGCTTAGAAAGATAAAAAGAGGTGAGAAAGATGTTCATTTTGGTGATCACCTAGGACTAGACCAGTGCCTAGCCTATTGGGAGAATGGAGTCAATATGTTCATCCTATTGGGAGAATGGAGTCAATATGATTCAATATTTAGAGATGCTTATACCCAATCAAGGAGTTCCCTAGCAACTTCGCATGGCCCTAGAGGCAACGACTAGCTTACTAGTAAAATTTATACTTCTTTGATGCTGCAATTAATGACTTATCAAGGTGATTATGAACAATCATATACCCCTGGGATATTTATTCCCTATACATTGCATAAAACATATGAAAGAGCCCTCACAAAGACAAGATAAACAATTTCGCATTTCATTAATGTAGCATCACTAGCATCATGAGCGAAATTTCTTCATGGATTATACAAGTGATAAAATGAGAAATATACCATGAAAACTACACTTACAAGTATAGCGATTTTCAATCATCAATAGACAAAAATCGAAGCTCCAAGATAAAATACAAGCTCTTCAAAACATCGAAATGCATCATGATTCCAATTCGTCCATCAATAAGGCAAGTGAAATTCTCAAGAAGAGATACAAGTCCAAAATCAAGTGATGATGAGAGGAGAATGAGCCTCTCATCGATTTACATCATCCTTTAAGGGTTCGATTTTCCTAATTAGGCCTAATGATGCCCCAACTAATAAAATAATGTGCAAAAATAACATTACTTAGTGAGAATCCCACCAAGATAGCTCCATATTACAACAATAAGTCTCTTACGAGGGAAAAATGATAGATACAATAGGTCGAAGGGCCATTGAAGAGGCCTAGTGGAGTCCAATATGTGTCAAAATGAATGGATGGGTTCCAACCATAGTGATAAAGGGGGTGGCCCCTTGATATCCAAGCAAATGATCTGTGGTGCCTCCAAGTGGCTGTGGGGGCATTAAAACATCCTCATGGGTCTCCAAATGGATCGAACAAGCCTATATCCCATATGTAAGAACTAGAAGAATGATGTAAGTCCTCCCTTTATCTCCCAAGGTGAGACACGTCCTCATCTGGGCCCTAGATCAACTATCAAGTGTGTGGTGCAAGGTGGTCCAAGTGCATCATCATCGTCAAATAAATGAAACACGAGCAAACAATGAGTGGAACTAAAGGATACCATGATGTAGTAATCTACTTTCTGCTATGGCAGAGGCCCATGGCTCTCAACGCTCACACTACAAATGCCAATATGACCCTCTGGACGACTTGAACCCCGTATAGAGAGGCCAAACCCATGATGAAGACCCACCTGCAATCCTGTATAAGATCCAATGTGTCCACTCACCTTCCAATATAACCAAACATTAGTGCAATTGAGTAAATGAGCTTACAAATCATGGAACCAAGTGGACACTTCATAGTGGCATGTCCTTCCATAATGGGCTTCAAAATGTGTAAGTGTCTCCAAGTTCAGGAAGAAGGTTAACCAAGGACCTTATTGTGAAAATTTCATCTATCACAGCAACTAGAAATTATTTTCCTAATTGTTAATTTATTTAACAATTTATTTGCAGTTTGCTACAGCAAATACCAAATAATTCACACTGTGATTTTCACAAACAAATACTGTAGAAGAAAAATAGCGTGGGAATCCGAGAAAATTTAGCACACACAAAATTTACACAGTTATTTTTGGACAAATGTCCCCAAGAAAACCCAACTTGGGAAAACAAGTACAGCAACTGAGGGTTTTTATTATTATGCAACAGTGAGAAATTCTAAGTACAATCTGTATGCCAAAAACTCGTAATCCTGTAGAGAAAATACTGGAAAAAATATATTGAGGGAAATTACCCTCACTCCGAGCAATCTCGGCACTTGACTGCTACTGAAAATCCAGTCGTCCAACTAGGCCTGTGCAGGCTCTGCTTCAACCTGAAGCTGCCTGCCACACGTGTTGCCCGAATCGTCTACTAATCAAGTCGTCCTGCATGTTGCTGACAGGGAAAATTCTTCTCCGGCAATTTGGAACCTCTTCCCAGCCTTTGGAATTGAAGACGTCTTCCCCACAGCAAAAATTGAACTGCCCCTTTTAAGGGTCTGCGCTGACTTTGCACAACCTCCTGGAGAACTACACCGGATCTGGAAAACTTCCTTCGGCCTCACTGTCTCTGCCCTTCATTGTATCTGTTTCCTTACTGAAGTGTTTTCTCCAAGTGCCCATTGACTTCTTATAATCCTCTGTTGAAGCACCAATGGCCAAGATTAAAACTTAATCAAGGGCTAGGATCATCTTGAAGTCGATCCATGTGAGTTTCTAGACTATTCTCGCCTTGACTTAATTAATTCTTATTAATTAACCAATTTTCCTAAGTTTAGACTTAGGAAACATTAAAAAATAGGTTAATAATCTAATTAAGTCATCTCTAGGTGGAATTTTCAAAAACGATTTCTGGGTTTGGAAATCTCATGCATCATAGCCTTTGCACCAAATTTCGTGGCTAGAACACATTCGATGCTATAAATACTAACACTCCCTCTTAGTGAGGATTGTGTTCTAGTGTTGCACACCCTGTCACAACACACTGTCTCTGTGTCATCTACTACTACCTCCTGGAGAACTACTGTCTCTGTGTCATCTACTACATCAACAAAGTTTTCCACATTGTTGATGTCTGGCTACTACTACCCACCAACCACTGTGCGACTCTGACGCTGCATCTGTGCTACTACTGACACTGCTATATTGTTGCCAACTGTGCATCTACACTGCAACTCCCTCTCATATGTTGTTGTTGCAACTGCAACTACTGCGACTGAGAACAATCCAAAATACTAAATCATATGTGTTCAATATGATGCATCTGTCTCCTGAGTCCTGACTTCTACTAGCCTCTACACTGTCACTGAAGAATCTGCGTTGTTGTTGACTCTGCACTTTGCCACTCTGCACTGTTGCCAACTCTGCACTGCGCTCCTCGGCATCTGACTGCTACTAATCTACAATTGTCACTTTGGTACTGATTGCATCAACTGCCACTGATCCATCCTGCTACTAAATATTGTGGACCCCCCGTAACCAGGTAATGATCCATGAGGTGGACTCCTCAAAGGACCCTGCCCAATCTCTGTAGCTCTCTGGGGCTACAGCACCAAATCACCCCACCTCACTCCTGGAGGTATATCTGCGAACATAGCAAACTCTTCCTCTAGCCTAGAGGAAAGCTTGTCTATTTCCGCAAAGATGCTACCTACAGGTCCTAATTCTCCTATTTTTCCATCTTTCTGAGAGGACATTGGGCACTGTAGTGACCGAACTCACCACACCTGAAGCACTTGACCTTTGACAGGTCCTTCTTCTTCTTTTGCTCCCCTACCCCTGACTGGGACCCTTCGATGCCAAGGCCACATTCTCCTCCTCCTTCACAACATTCGATCTGCTGCTACTAATACCACTGATGGAGCTCTTAAGCAAAGCTCGCCTCATTTCCCCGTGCTGCAAATCGGCACACATCCTGTCCGATCTAGGTAGCGTGTCTCTGCCCAATATACTTTGGACGAAGACTTTCCAATCCTCCAAGACATTGTTAAGTGTCAACCATACTAGCTCTGATGGTTGAGGCACTGCCCCAACAACTGCAAGTTGATCTCGGACCTCCTAAATCCTGGTGAGGAAGGGATTTATGCCTTCTCCCTTCTGCATCCTGATGCATCTGAGCTTTTCTTCCAGGAACATCTTCCGCTGCTTGGAAGAACTATGATATAGCGTGGAGAGAGTTACCCACATTTCTCTGGTTGTACCTTTGTCTGCCAAATGTGAGACTATATGATCTTAGACTCCATCCAAGATCAACTGCTTGTCCCTTGCCATCTCCTTCCTGTATTCTTTGAGCTGATTTGCATCCTGGGGAACTGGCACCACATTATCTATGTAGGCTTTAGGCCATATTCATCTAGAAGGAAGGACATCCTAGCCTTCTAGATGACATAGTTGGAAGCTCCATCCAAACTATCCTGATCTTTAAGCCCTCCTATGGCCATATCTGGAAACTCCCTCTTCCTCTACTCGGTTGTTGCTCTGCAACTCGCACTCCCTCCTAGAATCCGCAGATCTGCTAGATGCTACTATCAATCTGCTAGATGCTACTGTCAATTTGTTTTGCAGTGAATATTCTCATTCAATTCCAGGTATAGCCCAAGCATGATCATCGGATAGCAACCAAGCATATAATGAGATATCTACAAGGAACAATCCACTACTGCCTGAAGTATGATAAGAAGAATGATGTCCACTTGATTGGATATATAGATTCCAATGAGATGGATGGGAGAAGCACTACTTGAGGACGTTTTAGTTTGGGATCCTCCATGATATCTTGGATGAGTAGAAAGCAAGAATTGTTTGCTTTGAGTAGTGTTGAGGCTGAATATATTGTAGCCTGTGAAGTAAGAAGAGAAGTTGTCTAGTTGAGGACGCTGTTGTCCGACCTGTTTGAAGGAATGATGGACCCTACAGTGATACATTGTGGTAACACCAGCTGTACAAGGTTGTCTGAAGACCCAGTGTTTCATGGAAAGACAAAGCACATAAATAACAAGTATCACTACATTTGAAAGTTGGTGCAAGATGGAGTGTTGCAGCTATAGTATATCTCCACTGATGAACAGGTAGCTGACATCTTGACAAAATCTCTTCCTAATAAGAAGCTTGTGTATTTGAGAGACAAGCTTGGACTGGTTGATATATCCTCCCTGGTTGAGAGGGAGAGATAGACACATCATTCTTGTCTTCACTTCATGAAGAAAGAATGGAGGATTGGGTAAGCATCTGGCTTCTGATACTCTTTGAGGATGAGATAGGGCATCCAAGATAAGAGTAGTCGAAGAGGAAATTCCTTGAGGATGTGTTATTCCAAGATAGGAATTGTCCTAAAATGGCATTCTCTGTGAACACCGAGGTGGGGTATGTTCCTTGAGAGATAATGATGATGATGTCTATCAATGATTGGTCTCGCCAACATTGTGTTATGATCTTGTGGAATGATAGTGTTGTTAGTCAAGGCCTTGCTATGTGACAATGCTGGTTGGTATGATGCAAAGAGATGGCTTACCAATCCGACTCTTCTTATGAGACCTCTTCAGTTTGAGAATGTCCATGTACCATTATGAATACCTCCCTAGTTAAGAGCAATGTTGCACAACTCGCGCTCGTATAAGACTCATCACGGCATTGACTCGTCGACTCGTATAAGACTCGGGAACGACCCTTATAAAACTCATATAAGACTCGTCAAAATACAAAAAAGAACTTCAAATATGGTAAATTTTAATCACAAAAAAAAAAACTAATGACAATTCCAATCCTTATAAGCTATAAAAACCACAATATATGCAATAATTCATAACATCATCTCATATCTATAAAAGTACAACATAACATATTCGATTTTTGTAAGCAAAACATTTAGATACTGAATAAGAAAAGGACTCATGATTCCATAATTAAAATCAAAAATGTCAGCAAGTTCAAAATTCAAATACATATATCATAAATGATAAATGATTGTCTCATAACAATCTTGAGTCTCATCACTCATGGACGACAACGCCTACAATAAGCCCTCGTGGAGCTAGTGGTAACATCGGAAGGTTAAAGCAACTGTGAGGAAGGTGTATTTAGAGTCTCCATTTGAGATGGAAAACTAGAGAGATCCTTAGTCTCTTCATCAAGCCAACTCAAATCAGGGGCCTCCTCCTCCACAACCCAATCAGACTCTAAATCAATAGTATCCAATAAAACTGGATCTGTATCCTTTGGTTACACTTGTTTTGTGAGCATTCGAAGGTTGTAGTAGATGAAAACCAACTTCTCCAACCTCTCATGCTCCAACCTGTTTCTCTTTTTGTTGTGGATGTGCTCAAACACTGACCAATTGCGCTCACAAGAAGAAGCACTGCAGTGTTGACTCAGAACTTCGATGGTGAATTCTTGTAATTGTGGTGCCTCAGTGACACAATCTATTCACCAACGAGCTGTAAAAAATAACAACAAAGATTATCAGTTTGCAATGCAAAACATATAAAAGAGAACTAGCAAAATTACAAGCTAAGTTCTAACAATTTGCACTTACAAGGCATTTTATTGTCCTTGAGACGTTGGCTTGAGCTGAATCCAAACATGCCAAATGCTTCCTTGTACATATCTCGTTGTATGTTGATTTTGTCCTGAATATCTTGATCCAGGAACATATTCTCAATGCATATCATGACACCTCTCATCACCTTGGGATCTCTTTGAATGTTATACCCCTCATTATAGAATAAGCTCGGATTGAGATATGCCCTGCTGCATGCAATGGTGAATGTAGTTGCTTGTCCCACCTGGAATCAATAATTTTCCATATAGGGAGATATTTAGATTCATTTCCCTTATAGAAAGTCTTGATGGCCTCTTTGGTCCTGTCCATGCCCTCATAAATATATCCCATTGCAGGTTTCTCTCCATCCACCAATCTCAAGACTTTCACAAGGGGCTCAATGAAGCTGACAATCTCAGTGACTTTGTCCCACAAACTATCAACAAAAGCAGATGTTTTCATAGACATTGCTTCTGGTTTTGTGCTATATTTCCGAAATACCCATTGTTGGCTACAAAACATTCTTCTCAAAGCTTGGTACTCATACAAAAGGCTTTGGAGGGAAAGAAAGTTTGTAGCAAACCGTGTGATAGTTGGGCGACTAAGCTCACCCTGTGTGAATTCCCTCATAAGGTTCAACACCCAAGCATGATTATAAATATACTTGGTAATTTTCTTGCATTCTTGCACAACATCTTACACCCACTCCAACTTCCCAATGTCTTCTAGCATCAAGTCTATGCAATGGGCATCGCATGGAGTCCAAAAAATGGTGAGATATTTGGCACAAAGCAACTTTCCAGCTGCCACATAATTTGCTGCATTGTCCGTGATTACTTGGACAACATTTGCAACCCCAACTTCTTCCACCACATCAGCGAACAATGAAAAAAAAAAAATGTGCATCTTTTACATTTGCAAATGCGTCAATGGATTTTAGGAACATGGTTCCTTTAGGGCAAGCTACAAAAAAAATTATTATTGTTCTACCCCTCTTATTTGTCCACCCATCAAACATATTTTTACAACTTGTAAATTTCCATGAGCTTTTAATGCTCTCCAATTGTTCCTTGACACACTCAAGCTCCTCATCTAGTTCTTTCCCCCAAAGTGCATTATAAGATGGGGCTTTGTATCCAGGGCCAGTGCTTGCAATGGCATCCACCATGGGCTGATAAAAATAAGACTTTGCATAGTTGAATGAAAGACTGTTATGGTACCAAAACCTCCTCACTGCCATATCTGCCTCCTTCCTCTTCTTTTCATTGAAACTGTCCAAGGTTGGTTGAGATCCTGGAGTTGTACGAGGACTGAAGAAAGAAGAGGTTATACTCCTGTTTGCCACAACACTTGAAGAGGAGTTACCAATACCTGGACTTTGAAACTGTGTTTCACTCTGAGATGAAGATCTACCTATCCCAACAATCTCATCCTTCCTTCTTGCCCTCTTAGAACTTGCTTCTTTAATGGATTCCAAAGCAGCTACCATTTCAGTAGTGACTTCATCAGGGAAACTTTGACAACATCCCACACCATTCCCAGGAATTCTGGCTAGGTGGTATTTCAGCCTGTTTATGCCTGCATGCATTGTGGCATTGCAATAATTGCACTTGATATTGTGGTCATTATCGGCAATGATTCGTTGACCATGTGCCCATGCCGGATCACAAGACTGTCTGAAACCCTTTGGTGGCATGGTAACAAAATCTGGAAGAAAAATAAATAAATTTAAAAAAAAAAATTGGTTTTGAAAATTTTTTTTATTTGCAAATTTTTTTGGTCGGCTAAGAAACTCAGCCACAGGCAGCCCCAAACATAAAAAAAATAAAATAAAAAAAAAAATTGTAAACATAAAAAAAAACAAACAAACAAACAAACAAAACAAAAATTAATACATGGAAAACATTCTATCTAGGTTCATGAAGCCTACCCGAAGCTGAGTCTGATCTGATGAAACCTCCTTTAGCCTCCTCCAACAACTCCTTCAACATCCTTTAGCCTCCTCCAACAGCTCCTTCAACCTCCTTTAGCTTCACTCTCAACACTCACACAAATTAGCCAAACACTCAAATGACAAGTGAATGAGAAATGGAAGGGAGAGAGGTGCTTATAAAGCATTTTTTCCCTCCAATTTCCCTTTCCCTCCACCTCATTTCCAAAAAAGAAAAAAATAAAATTAAAAAAAAAATCAAAATTCTGGACTGTTTGTGCCTTTTCATGCCCGACGGGTCCTATACGGGTCCGATAAGGGTTTAATAGGCTACCCGCGGGTTTGATACGGGTAGTCGGGTCTTATGAAAACCCGCCGGGTCCGAGTCTAGACCGCGGGTTTTATGCGGGTGACCTGGACCAGCATAGGGCCCGTCCTTACCCGCGGGTATCCGCAGCTTTTATGCGGGTCGTGCTTCATTGGTTAAGAGGGAGTGTTGAAATGTGTAACTACGTTCGATCTTCATAAATATGAAATGTACTTTTGTATATTGTAAAATAAAAGAAAAAATATTCTTATTATTTTTGTAGCATGGGTCTCAAGCTCAAGGTCATTTTATTTAGAGGTCAAGCACCCCGGCCGCTCCCCCGTTTCAAAATATGGTCAATAGTGTTTTCTTTTTTATGAAGGGCTGCAAGCACAGTTTTACCCTGCCATCGATCACAATTATTGATTTCAGGTTTTGTCTATCTTGAATGAAGGACAGAGTGCTTCTAGGGTTTATCCTCGGGTCAAGAAGTCAAAAGCAATGATGATAATATTGGCGATATATCGTCGAATATCGGAAATATCGCGATATTTTCGGCGAGCCGAAATATCGCCGAGAAAATATCGCAATATTTTGGCTCCCAAAAATATCGCGATATTTCCGAGATATCGCTGATATCTCGGCAAAATATCACGAGACGACAGAAAATATCGCCGGGCGTGTTATGCCGCGGCTAGAAAAGGGAAAATCGTTTTTTTTTCTTCATTTCTGTTTCTGAGTGTTGGAGAAGGAAGGGGAAGAGTTTTGTGGTGGTTGTCAAGGAGGGTTTGAGGATCAAACAACGATTATCACCACCAACTAAGATTTTTTTGTGGATCAAAGATTGAAGAACAATGAGACAAACTTCATTTCTTCCATTAATAGGTATGTTCTTAAAAACCCCTATGTTAATGATTTTTTCATAGATTTAGGGTTATGCTTGCTTGCCTCTTTGCCTACCAACATTTTGTTTCTTTGTTTTTTTTCCATTTGCTATGATTTTCATGCCCATGAACCAATGCAAGGGTTTTCTCCATATTTGGACAGCAAGCTTCATTTTTTTTTCAACTTTCTTATGCACCCTCTTATTGCCATTTTTCATTCACATTGCAAAATGCAAATAATGTAGTAATTTTTTTTAAATGAGGTGGTTATTACTTATTATTTTTTGTGTTGGGGGGTTTAATGCCAATTGTTTGCTTTTTTTGTGCCCTAGGTTTGAATTAGTTCACTACAATGTCAAATATGCCAAAAGCCTTGGACCCATTTTGGGAATATGAGGAGGCTGTTGGTGAGGAAAATCGGGCATATATATCATGCAAATTGTGTGGGACCAAGATGTCAGGAGGGGTTACACGATTGAAATACCATCTGGCTAGACTCCCTGCACATGATGCAGATGTAATGCCTTGTATGGTTTCTAGTGCGGAGGTTATACAAAAAGCTCTTGAAGCAATTGTTGAACAAGACAAAAAGAACGCTGCTAGGGAGAGGCCAATTGTCTCAGATAGATAGCTACTAGTTTTATTTGTTTTGCAACTTTTGCTACATATAAGTTTATAACTCATGATGATGAAATACTTTTAAAGTTTTATATATGTGATGTTATTTTGTTTGAGTCCTTGATTGGACAATTATCAAGGATCAACAGGATATGTGATGTTATTTTGTTTGAGTCCTTGATTGGACAATTATCAGGGATCAGCAGGATTTGGTATCGCCTTTGAAGTTTGATGTATCATTTCTATTTGACATCATATATATCAGTGCTTTCTTCATATTTATGTGCCAATGTGTTTAGTTCATGTTGTTATTTCTTTATATGTTTAAAAATCTAAAAAAAAAATGAATATATTATGCATTTTTTATGCTTGTCGATATTTGCCGATATTTTCGCCAATATTGCCGATAAGATGTTTTCTGGACCCTTGCCGATATTTTGCCAATACTGATATTTTCAACACTGGTCTGGCAGCTAAGAAGTCGGCCTCAATTAGGGCATGTCATCCTCCTTGGAAGCCTATATATAGGAGGGAACTCGACCTCCTATGGACACTCACTCATCTTCTCATCAATCAAGCGAAGGAAGAGTAGAAGAAGGAAGAAGTATGAAGGACAAGTGTTTGGGTCATTTCTCCCTCCCTCTCTCACACGTGCAAAGGAGGAAGGCTAAGGTTTCGCTACTACAAGGTCGAAGTTGAGGAAATTGTAGAAAGAAGGTCGAAGGAAGGTGTATTAGATCACCTACAAGCCCTAGAAGAAGGAGAAATTCAAGCAAAGGTCAAAGGAAGCCTTCAGAGCCCTATATTTGCTCACACGTGTGGAAGCAGCAGCTGTTGCAGGGACCGAAAATTTCAGAACTGCAATAGAGGCCGAAATTCTATAGTGGGGGTCAAAGTTGTGCAGTTGGAAGAGATTTGACTGAGGTTGACTTGGACAAAGGAAGCAGATCATCAAGAAGGTTGGAATTGGTCTTGAAGGGTATTGGTCTTGGTCTAGAGGTCTTAGAATTCGTCATTTGAAGAATCTATAAGAAGAGAAGAGAATTTGTCTTTCACCTCTACCTTAGGTTTATTCTATAATTTCATTAAACCAAATCCCTAACCCTAATCTCCTAAGTGATCAATGGTTAGGATTAGATCCTAAGTCTCACTTGATCAACAATGGAGATAAAATCTAAGTGACATAAATAATTAAATTATTTATCCTTATAAAATTGGCTCAATAGCAATGTTCCACCAAGGTTCCGGGACGAGGGGGCGAGGGAGCGAGGGGGCGCGGGAGCGGCCTATGCAAAAGCTCCCTACCATTTTTTAGGAAACGTGGGGGAGCGTCGGGGTCTTAAAAATTTATAAATATAAAATATAATTTATTAATTGAGTCCACTATGACAATTTGGTTTGAATTGAAAAGCTGCAAAGCATGATCATTGATATGAATATCATTTGACATTATCCAAATTTATAATATCATATAAAATAATAAATTTAAAATTCTAATTCAGCTTGGTCAAATTCTAATTTAGATTTTGGCTAGACAAAGGGAGAGCTTCAGCGTGATAAGGTAGCCACTGAATTCTGTGAAAAGGTAAATGAACAGATCAGGAACACTGCATTGGCAGTAGAAGGGGCAACTACAATGGGTTGTCCAGCTGTATTGGATCCAACAGCTAGAAATTTTGTTATATTATATATAATATAGACAGTACACCATATGCTGAAAGAAGAGTTTTAGTTCCAGGAGAGATGAGAAGATCACATGAAAGAGTTTCTGACAGTTTACTATCAAATGACATTGACTACAGGATGACCATCTGCGAACCAACTTGGGTGACCAACGATGGCATGGATAATTTGTCTACCTTATTAGAGCAATGCCATGCAGTTCAAACTTCAAACTAGCAGTGTATTTCAGGGGTGAAAATAATTTTCAGACCTGAGAATTCAAGCTGAGCCACTGTGCTCTGTGTAAATTTTGTAACTGTATAAATTCATATATAACGACAGTTCCTGAGATTTCTTGGTGCCCATAGTATTTTGTCATGCTTGCAGTAAACGCATGTTAGTCTATAGTCCACCCAATTATTTCCCACATGAAATAGGTGTTGCTTCCATAGTTTGTATGTCAAATGTCATGCAAATTAAAAACACAAACTGAATGTCTCATATTCTTTGCCTGTCACTCCAGTTATCTCCCCACTATAATCCAGCCATCACTTGAGAAAAAAAGAAGTTTTAAAAGGGAAAATTCATGTACGTGCTATATGGTCCAGCAAATTTCCATGATACTGACCCTCTAAAATAACGCTTGTTGAAACTAAAAGACAGCACAAGACGTTATCCCCATACAGAACATGAGTAGCTTTGTACCACTTTAGGTCTATTAAATCATACACTATAAGCAAGGCCATTTTTTTGGGAGCGTGGGGAAACGTCCCCTCAAGGAAGGGAAACGTTTCCCTGGCACGTCCCCCCGAGTTTCCTCCATTTTGGGAGCGTGGGGAAACGTCCCCTACTCGTCCCCAAGTCCCCGGAGCGCGGGGGAGCGAGGACACTAGACCCCTAGGGGGGGGGGCGAGTCCCCGTGGAACACTGCTCAATAGTCAACATTAATTATTTAAATAATTAATGTATTTTTCCTAAGTTAAACTTAGGAAATAAATCATAATAATCACTTACTCCTCTCAAGCAAACACCTAAAGAGGAAATCTAACTTCTTCTACATGCTAGACACTAAGTCTATGCAAAAGCACCTGTCCGAGCTAATAACATCAACATTTTCTATAATTTGGTGTCATTTTATTTGTTGTTTAGTTTTTTGCTGCTAAATCATAACACAGAAACAGCGAGACAGCCCCATACATTAACTCCACTCCTTCTCGACCCCATTTAAGGCACTAGTCTTAATTGGAGTTAGTTGGGGTTACTATTGGGAATCCTCCGATCTCCTTTTAGGAGGTAGTTAGGTCTAGAGAGCAAGGAATTGGGCCAAGGTGACAGTGGGTCCCTGACCTGTGTGTACCCATCCAGTGGGTTGTCAGGACCCTAGCAAAGCCGTGCACAAATTGGTAACAAGCTGTTAATGAGAATGTTGTTGTAATGACCTTGAGTCTTGTGTTTACAAAGCCTCGAGCTTCTATGGAATCTGGTTTACCCGTCCCTAGGTACTGTTCTCGAAAAGAGGGGAAGTGTTCAGCAGGTTTCCTCGTGATCTGTATTGCATCAAAAAAATAATAGGGGATCATAAGTGCATGTTCTGTTTATTTCATCGAAAAAATTGCTAGGGGATCATAAGTGCATGTTCTGTTGACAATATATCTACCAATGGCATACTGGGGTCTCTCTTATGTTTGTCCTTAATAATTCCAAGAATATCCAGTCGATGACAACTAGCACTTATGCAGAAATAATGTGGCATATTTCATCTTATATTGTCATTGGTGATTCATTTGTCAAATCAAGGTCAATTAACTGCCATGTATGGCTTACCTGCTGAACTTCATTTCTTGCAATATAGTGTGCAGTAAGTCGTAACTGTCTTAATAAAGACAAAAATGTAATAAAACTCTCAAACAAAAAGTTATACAATCATCCCATTCAATTCCTATGTTGCTGGCATGGATGCTAGGAAACTTACAGGATAATTAAACCAAGAAGGATGTTCGTACAAGCTCTTCCACTTGAACGATGTTCACCAGATGACTGTAATGAACCACCTATATCATTCCTAGTTTTTTGCAGACTTTTGTCATTCTCTTTCCAGAATGGAATTGATAACCAAAATAAACGACCAGCTAGGAAAATTGTTCGCAGCTTGCCCAGAAAGTCAAGCTCCTTGTACAAGTCATGGTAACCCTTGTTCCAATGATGAATGTTACTGATGTCATGTTCAAGATTGCAGGATTCCTGCCAGTTCAAGGTATGTAATGAAGATATGACAAAGCAATCTAAAAATTATTCCTAGGACATGAGCATCTCAAAATATCAAATTAAAGCATGTTACATTGTCCTCCAACACATCAAAGCATTGTACATTGTCTTTCAACACTAGTTCTAATAATTCGATAAATTATACAGTTTCCTCAAGATGATAAATTGTTTGCTTTAATCTCCAGTATAAGTTATATGTATTATTGTAAGAAAAATATTCCACGGTATTCCTTGTAATTTACCTTTATAGATTTTTTACGTTTGCACAATTCAATCATTTTCATAGATCAACTTGTTCCAAGTTCAATTAATATTCTTCAGGAATTTGTTCATTTTTCTCAGAAGTATGAAATCAGTTTTACTTTACTTCAAATGTTTCCCTATTCAATTCAGAACTATGGAACTAATTATGTAACTTGTCATGTAATTGGTTAATTGGTAAAATAGTTAATATCAAATCTGTTATTTGAAACTTGTACCGGGTTGGCTTAAGTTTTAACCAAATGTTACATGACAATCTTCATCCAAGAAGTTTGGAAACTTTGGTGTATAAATGCATAGCCATTCATCATAGGGCATCCTGGAGTTATTGTATATACTTGTAAAAATCAGTCTCTACTTAACCTGATCCCCTCTTTCAATAATTAATCAAACACAAAAGCAAGAGCTTTTGAATGCTTTCCAAAAACTGGAGTTTCTCATAGAAAAAATCCACTGTAATAATGACCTTTGATTGGGGATCAGTAAAAAGTTAAAAAGTTAAACTCTGAACATGGTACCATGAGAAGAATGAAACCCAACCCAAAACATAGAACAGCTAGAGTTAAAATAAATAATAGTGCTTACAAATGGTCTGAGATATAGACCAAAATACAAATAGATGAAGAAATTTGGATCTCAACCTTAAAAGAAAGTGCAGTGGTCAGTCGACAAAGTTGCAAAAGTGAAATCCACAGGTTTTCATGCAATAAATGGTTCATACCAAGGTAGTCAGACTTGTACTCAGGAATGGCTCAGTAATATAGTGATTCAGGAGTGACTTGGAATCTCATAACGATTAGCACCAAGACTCAGGAAACACTCAGTCAATAGAAAAATACCAATTTTGTAAATATCATTTTGGGAATATTATCGCTGATGGTCTGGAAAGGAAAATGTCTGAAAACATGGACCTGTAAAGCCAGAAAGATAGCAATATGAAAAACTTGGAAATTTCCAAGAGAAATCAGATATATTTGCAACACTATAAAATACATAAAATTTAGTAGTCAATTGGGTTTAGCCCGGGTGGTTGGGAGAAACGTTGTTATCCTTCCCACCCAGGTTCAATTCCTGTATGTGACATGTTGAGCTCATAATGAGTATTTCTTTTAATGGCTTTGAACCTTGTCGTTTGAGTAGTCCTTAACATTATATTCCTCAAATGGAATATAAAAATATTTCTCATAAAAAACATAAAATTTAGTATACATGAATTTTTGGCCAAAAAAACTTAAATAGAGACCTTTGTATTCCATAAGAAAATATAAAACACTTATTTAGTGTCAAATACTCGTACTAAATAGTATAAAAAAAACATGAATTTATTTTGAACATCTCATACATGATACATATAAATTATAAAACCATATATCATCAATCATATATGGAAAATCCAAAATTCAAAAATATAGCAATCAAAATACGAGTTCCAATAAAAATTATCTCTTATGGACTCACACATGTATTGAAAAGTAACAATACTAGTACTTACAATCCTCTGCTTCACACACTAACATATTGTTGGGCAGGCATTCTAGAACTAGTGCTAGCCATTCTACTGCTAATTCCATTGGGAGAAATGTAATGTCATCCTACTTTCTCTTCTGCTACACTTCCACCCAATGCATGAATACCTATCCCTAACCAACTTGATCTAGTCCAGAAATTTCACTCCCTATAAGCCACTTTGACTTTGAATTGATAGCACTGAGGCAAATGGGATTGAATTGCTCTTTCTTCAACTGCTTTGTAAGCAAATGAAGGCTGTCGTAGATAAATACATATGTCTAAGCACTTGCAGTCTTGCACTACAACCGACTATGATTCTGTTTGAGAGAACAGGGTATTCCACATAAGATGAAAACCTTAAGTTGTCACTCACACAACCAAATCATAGATCATAACACTAGTGTTTTTGTGGTTAAAACCCTCTAAGAGGGAAAAAGTCCACAGCCCTAGCCAATGTGGCCACTTGAGGCAATTTATTTATTGCAAAAAAAAATTGTACGTAAGAGACTTTCTCACAATCAATCATCAACAAATGACCTTCCATGCTATTTAAAGAGAGATCATGGACCAATTGGGTGCTAAGCCACAAATCAATAGCCGTTAGTATGAAGGAGAATATGAGTCATTGGATCATTCTATGTCTAGAAATTATCTTGACCATCAGATTACATAACTACTAATGCATATAAAAGAAGCACACTAGGAAACTCATTTTTGCCTAAAGACACAATAGACCAAGTTGATCTTGATTCTGAATTAACTCGTAAGTGTCTAAATATCCTAACATCCCCCTTTAAGAACAACTTAGGATAAAATTGAAGAATTTACAAAGGTGACACAATAGGAATAAGAAGGAGACTTTAGAGCTTATCACCCCTTAATGAGATCTTCTTGAACTCCTAACATAGATCAACGTTTATAAAACTTCACTTTTGTAAGAGACTTTGTGGAAATGTATACAACTTGATCATCTGTTGGGCAAAAGAGCACTTCAAGAACATGATCATGATAAGCTTTCTAGTGAAGTACATTTGTATCTCATTGTGTTTGTTGAGCTGATGTTGAACTAGATCTTTGGCGAGTTCAATGGCACTCTAATTGTCGCACTAAAGGGTGGTCAGATGAGTTTGTCTAAATCGAAACTCTAAAAAAATACATCAAAGCCGCAAGGCTTCTTGACTTGCATTAATTGTTTCTCACAACTCTACTCTTGTTGAAGAAAGAGCAATACCTTGTTTCTTCTTACAAGCCCAACTGACAAGTCCTAAACCAAGACTGAAACATCACTTATAGTAGACTTTTGATCACCAAGGTCATCAACCCAATTTGAATCAATGAAACTAACCAACAAAGGAGTCCCCCCTAAACTATAATGTATCTGAAGGTGAACCATACCCCAAATATATTGAATTGTCCTTTCTGTTGCTTTCCAATGACCTTTTATGGGGCATTTGAATATACTAAGCAATAAGAGTGGCAAAAAAAAGGTATCAAGATGCATATAAGTCAAATATAAGAGGCTACCAACTAACTAATGGTACAAAATGGCATCAACTTCAAGTATAGTGCAGGTAGTGGCAAGTTTGACTCCATATTGGAAGAGAGCAAGGACCGGTTTACAATCTTCCATGTGAAAGCGGCCAAGAAGATCACATGCATACTTAGATTGGGAAAGAAAAATTCCTTGGTTTGCAATACTTGGAGGCCAAGGAAATAATGCAAATAGCTTAAGTATGTCATTTCAAATTTCCTCCTAAGCCTGCATTTCACATAGGTTAAAAGTTTATGGTCACTACCACTGAGGATAAGATCATCAACACAAAGAATAAGGATTATCAAATGGTTTCCTACTTTCTTGGTGTAGACATCTGGGCTAGAATGACATCTACAAAAGCCAGTGTCAAGAAGAAAACTATCCATTTTAGCATACCAAGCTCAACGAACGTGCTTAAGACCATGGAGATAATTCTTAATACTGCAAACTGTTGATTTTTAAGTAGCTTGGGAGGTACTCCAAGCCTTAGGGTTTGGGGTTCGGAGGACAAAGCGCCACAAGAGTCACTTGTGGGCTTGGAACCCAAGGTTGGGGTTTTGCACCCATCGTGAATTGGGCCAAAACCATGAAGATTTGAGCATGAGAAAATTTGAGGTGATAGAGGATGGCGTGGCGAATCCAACGCTTCAAAGATCACTCAAATCAGAGCTTTAGAACTTGAGATGTGAATTTTTGAAGTTGTCAATTAATTTTTGGACAATCAAGTCATGTAGGCTTGAGGAGAATTCGTCCAATACACATGACTCTTCACTAATTCGAGTAGCCCTTGTATTTGGTATAAATATAAGGAGATGTGAGTATGATTTCCTCATCCAAATGTGCATCTCTCATGTGTAATATACCTCTGAGGCAGCCGCAGGTCAGAAGGAGACCTCACGAAGGAGAAAGGGCTATTATTTTGTGCTTTTGTGACTGTGAGGAGGTCATAGTGATCTAGAGCTAGGCCGCATTACAGAAGGGCTGGTTGACGTCCATTGTGAGAGTATTGCGGGTCTAAAAGGGCAGCCGCAGTGCTTGACATAATTATGGGCTTGACTATAAGTGTTTTGGGTGTGGACAATGTTGAAGAATCTAGGGCCATAACGTATAGTAGGATTCTTCGTTATCTTTGATAACAATTTGTGGAGTCTTTTTACTTTTTATTGTTAGCTTAATCTTCTTCTTCTTATTATTAATGCATGTGTGTGTACTTCATCAAACTGCTACCAAAACATAAGAACAAGAACACAAGATGCTGGCTCTCTGCTAGGGCCAAAACCTCTCTTCTCTTGAGAGGAAAACCCTTCGGTAAGTTTTCTCTTATTGAAGCTTCTTTCTTGATCAATGCCAAACCCTGGACCCCTGACAAGAATATCCTCCAAGCACAAGTCAAGTCCTTTCTCCTTTCTGCACTTTGTTCCCCGGCACTTCCTTCTTTCGACACTTCGTTCCCTGGCACTTCATCCTCCTCCTTCCGGCACTTCGTTCTTCTTTCAACTTGTTGGTAAACCTTGTTGCACTTGCTCTAGAAGAGATACCTTTGATGAGACCCTTTTCTCATGATGATTCCTTTCTTCTTTTCACCAATCAATGAACTTGTATGACTGTAATGGGAGGGCTGTTATGACAGCAGAGACAGCCTCTTTACCTTCGCACATGTGACTGTTTTCCTTGTGATGTTGACCTCTTCCTTCTTCACTTGAGAGAGCTCCTTCTACGCTTGAGTGAGGGGCCTTATAGGCCTACTTAGATTGCCCAACCAACGAAGTTATGTGACTGTGATGATAGTGTTGTAATGACCACAGGAAGAGGCTCTGTTTCTCGCACGTGTGACTGTTTTCTACCCTAGAAAACAGTCATCTTAACTTCGGCCTAGACTTCACCTTGTACGTTGCACTAGAGGCTCCCTTTCTTGTCACTTGATCACCCTTTACTCGCACCTTTTCTTCGCTGATTTCAGAGATGGATTCTTGACGTTATAATGGAGTGGACAGCCTCTATATATAGAGGATTGTCCCTCCTTTTAGGCCGACTAGAAGACTGCAGGCCGACTTGACATTTATAATTCGGATTGCTTCTTTTGTAGGTGTCGTTGCATGGAGGAGACTTGTTGACTTTGCTTGGAGGTATTCTCTTGACTCTAATACATAAACATACATGGTGTAACATGCCCTTAAGGTCTTCAACATTTTCTTTTGGCTATTTGACTCACCTATAGCACTTTAACATGTGCTAGACCTATTTCAATGAGCAAGAAACTCATTGATATATATTATAAAAATAATATTTCTTTTCTTCAATAAATACAAATATCAAAAGTACATTTATGAAGACCGAACCTAGTTATTCTTCCTTCAACAGACAGACCACTAAAGGAAGGGCCACAAAGTTGCTCAGGAGTCTGAAGGAGGGTCGAGTCCATAAACTCAAGAAGAGAAGGGATCAAGGGCCAGTTTATGGGCTAAAAAATAGCCCAGACTTCAGCGTATAGCAACAGACCTTATGTGGAAGCAAGCCACAGCTAAAAGGAGGTTGTTTGGATAGTTTGAGAGGGCTAACAATTTCCCTAACCAGGAAGCAGCAACAGCAGTCCAGAAAAGGAGCAGCAAGTATGTGTTGGATGGTATATTTGTGTTGAGCAGATGCTAGTTGGGTGGTAGTTTGTTGCAGTTTGTAGAAGCCAATTGGAAAGGCTGACTTGGAGAGTTAGAAGCCTTTCTTAAGGAGCAGATTCTACAGTGAGGTATTAGGCACTTAGTGGTTGGTGGAGGGCAACAAGAAAGTGACCAAAGTAGCCCTAGATCAGCGTGACAAGAAGGACATTGATAGTTGTGCGTTGGGTGAAGGATTGAGCCGAATGTGTATCTCTTTGATGGACGAAACAAGCTACTAGATTGGCAGTTGGATAGCTCAGATATAGGCCAGCCTAGAAGAGAAGATTGGATGAGCCCATGTTCATTGTAGCAGAAACGACCTGCAGCAGTGATAGGTGGAAGCCCTCCTGGAGTCTCTATGCATTGTCCTTTGAAGGACTAAGGGGCAGCTAGAGAGGAGTACGGAAGCGAAGGACCAGCAGGACAAGATATGACATAGAGTCTGCGCAGTGTGATTGTCATTATATCTTGTATACCATAGATTGTTGTATTATTCAGATTGGTTTAATATAACGAAGATTGGGTTGTACATTATTGTACAATATTTTGTTAAAAATTGTGTATACTTGTGCATATATGATTTACTGCTTTATATTTTCCGTTGTGCAAAGTAGCTCTTGTTGAGATTCTTGGTTTGGTAGCATCAGAGATTCTAAGATTCTATCCTAGGCCCAAAATCGTGGAAATTTAACATGGTATCAAAGCGTGTCTGAGCTACTTTGGAAGTCAGTGAATCAGAGTTGTGCACAGTGAAGTACAACTTAAGAGGGAGTTGGTCACATTGTAGGTGACAATGTCGAAGTTGTAGGCTGGTATCCGGTATGAGGATAGGTTGGAGGGGTTGTCCAACTATAGTCCATGGAAGGAAAGGATCAAATTGGTCTTGTAAGTCAACAGGATCTGCAAGTTCGTCGAGAAAGCCATAAAGAAGCCAACTAGCCCAAAGGAGCTGGAAGTGTACGAGGATTTGGATACGAGGGCGAGATTGATCATCCTTGATGGTGTGAAGGATTCCCTAATACCTCATTTGTCCGGGAAGAACATTGCACATGAGATGTGGCTAGCTCTTCAGAATTTGTTCTCGAATAAGAACGAGAACCGGGTATTGGTATTGGAGGATAAGTTGAAGTCCACCAAGATGATACAGGGTGAAGGAGTGACTTTGTATCTGATGAGATTGTCTAAGGTCAAAGATGAGCTTGTTGCCGTTGGTGTGACTATTTCAGATTCTGATATGGTGAGGATTGCTTGGAAAGGGTTCACCGAGGAATGGAAGCCCCTCATCAAAGGGATCGTTGCCAAAGAGAAATTGCCAGACTGGAATAGGTTGTGGGATGACTTCATTCAGGAAGAGTTGCGAGACGAGAATCTTCATCGGAAGAAGAGGGCTTCAAAGGATGACATGGCATTTGTAGCGCAAATGAAGGGTAAGCAAAAGAAGGACTTGAGTAAAGTCATGTGTTTCAACTGTGGCGAGATGGGTCATTTTTCGTCAAGATGTCCGATGAAGAAGAAGGGAGATGACGAGAAGAAGAAAGGAAATCAAGTCGTCGGTGTTGCCACTTTTGCTGAGATAGATGCTCTCACCAAGAGATTGGAGGAGGAGGACTTTGCTATGATCTTTCATTTCTCACAGGGTACAATCAATGAGGATGCAAGGTACATGGACAATGGTGCAACGAAACATATGACAAGGTCACAGGAGGTTTTTGAAACTCTAGTTGAATGGGACTCAAAGTTGCACATGGTGTTGGGTGACAATAGTCAGTTGTAGATGCGAGGATTGGGATGGAGACAAGACGAGTGATGCAAGTCTGGGATCTATTGTTTGTACCAGGACTCAAATATAGCATGATTTCTGTCTCAATGATCGAGAAGAAGGGGTTTGAGGTCTTGTTCCAGGATGGGAAGGCAAGACTCAGACCTAGAGGCTCTAGCTCCAATGGGATTGTGCTTGGAGTTAGAGTGCATGGTCTATACATGCTGACAGGAAAGCTTGTGGATCATGGGAAGAAGAAGAAAGAACAAGTGCAGGTTCCATAGAAGCAGTTGCAGGTGCAGGCTTCAAAGGAGCAGGTACAGGTTCCCGAGAAGAAGGTCCAGGTTCCAGAGACTGAGAGGGAGTCGAGTTCTAACGAGAACTTGCAGATTCAAAGGGAGACTTTGCAACCCAAGAAGAGCGCGTGGTCAGTGGGAAGCAAGGGTGCTGCCACATCTAGCAAGAAGGAATCATGGAGGCACTGGAAAGTGATATAGGAGAAAAAGAAGAAGCAGGATGCTTCCAGTGATAGCGACACTTCTGAGAGAGGCGTAGTTCATGCTTCAAGGATTGCTACAGTGATGAGCGCCAAGGGTTGGGGGCTAGTGTTGCGAGTAGTGATGATGATGATGAGTTACTTCCTAGTCTTGGAAGTGCCTACCTCGCTAAGAGGGAGTGTTGATTTTTGAGTAGCTTGGGAGGTACTCCAAGCCCTAGGGTTCAGGGTTTGGAGGGAAAAGCACCACAAGAGTCACTTGTGGGCTTGGAACCCAAGGTTGGGGTTTTGCACCCATCGTGATTTCAGCCAAAATCATGAAGAATTTGAGCATGAGAAAATTTGAGGTGATAGAGGATGCGGTGGAAAATCCAACTCTTCGAAGATCACTCAAATTGGAGCTCTAGAACTTGAGATATGAATTTTTGAATTTGTCAATTAATTTTTGGACAATCAAGTCATGTAGGCTTGAGGAGAATTTGTCCAATAGACATGACTCTTCACTAATTCGAGTAGCCCTTGTATTTGGTATAAATATAATGTGATGTGAGTATTATTTCCTCATACAAATGTGCATCTCTCATGTGTAATATACCTCTGAGGCAGCCGCAGGTCAGAGGGAGACCTCATGAAGGAGAAAGGGCTATTATTTTGGGTTCTTTTGTGACTGTGAGGAGGCCATAGTGATTTGGAGCTAGGCCGCATTATAGAAGGGTTGGTTGACGTCCATTGTGAGGGTATTGTAGGTCTAAAAGGGCAGCTGCATTGTTTCACGTAATTCTGGGCTTGATTATAAGTCTTTTGGGTGTGGACATACCACTAAAGTAAGGGCCACAGAGCTGTTCAGGAGTCTGAAGGAGAGCCGAGTCCCTAAACTCAGGAAGATAAGGTATCAAGGGCTAGTTTATGGGCTGGAAAATAGCCCAAACTTCAGCATATAGGGACAAACCTTATGTGGAAGGAAGTCGCAGCTAAAAGGAGGTTGTTTGGATAGTTTGAGAGGACTAACAATTGCCCTAACCAGGAAGCAGCGACAGCAGTCCAGAAAAGGAGCAATAGGTATGTGTCGAATGGTATATCTGTGTTGAGCAGATGCTAGTTGGGTGGTAGTTTGTTGCAGCCTATAGAAGCCAATTGGAAAGGCTGACCTGGAGAGTTAGAAGCCTTTCTTAAGGAGCAGATTCTACAGTGAGGTATTGGGCACTTAGTGGTTGGTGGAGGGCAACAAGAAAGTGACCAAAGTAGCCCTAGATCAGTGTGACAAGAAGGACATTGACAGTTGTGCGTTGGGTGAAGGATTGAGCTGAATGTGTAGTTCTTTGATGGACGAAAGAAGCTACTAGATTGGCAATTGGATAGCTCAGGTATTGGCCAGCCTAGAAGAGTAGATTGGAAGAGCCCATGTTCATTGTAGCAAAGCGACTTGCAGCAGTGATAGGTGGCAGCCCTCCTGGAGTCTCTATGTGTTGTCCTTTGAAGGACTAAGGGGCAGCTGAAGAGCAGTATGAAAGCAAAGGACCGATAGGACAAGATATGACATAGAGTCTGTGCACTGTGATTGTCATTGTATCTTGTATACCATAGATTGTTGTATTATTCAGATTCATTTAATATAACGAAGATTGGGTTGTACATTATTGTACAATATTTTGTTAAAAATTGTGTATACTTGTGCATATATGATTTACTGCTTTATATTTTCCATTGTGCAAAGTAGTTCTTGTTGATATTCTTGGTTTGGTAGCGTCAGAGATTCTAAGATTCTATCCTAGACCCAAGATCGTGGAGATTTAACATGGTATCAGAGCGTGTCTGAGCTACTTTGGAAGTCAGTGAATCAAAGTTGTGCACAGCAAAGTACATCTTAAGACGGAGTTGGTCACATTGTAGTTGACAATGTCGAAGTTTCAGGTTGGTATCCAGTATGAGGACAGGTTGGAGGGGTTGTTCAACTATAGTCCATGGAAGGAAAGGATCAAGTTGGTCTTGCAGGTCAACAAGATCTGCGAGTTCACTGAGAAAGCCATAAAGAAGCCAACTGACCCAAAGGCGCTGGAAATGTACAAGGATTTGGATACGAGAGCAAGAATGATCATCCTTGATGGTCTGAAGGATTCCCTAATACCTCATTTGTCTAGGAAGAACATTGCACATGAGATGCGGATGGCTCTTCAGAATTTGTTCCAGAATAAGAAATAGAATAAGAAATAGAAGTGGGTATTGGTATTGGAGGATAAGTTGAAGTCCACCAAGATTATACGGGGTGAAGGAGTGTATCTAACGAGATTGTCTCAGGTCAAAAGATGAGCTTGTTGTCGTTGGTATGATTATTTCAAATTTTGATATGGTGAGGATTGCCTTGAAAGGGTTCACCGAGGAATGGAAGCCCTTCATCAAAGGGATCGTTGCCAGAGAGAAATTTCCAGACTGGAATAGGTTGTGGGACGACTTCATTCAGGAAGGGTTGTGATACAAGGATCTTCATCCAAAGAAGAGGGCTACAGAGGATGACATGGCACTTGCAGCGCAATGAAGGGTAAGCAAAAGAAGGACTTGAGTAAAGTCAAGTGTTTCAACTGTGGCGAGATGGGTCATTTTTCGTAGAGATGTCCGATGAAAAATAAGGGAGATGATGAGAAGAAGAAACGAAAGCAGATCGTCGGTGTTGCCACTTATGCTGAGATAGATGCTCTCACAGGGAGATTGGAGGAGGAGGACTTTGCTATGATCTCTCATTTCTCGCAGGGTACTATCGATGACGATGGATGGTACATGGACAGTGATGCGACGAAACACATGAGAGGGTCGCAGGAGGTTTTCGAGACTCTAGCTGAATGGAACTCAAAGTTGCACATGGTGTTGGGCGACAATAGCCAGAAGGAGATCTGAGGATCGGAAGTTGTGCCATTCAGGATGGTGACAAGACAAGTGATGCAGGTCCAGGATGTATTGTTTGAACTTTGTACCAGGACTCAAATATAGCGTGATTTCTATCTCGATGATCAAGAAGAAGGGGTTTGAGGTCTTGTTCATGGATGGGAAGGCAAGACTCAGACATAGAGTATCTAGCTCCAATGCGATTGTGCTTGGAGCTAGAGTGCACAGTCTATACAGGCTAACGGGCAAGCCTGTGGATCATGGGAAGAAGAAGGAGCAAGTGCAGGTTCCAAAGAAGCAATTGCAGGTGCAGGCTTCAGAGGAGCAGGTACAGGTTCACGAGAAGAAGGTCCAAGTTCCAAAGGCTCAGAGGGAGTCGAGTTCTAACAGGAGCTTGCAGATTCAGAGGGAGACTTTGCATCCCAAGAAGAGTGCGTGGTCAGTGGGAAGTAAGCGTGCTTACACATCTGCCAAAAAGGAATCATAGAGGGATTAGAAAGTGATACAAGAGAAGAAGAAGAATCATGATGCTTCCAGTGATAGAAACACTTCCGAGAGAGGCGTAGTTCATGCTTCAGGGATTGTTGCAGTGGTGAGCGCCAAGAGTTGGGCGAATGTTGCAAGTAGTGATGATGATGATGAGTTACTTCCTAGTCTTGGAAGTACCTCCCTCGCTAAGAGGGAGTGTTGATTTTTGAGTAGCTTGGGAGGTACTCCAAGCCCTAGGGTTCGGGGTTTGGAGGGCAAAGCACCACAAGAGTCACTTATAGGCTTGGAACCCAAGGTTGGGGTTTTTCACCCATCGTGATTTCAGCCAAAACCATGAAGAATTTGAGCATGAGAAAATTTGATGTGATAGAGGATGGTGTGGCGAATCCAGTGCTTCAAAGATCACTCAAATCAGAGCTCTAGAACTTGAGATATGAATTTTTGAAATTGTCAATTAATTTTTGGATAGTCAAGTCATTTAGGCTTGAGGAGAATTCGTCCAATAGACATGACCCTTCACTTATTCGAGTAGCCCTTGTAATTGGTTTAAATATAAGGTAATCTGAGTATTATTTCCTCATCCAAATGTGGATCTCTCATATGTGATAGACCTCTGAGGCAACCACAGGTCAGAAGGAGACCTCACGAAGGAGAAAGGGCTATCATTTTGGGTTCTTTTGTGACTGTGGCAAGGCCGTAGTGATATGGATCTAGGCCACATTACAGAAGGGTTGGTTGTCATCCATTGTGAGGGTATTGCAGGTCTAAAAGGGGCATGACATCATGCTAGAGGAGAGTTTTGATCCACACGTGTGGGATTTTGTGGCATATTTTTTTATGTTGAGCTATTGGGTTGGCTTAACCCATTTTATTCATGTATACTCAAAATTAAGCTTGCCACAAGGATTTTAGACTAATAATTGTGAGTGATAGACTTCATATATATTGAGAATCACTCATTCATCATTTCTAGTCATCACACTTGGAATTCGACCTCTTCTTGAGAGCTCGACTTAGCCCTTGTTGGACTTTTTTTCCCTTGGAAAAATCTGGGCAAATCAACCCCGAAGGGAATCTTTTAAAGCCCGTCGGCCAGACTAGCAAGGCCTAACCCCAAGGGCGTCGAGGAGAATTGACCCTATGACCTCCCGATCGGCGAGGTACTTAACAATGCGGACTCGACCAGTTGTAGCCTTTGTTGAACTTGTTTCTTGGGGAGATGTAATTTTTATGGTGCTTTTTCTATTGGAGATTGACTTATGCCTTGGAGTTGTCTTTTTGGGATTGAAAGAAGATTTTTTCATGGAATAAATGTAAGTTCATTGCATATTTTTCATTGTTTTACATGTAATTAACTATTGCTATGTTTTTTCTTTGTTCCATGTCTAAATGCAAATTATTTATAGAAAACTTTGGTTGATTGTTGAATGTTAAATATCTCTTCCTTGAAATCCATAGGAGACCTCCTAGTGAGATTCCCCTATTTAATTTCTCCTCTCACAAGAAAGATAGTTAGGGTTTATATAAGTGAAAGCAAGAGGCTTTCCCCCTTACTCTAAGAATTTGTCTATTATCTCTTGAATTAGCCCAAAAGACTCCATCACCCAAGTAGGATTAGGCACTAGAAACCTTGGTGTTGATCAAAAACTTAGAGAACTTTAATAATCTTCCTTTCCTTTATTTTCCAAGCCTTTAAAGGCAAGCTGCTAGGGCATCTAGGTAGGGTGAAATTCAATTAGGGCTCTTGTGGATGGACGTTGGAGGTAAATAAACTTGATTTTACTGTTGGTGATCCTTTTAACTCAAAATCTATCCTTTTACATGGTTAAACTTACCCTAGCCAGGGCTTCAACTTAAGGCTTAATCTGAGGGTTTTATTTTATACCTTTGTTGATCATAACTTTAGTGAACTCTTCTATGTTTCATGTATGCCTAGGAACCTCATCATTGTTACACATCTAGAAACTCGAGGCTATATGTGCCCTCTCTAGGCTTGGTGTATTATACACTACTCTATAAGAAAAATTGTGCCTTTTTCCATTGAAGAGTGTCTTCACCTAGCCTATATTTTCATCACCTTGGCCTATAATCTAGAATAACTTTTAGGTGATCAATAGGAAGTCTCCTTTATGGTGCAATTTCACCAAAGAGCAGGAGGAAGATTGTTGAGGTGATAGTGGCAATCTCCCTCATCGTTGCAACAAAGTTTGGCCTTTGCCTTGTGAGGCCTCTCACAAGACCTGCTAGATTTTGAGGCAACATTTTTGGCGTCGTTGTCGGGGAGGAGTTGAGTCAACCTCTTTGAAATCCAAAGTATAAAGCTTCATTAAATTTTGGCGAGAATACCTTATAGAATGACAACATAAATTCTCATATGGCAACTCCAATGTCATGAAGGACGAAGACCCTAGAGTAATCCTCACATATCAAAGGACAAGTAGTTCCCTTCGAATTCTTGTCCTAGATAAGTTAAACATGGAGGTGAAAGTGAAACCTTGGATAAATTACACCATGTCTCCTCTTAACTTAGGATTCTTAGGATATCCTCACCCCATGTCCAAAAGTCACAAATGGTTACTATTGCCTCAAAATATAACATGCCTTATGAGATGCCTTGCAAGGAAAAACCCATACCTTGTTGCAATAATTAGGTGGATTACCATTATCACCTCAGCAATCCTCCTACTCTTTGGTTGAATTGCACCACAAGGGAGGTTTCCCAATATTCACTTAATAGATATTCTACCTCAGATGGCTCAATGTGATGTAAGTGAAAGGCTATGTAAAGATACTTCTTCAATGGACAAGGGCACAATTCTTTTTGTGTGGGAGTAATGTATTATATACTAATCCTAAAAGAGGCACGTGTGACCTAGGGTTTCAACATATAGATCAACAAAGGAATACCTACGCATACAAGCACCAAGGAAAAGGTTTGGAAATGATGTAATCAAAAAGGAGAGAAGGAAAACCTTCAAATTAAGCCCTAAGTTGAAGCCCTCTCTATGGTTAGGGTTTTTTGAACTTGCTGCTTGTGGAGATGTAATTTTTATGGTGCTTTTTCTATTGGAGATTGACTTATGCCTTGGAGATGTCTTTTTGGGATTGAAAGAAGGAATTTTCATGGAAGAAATGTAAGTTCATTGCATATTTTTCATTGTTTTACATGTAATTAACTATTGCTAGGTTTTTTCTTTGTTCCATGTCTAAATGCAAATTATTTATGTAAAACTTTGGTTGATTGTTGCATGTTAAATATCTCTTCCTTGAAATCCATAGGAGACCTCCTAGTGAGCTTCTCTATTTAATTTCTCCTCTCACAAGAAAGATAGTTAGGGTTTATATAGGTGAAAGCAAGAGGCTTTCCCCCTTACTCTAAGCATTTGTCTATTATCTCTTGAATTAGCCCAAAAGACTCCATCACCCAAGTAGGATTAGGCACTGGAAACCTTGGTGTTGATCAAAAACTTAAAGAACTTTAATATTTTTCCTTTCCTTTATTTTCCAAGCCTTTAAAGGTGTTGGAATTTCTAAGTCTAACCCGTTAGAAACCCTTCATGTACTTTATTGATTTATTCCTACCTACTTGTTTTGTTAATTAACAAGTTATTTACCATGTAAATACTGGAAATAAATAAAAGTACATGCTCAACACATTACAGATCATCAACTGAAAGAAAAAAAACAAGCACACAAGTGACATCGTTGTTTTTGGACCAATGTCCCCGGAAAAGCCCAATGCGGGAAAACCAATGCAACTATTGAGAGGGTTATATTATTATGCAGTTTATTAGAGTACAACTGGGTGCCTAAACTGGCTCACTCAACAGAGAAAAATATACGGCAGCAATACCTCTATATCCGAAAACAGGTATTCAGAAAACTTGTCCCACAAAACCCTTTCCAGCACAACTGAAGCTCAGTGTTGGCCCTTATGGCCTTTGCGTCAGCCTCCCATTGACCTGCGTCGGCCCCAAGACTCTCTGTGTCAGCGCTCTGAGGCACTGCGCAACCTCTCGGAGCCTATGCATCACTCCCTCTTCCCTCTGCGTCGATGACGCAGTCTTTCTAGGCTCTACGTAGCCCGAACTGACTGCTGCTCTGGCTCTCTCCGCTTCTGTGCTCGTTTCCCAGTATTGTCCCTGCCTCTCTGCGTCATACTCACTGCCCCTCACTGTTGATCACTGATTCAACTTTGCTTAGCAACCCCGCTCTAGCAAACTGAATGACTGATCACTCTGGTGTATTCTCCAACTAACCCTCAAGCCTCTTCTTATACTTTTTTCGTTGGTCCATCAACGACCGAGATTAAATCTCTAATCAACGGCTAAGATTAGATTTGGCTTGATCCATGACTTTTGGAACCTTCTAACCCAGTTTTATATTAATACCCATTAATATTTTATTTTTCCTAAGTTTAGACTTAGGAACTCCATTAAAAATATTAATTATTTTAATATCTCCCAAACCGATTAGAATCTGCCCAAACCATTTCTGGGTCTTGGAGATCTCATGTGCTTTAGCCTCTCCACCAATTTTCATGGCTAGAGCACATCCGATGCTACCCAAAATCAACACTCACTCTTAGAGAGGATTGTGCTCCAGTAATACTCCACACTGAGCATCACCTTGATTATCCAGCACCGGTCCCTGTGCTGATGGTAGGCCTCCCCACCCAACATCCTCTGCACTGCTGCATCCTGTACTGCTACCCATGGCCCTGCCACTGCCACTGCTGCATCTATACGGCAGCGCCCTCTGCATCTGTGCTGCTGCTAGTCCATCCTCCCAGCACTGCATCCCCTCTCATCACGCTGCATCGTGCTACTGCATACTGCTACTGCACTGCAACTCAGTTACTGAGAAGTAAGTAACTGATCCACCCAACTTCTAACATCCCTATCAGGCTAGAAACACTCCTGATGCTGAAGCTCCCTCTACCGCTAACAAGTGCTCCCTCTACTGACCTCTGCGCTGCTGCAACAACTCCCTACATCTCGCACCATTGCACACCTCTATGTGCCATCCTGCACTAGTGCAACACTCCCGTGCCACTTCATCCGCATCCGTCTCTACTGACATTCACCAGTCCTGCTACTCCTCTTCGGGGCTCTAGTAGCAAGGTATAATCCAAGAGGTTGGGTACCTCAAGGATCCTGCCCCTCATCGTCTGTAGTCCTCCTGACTAAAGCTCGATGTTTCCCCACTTCTTTTCAAGTGGCACATGAGCACTCATGGCACAATCATCCTCCTCCTCGACTTCTTTCTTCGCCTTTGCAGGTGCTGCCTTCGAGTCCAAAGCCTCTCCCTTACTCTTCTTCCTAGGACACTGGTTCGCAAAATGACCCAGTTCCCCACAATGGAAGCACTTGACCTTGGAGAGGTCCTTCTTCTTCCTCTTATCTTGCTTTCCCGCAGATGCTAGAGTCGCATCCTCTTCTTCCTCCTCCTTGATTCTGACCCCTTTATCGCTACTCCCCGCCTTGGTCAGCTGTCTGATCTCTTCTTGGCGAAGAGCCGCCCACATTTCCTCCCAATCTGGAAGGGTTCCCTACCCAATATGCTCTGGACAAACACCTCCCAATCTTCTGAGACTGCATTCAGGGTTGTTCTCACCATCAATTCTTGATCCGGCGTGGCTCCTATGGAAGTCAGTTGATCCCAAATCTCCTTCAATCGAACGAGGAAGGGGTCAATATGTTCTCCCTTCTGCATCTAGTATGACCGCAGCCGATTTTCTAGTGACATCCTTCTCTGCACAAAAGTATGCTGGTACAATTTCTTTAGGGCCTCCCACATCTCATTTGTCGTGTCCTTTTCAGCAATATGTGGTACTACATGGTCCTTGACACCGTCAAGAATGATGCTCTTGGCCCTCGCCATTGCCTCCTCGTACTTGTCGTTATCAACTGGGTCAACTGGGATTGCTATCATCCTCAAGGCGAAGTGCTTGACATGATTCCTGTCTAGAACAGATAAGATTTTGGCCTTCCAGACTACGAAGTTTGAGGCTCCGTCCAGTTTGTCCTGGTCTCTTACCCCGTTCACTGCCATCTCGCTGCTCCTCTACTTCCCTCATGGAAGTTCTTGGTATGACTCCCTCTGAGCCTCGATTTCCCTCCTAGAAACCCTTCTGCCAATGTCGAGATGCCCCCACTCCGATTGTTAGTGCAGCTGCACCACTGATCCAGATTTCTCGGCTAGAAATCCTCGGTAGCAACTCCCTCCTCCTTGGCCTTGCCCTGTTAGGTACTGTTCTGACTACAGTACCCCACTAGCTCCACTCTGCAACTTACCCACAGCCTCCTAAACCCCAGCAAACTAAAGGTTAGAGCTCCTAGGCTCTGCGCAATCAGGCACTGGCTGAAATGCTCCCCTAGCCAACTGCGTCAACCCTCCCAGTCTTTGCGTGGCTCTGCGTGAGCCTTTTCTGCCCTCCTCAGTCTCTGCGCTAGCCTCTTCTTGGCTCAATCTTGATGACGCAGGCACTGCGTCACCCCTTCCTTACTGCTACTATGCTAGGAACAGCTTCTGTCTCTTGGGACCGCTGTTTTCTGCTGCTGCTGATCTGCTCGGCTGATGTCCTCAGTTCTCCTGTGATCTGCAACCACACTCTGCTACCATGTTGGAATTTCTAAGTCTAACCCGTTAGAAACCCTTCATGTACTTTACTGATTAATTCCTACCTACTTGTTCTATTAATTAACAAGTTATTTACCATGTAAATACTAGAAATAAATACAAGTACATGCTCAACACATTACAGATCATCAACTAAAGGAAACAAAATAAGCACACAAGTGACATGGTTGTTTTTGGACCAATGTCCCCGAAAAAACCCAATGCGGGAAAACAGGTGTAGCTATTCAGAGGGTTATATTATTATGCAATTTATCAAAGTACAACTGGGTGCCTAAACTGGCTCATCCGACAGAGAAAAATATACGGCAACAATACCTCTATATTCGGAAACAGGTATTCAAAAAACCTGTCCCACGAAACCCTCTCCGACACAACTAAAGCTTAGTGCTGGCCCTTATGGCCTCTGCATCAGCCCCGGGACTCTTTGCGTCAGCGCTCTGAGGCACTGCGCAGCCTCTGGGAGCCTATGCGTCACTCCCTCTGCCCTCTGTGTGGATGACGCAGTCTCTCTAGGCTCTGCGTAGCCAAGACTGACTGCTGCTCTGGCTCTCTCCGCTTCTGTGTTGCTCTCGCAGTATTGTCCCTGCCTCTCTGTCTCGTACTCACTGCCCCTCACAGTTGATCACTGATTCAACTTTGCTTAGCAACCCCGCTCTAGCAAAATGAATGACTGATCACTCTGGTGTATTCTCCAACTAACCCTCAAGCCTCTTCTTATACTTTTCTCGTTGGTCTATCAACGGCCGAGATTAAATCTCTAATCAACGGCTAAGCTGAGATTTGGCTTGATCCATGACTTTTGGAACCTTCTAACCCAGTTTTATATTAATACCCATCAATAGTTTATTTTTCCTAAGTTTAGACTTAGGAACTCTATTAAAAATATTAATTATTTTAATATCTCCCAAACCGGTTAGAATCTGCCCAAACCATTTCTGGGCCTTGGAGATCTCATGTGTTGTAGCCTCTCCACCAATTTCATGGCTAGAGCACATCTGATACTACTCGAAATCAACAAAAGGCAAGTTGCTAGGGCATCTAGGTAGGGCCAAATTCAATTAGGGCTCTTGTGGATGGACGTTGGAGGTAAATAAACTTGAGTTTACTGTTGGTGATCCTTTTAACTCAAAATCTATCCTTTTACATGGTTAAACTTACCCTAGCTAGGGCTTCAACTTAAGGCTTAATTTGAGGGTTTTACTTTATACCTTTGTTGATCATAACTTTAGTGAACTCTTCTTTGTTTCATGTATGCCTAGGAACCCCATCGTTGTTAAACATCTAGAAACTCGAGGCTATATGTGCCCTCTCTAGGCTTGGTGTATGATACGCTACTCCTCTATAAGAAGAATTGTGCCTCTGTCCATTGAAAAGTATCTTCACCTAGCCTATATTTTCATCACCTTAGCCTATAGTCTAGAATAACTTTTAGGTGATCAGTAGGAAGTCTCCTTTATGGTGCAATTTCACCAAACAGCAGGAGGAAGATTGTTGAGGTGATAGTGGCAATCTCCCTCATTGTTGCAACAAAGTTTGGCCTTTGCCTTGTGAGGCCTCTCACAAGACCTGCTAGATTTTGAGGCAACATTTTTGGCATCATTGTCGGGGAGGAGTTGAGTCAACCTCCTTGACATCCAAAGTATAAAGATTCATTAAATTTTGGCGAGAACACCTTATAAAATGACAACATAAATTCTCATATGGCGACTCCAATGTCATGAGGGACAAAGACCCTAGAGTAATCCTCACATATCAAAGGACAAGTAGTTCCCTTCGAATTCTTGTCCTAGGTAAGTTAAACATGGAGGTGAAAGTGAAACCTTGGATAAAGTACACCATGTCTCCTCTTAACTTAGGAGTCTTAGGATATCCTCACCCCATGTCCAAAAGTCACAAATGGTTACTATTGCCTCAAAATATAACATGCCTTATGAGATGCCTCACAAGGAAAATCCCATACCTTGTTGCAATAATTAGGTGGATTACCATTATCACCTCAGCAATCCTCCTACTCTTTGGTTGAATTGCACCACAAGGGAGGCTTCCCAATATTCACTTAAAAGATATTCTACCTTAGATGGTTCAAGGTGATGTAAGTGAAAGGCTATGTAAAGATACTTCTTCAATGGACAAGGGCACAATTCTTTTTGTGTGGGAGTAACTTATCATATACTAATCCTAAAAGAGACACGTGTGACCTAGGGTTTCAACATATAGATCAACAAAGGAATACCTACACATACAAGCACCAAGGAAAAGGTTTGGAAATAATGTAATGAAAAAAGAGAGAAGGAAAACCTTCAAATTAAGCCCTAAGTTGAAGCCCTCTCTATGGTTAGGGTTTTTCTAGGGCACATATTGCTTAAGGTGGATAGCATCAACCCTACCAAGGCAAATTCAACCATGTAAAATGCTAGACATTGAGTGAAACAGACCAGCAAAGTGGAATACAAGCCAACCAAGCCCCAACATCTATCCAAGAGTTTCCCTAATTGAATTAGGCCCTACCAACTAGCCCTAGCGACTTGCCTTAAAGGACTTAGAAGAATAAAGGAGAAGACAAGGTAGTACATACTTGGCACCTTCCTCGCAACGGCACCAAAAAGTGATGGCCCTCAGTTTTGTAGCAACAATGTTGCAACCTCCAAGGGTCTCAACTTCAACCGGGGTCAGCACAAACTTAAGAGGGGTCAGCAATGTATGTGCAGCAGGCACTATCTTCTTCCTCTTTCAATTCTTATGCAAGTGGGAGGTACTAGAGTGAAGTTTAGATGAACAAAAATGTTAAGTTGTCAGACTAAGCTATGCTACAGGAAAGTAGATTTAGAGGAATAACTTGCGGAAAATGAAATGGCACACACACACGTATGTTATTTGCAGCAAATGAAAAGTACACTTGTTGGAAATAAAGGACTGAAAATCTGAAACCAAAATTGTAGATAAAAAACCCTCAAAAAGCAATTGATAAGAGCATCCACAAGCAACTTTGTGAGGTCTCTATGCTTCTAAAATTCACCATCAACATCCCAGACATGTTGTGATACTTCTAAGACGCTACCAAACATTTGTTTCTAAATTGGGTGAGAGAAATGGATTGTTCGTGGGATGCTACAGGATTCTCTATTTTGTTACAAAATAAGTCTAGACGCCAGCGAGCCTGCAAAACAGTTAGAGTGCAAACCTAAGATGAAGGAAGGAGGTAGTAATGATGGAGGATGATGTCATTTAACTAGTAAAGAGTGGGGACAACTGAATCCAAGCTCTAAAGATTTGACTATCTCTCGTGAGTCGTAGCCATAAAATCAACTGTACAACAAAATAATAAATTACATAATTTATAACAGCAAAAGGAATGTAATGGAAAAATACTTAGAAATGCATTAATAAATGATATGATTGATCAAAAAGGCTGACAGCTTGCATAAATGACCTACAATGAAGAATTGCTCAAGAAACCACCTACTTAATCATGCACAAAACCATCATATTGTAATTTCCAGAATTGCTAATGTTAAAATCTAAACAAGACAAATGCAAAGCATAGTATCAACAAAAGTACAAGAGGGATATAAAGCTCCTATGGTGGGCCCAGCAAAAGGATGCTCAGAGTCTTTAAAGAAAAATCAAGCTAAGACCTAGAATAAAGCACTGCTTCCATTAATTGAAAATATGTTCTTACATTACAAGACTGAAAAACTTGCTTGAGAATACAAAATCTTAATCTTGCTCCTTTACTTGTTATTCTATTCCTCCCTACTAGGCCAATTAGAACCTTTTATTTATGCATCAAGTGGGAAGCAGCCTCCTTGAGAGGGTTCCATTTGCCTCCAGAAGTTCTAAAAACGGGAATCTTGTCCCAAATCCATCTCGCAGCAACCGGAGGCATTGAATTCCCTGAGCCAATCAAGTTTAGGCCTTCTTGTTGTAAGGAGCAAATCCCTAAAATCTCTCCAGTGTTGGATTCCTCATAATCTGCTCAATATCTCTATAAATCCAGCACAATAGACATGTTAAGTCACATCAAATATGAAAACCACATCAAATTCTTCTAAGAACCCATTAAGCAAGGAAAATATACCATTAAGTGCAAAATGTGGGTTCAAACATCGCTTTATGTGCTTAGGAGTGGACTAATGGACCTTATAATTTACCTGTTTTGGAGGCCCACCAAAAGCCTCTTTGGTACTTCATCCACCCCTTACATCATGGCTAGGACATGGCTTAGTGCAGCATTCAAACCATTGGATGTGAGTGGCTTCCCTGATGCTCCTCATAAATTTCCTAATAAGTATGAAGAGTGGTTACCCAAATTCAATGGCATTGATGCTATCACAACTAAAAACATATGCATGAATTTTACTGAGCTATGAGTGGAAAATTGATTGAAGAGGAAGACATTATGATGATGTTGTTTGCCTTGTCCTTAGAAGGAAGTGCTAGGGATTGGTACCTAGATTTACCCACGGGAAGTATGAAAAACTGGAACCTGTTGGACAGTTGGCATTGTCTTGATGGCTAGTGGCCTAGTGAAGGCATCTGCAAGTGTGTTGTCATTGATGTCAATAGTCATGCTGGGGAGATGTGTTGGGCACTTGGCATTGCCTAATTGTTGGCAGGAGCAGTGCCTAACTGTTGACAGGAGCATTGCCTAACTATTTGGTAGGAGTGTTGGCATTGATGTCAACCAGACTAGCTTGGATGCTTGTCGCAGCACACGCTAGCAGTGATGGCCCAAGAGGAATCTCATGATAGCAGCAGGCTTCATGAAGAAAATCATCACAATAACAAGCTTATTGGAGAAGCCATCAAATGATGATTACAGTGATGGACCAAATGGAAGTCCATGGTCGCTGCAGGCTTCATGTAGAGGATCACCTTGGTGGTTGTGAGTTCAATTGTATGGAGAAGCAAGGAGCAGAAGAATTGCAGAGAGATTGAAGCCATCTTAGAGGTAGTATATGGGCTCAAAACCTACATCGGACCCTCTCCATTAGAAAGTGCTCTGAAAGAGATTTCCAACGATATTCGGAAGTCCAAAAATGGACTCCTGGATTAAAAGTTATGGCTTGACAATGATGATCAAGGACTTGAAGTCCTAAGAAGGCTGGAACATCGGAGGTCGAGGATATCGAAGATCGGCACATCCAGCAAATCAACATATCGGAGATCGGAATGTCGGAGGTCCAGCATATCAGTGCATCGGAAGATCGAAGGTGAACATATTGGCGCATCGGTAATCAGAGGTCAACATATCGGCGCATCAGGAGATCAAAACCCCAGAGATCAGCGTATCGGCGATATCAGAATATCGAAGGTGTGATACATCGGAGTAGGCTGTATCGGTGGTTGGAGGATATTGAAATCCTAGAGATCAGCGTATAGGAATATCGGCATATCGAAGATCGCAATATTGGAACTTTTTCAAGTGAGGAAACTTTTAAAATGTTGCGATATCGATAAGTGTCGATAAGCCTTTAAAAGCACCAAGGAATGTCAAAAGAGAAGGTGCAAAACCAACGTTGACAGATCCTCCTCTCTCTCCTCTAGCAGGACACATGGCCGCATGTGATTGGCTCTGATAAGGACACACAACAGCGTTTGGTTGGCTCCAATAAGGACACATGGCAGCATCTGATTGGCTCTGATAAGGTACAATGGTAGCTGACGTCAACATGACATGGCAATGCTGCAGGAGACGTGGCAGCCATATTCAACCTTATTGTGTAGGCTAATGGGCCAAAACCGGGTGACACATGTCACCACTAAGGAGTCGCCACGTGGAGTGATGACATCAGATCGGAAGTCAGCGATCAGAGGTTGAAGAAATTAAAACTCTATAACAGTTGGAGTATTGAAAAGTTCTGATATAGAAGGGCTTCTGATATTGGGCTGGCACATGGTCGCGAGAGTTCAAAGAACCAAGGGCGCAGAGCATTTGACAAAGGGAGAATGGCCACTGGCAGGAGTCTGAAGGCTTAGCACCTTAATGCTAAGCGGCAGGTCACAAGCAGCGGTCCTATGGTGAGAAGTGCACTGTGAGGGCTAAGCAGAAGGAGCTCGGCAATCGAAGGATTAGGATATCAGAACTTCAGAACAATTGGTTATTGAAAAAGTTCTGATAGAGGGAGCTTCCGATATTGGGTAGGCTCTTGGTCATGTAAATCCATAGAGCCAAGCGCGCAGAGCATAGCAAAGGAAGATTGGCCCCCGGCAGGAACATTGCACTACTGTGAAGTTGCGATGTGGAATTTCTTCGATAGCATAGTACAGAGAGTTAAAGGCGTATGGGTCGGCAGCTGCGAGTTGAATGTAGAAACACGAGAGTTGGTCTCAGAAGTAATGGTGACTGTTAGAGATCGTTGGGTCAAGGCAGCAAGGACCATGATCTTCAGGAAGGAGTGTTGGGTTTGCCTTGAGGTCATCTGAGAATTAATTTCTCAGCATGGAGCTCCATGCAGTCAGGCAATGAAGGATTTCAAGGTCGATCACTGTTTCTGCACTGTGACAAGAAACAGATAGGAGACGTTACAGCAGCAAGGAAGGCCATGCCTAAGTACAGGAAGGAAGCCAGAGGACAGCTACCAAAGTCTACCTTGCGCAGAGAGCCTCAGTGACAGGAGAGTTGCACACAGAGAGGATCTTGCCTAGTTGGTGTGTGCAGGTGGATTGAGAATTCATTCTTAGTATGGAGAAATTGTCAATTGCCCATTCTCATGGTTAATGCAGTGGCAGAGCCTAAGGCAGACACAACAGCATAATGGAAGAGCCATGTCGAGGTACACTCATGCAGTGTGAATGCATGACAGTGTGGCAGCATCAATTGGGGGGCAACAGAGGAACAAAACCCAGGAGCTCAGATGAGCAATGTGGGGGAAAGCAGCATAGTTGCAAGTGAGCTAAGTGGAAAAGCTTTGTGTGAGTGCACTGTTGTGTAAGGCTGAGTAAGAGCCTGTTCTGTAGAGAGAGGCCGAGAGTGCCTATGCAGAGGTAAGAGACCCCGAGAGCAGCATTGCTGTGTGAAAGGCGGAAGTTGCCTATGCGCTCTATGTTAAAGGCGGTAGTTGCCTGTGCTGTGTGAGCAAGGACATAGTTGCCTGTGCTGTGTGAGCAAGGACGTAGTTGCCTGTGATGTGTGAGCAAGGCTGAAGTCACCTGAGCTGAGTGAGAAAGGTCATAGTCGCCTCTACTGTGTGAGAAAGGCCGAAAGTGCCTGTGCTGCAGGAAAGGCCAAAGGTGCTTGTGCAGAGAAAGAAGGCCGAGCGTTGAGCCTGTGCAGTGGAGAGCAAGAGGCCGAGACCTGAGTGCACGTCATTGAAGAGCAGAGACAAAGTTGCATGGACTGCGATGAGTGACTATTGTTGAACAGATCAGTGGGTTGTTGTAGAGTGAGCAGTGTGAGCAGAGAAAACAAAGTTGTTATCAGGGAAACTGGCTGCCAAGTTACAGAAAACATTCAGTTCCTATTTGAGTGTGGTTTGGTGCCTACATACAGGAAGTTGGTGCTTCCATCTCTAGTGGGTGCTTGAGAAGGCTTGGGGGTTGGTGCCTCCTGCAAGTTGGCTTGTAAAAATCCAAGGAACTGCAAGTTGGTGCTTGCAAAAAAACTGTGAAGTTGGTGCTTCACATGGTGCTTCTGGTAAGCTAGACAGGTGTCTACAAAAAGAGGGAGTTGGTGCTTCCTGTTAGTCGGTGCTAGCAAACAATCAAAGGGAGTTGGTGCTCCTGTGAGTGGGTGCTCACAAAACAAATTGATGTAATAGAGTACTTGTTGTTATTTACATCAATAACAACAACAAGCTTTGGTGGTTTTTTCTCGAAAGGGTTTCCACGTAAAACCTTGTGTCTCATGTGTATGATGCTCATGGTGTGTACTTGATTGTTGATTTCATATTGCTGCTCATTATATGGATGGTTGCCAAGTTTGAATCAGAAAAGTAAATTGGCATAAAAAAGTTAAAATTAGCCTTAATATTGATTCACCCCCCTCTGAGTATTATCAATTGTTTCCAACAGAACCATTTCCATTAAGCATTTGACAAAAGATGGGCTATGGTCAAAGAAGGCATACAACTTCTAGATAAGTTCCAAGGAGCCAAGAAAACCGAGAATGAATTTGTTAAAGAGTTTACACAAAGGTTTGATAAATTACTTAAGGAAGTCCCTTTTCTATATAAGCCAACTGATCATACCGTCCTTGAAAAATACATGGACGCCTTCCCTAGACACTTGTCTATGCTTTAAAAGATAAGGGACCTCAAACCTTGGATGAAGCTTGTTACCGCTCAAACTAGCAAGGGGTCCTAGAGGGGCACTTGCTAGGTCAAGAGCAACAATGAAGCTAAAGCCCACTGTCACCACAGCTAAAGCTTCCTACTCTATACGGACTTTCACCGATGGGAGGAAACTCGATCTATAGAGAGTCACTTATGAAGGATAGATCAAGTAAGATGGATGTGAAGTGATCTCGGGGACCCTTTCCTAGGGGAGGCTCAAGGATGGAACTTGCTTGCTTCTTAACCAAGGTACAAGGCTTTCTAGGAGAAGCGGACGAGGATTTAAGGACTATGTTTGACGAGTGTGAACTGTAAAGGAGCTTCCAAAACCCTAAAATATTCATTGAACTTGGTTTCCCAAGTGGTTTTTGAAGAGTTGACTTTGACAAGGTATGGGACCATAAGGGACCAAGTGAACCCAGGTTAGGTCAAGAGGAAAGAGTTTAGCAACCAATGATAGATTTGACCTAAACAAGGAGGAGAAGGGGATCAAAGATGTGATTTTCACTCAAAGGTGCAAAATGATCCCTATGAGGAACTAGCCTAAGGAAACTTTGGGCAAAAACCAATCTCGAGGCTAGGGCTTGGGATATCTCACAACCCCACTGTCGAAATTTCCTCAAATTTGGAGGAGGCCTAGGAGAGACACCAGCACAGTGGAGGCCAAGAGATCGAAGTTTTTCTATAGGTGGTTCATAGGGAAAATGATGCCCTAGGAGCCCTAATGTGGCTAGACCTAGAATAAAGAAGGAGAGGTGAATAAAAATGGTTCTTTAAGTGATCACCTTATGGTAGACCAATGCCTAATCCTTTGGGAAGATTGGAGTCAAGAAGAATATGAAGATGGACTTCGTTTTTAGGACAAGGAGGCTTCAAGGACAACTTTGCTTGTCATTAGGGAAAAGAAGAGTGACCTTTAAGCTTTTACACTTCATTTTGCAAGGTAAGAAGGCTTGTCAATATAAATTCAACCATAGAATTATCCCTAGGAGAATTTTTTCAACATACATGGCCCATACATAGAGATATGCTGTATAGAAACATAATTCCACAATTTCGCACTAAATGCATGCAGCAACTAGCCCTAGTATAGTGAAAATCTCATCATCAATGTATGTGACAAAGTAAAAGAATAAATAACATTAAATGTGTACTTACATGTAATAGAATATATCCAACCACCAATAAACTTGCCAATCAAGAAGCTCCAAGATAAGAAAAGACAATCTATACATCAAAATTCATCCATATTCCAAAATTTCATCCACCAAGAAGGAATAGCGAAAATCTCAAGAGATACAAATCCAAACCAAGCGATGATGAGAAATGAGCTCTCATCATTTGTATTTATACACTCCTAGTGAGTTCGATTTAGCTATTTGAGCCTACATTAGCCCCTAATATAAAAATAATATGCAAATAACTAACTTTTCGCGACAAGCCCACAAAACTAGCTCATAAACAAAATAACAAGCCTCTCAATAGGTCAAATGATCAATGCTACACATCGTTGGGCTCTCTAAGAAGCCTGATGAAGTCCATAAGTGCCATAATGATGAATAAGACTTCCAAAAGTGATGGAAAAGGGGTTGGCCACTTGTTCTCCACATAATAACCCTGTGGTGCTCCCAATGGGTGTGAGGGCACACAAGTGACCTCATGGGTCTCTAAGTAAGTCGAAGATGCTTGTAGACAATCTGTAATGGCTCAGATGATGGTATAAGTGATGCCACATCAACATACAAGTCTTGGGTCATCTTCCAAGTACATGGTATAACTGTGGGGCTGGTTGGGAAATGGTGAACTAGGTGCATCTTCCTCGTCCAATAGGTGAATCTCGAGAAATTTGTGAACATCTCTGGGAATCGATGGAGTGTTTTGTACTGCTGTGGAGGCCCGTGGCTTTCAAAACACACCCTACATGTGCCAATGTAGCCCTCTGGGGGCCAGGACTCCGTATAGGGAGACCAAACCCAAAATGGAGACCACCTGCAATCCTGCATAAGATCCAGAGCGTCCCCTAGCCTTCAATTACAACAAGTCATCAAGGAAATCGAGTAAACGAGCTTACAAACCATGGACAACATGGGGGGACTTCATAATGGCATGCCCTTCCATAATGGGCTTTAGCATGTGCTAATGTCTCCAAACTCCAAATGGGGTTAACCAAGTATCCTATTAGGTGGTTTCTACTTCCAAAGGGGATAGTATGTCCAAGGTACACCCTTTAAAAGGTGGTGGCATGTGATAAAGAGACAAATGGAGTAGGGAATGAAAAGGGGCAGCCCTGGGCCACATGCTGTGGTACAAGGGTAGCTAGTAAAGGGGAAGCCTACGCTTGGGTATATAATGTATAGGAGGAAGCAATCGTGGTACATGAAGTGCCTCGGCCTTGATTTTTCCACCCTTCATTATGTGCCTTTTGCCTTTTATGATTTTTCTTTAATTAACTGCTCGAGGCTCAAGGGGTAAGAACATGATGTGTGAGATATAGCAGTGGATACCTCCTTTAAGATAGAGTGGTTCATTGCCCACCAGGGCTTGGGACAATCATGGGTTCCTAAATGATAAAGAAGGGTCATCTAGGGCCTGTAGGAACCAGGGTGATGGCCATGATGATGGGGTAGAGCTCATGTATTGGCTTTTGCCCACATGCTAAATGTGTTTGTCCTGGCCATCTTTTGCATTTTTTGGTACATTTTCCTATTGAATGTGGCCAATTATGCTTTTATATTTCTTTTCAACTAACCCTATATGGACCCAGGGGAGGAATGTGGGCCCAAGGGAGGAATGATTAATGGGGTTTGTTAACCACCATTTTGTGGGAGATATCCCTAGGAGAAAAAAAATCTCCAAGATGGTCCTTAGCCGATAGCCCCTTGTAACCACCAACTAGCCCGTCGTGCCATTTCTCTACCACCTGAGCCAACCATGTGGTCCCTCACCCATCTGCCATGATCGTAGCTTTGAAGGTGGGCCTCCAGAACCTAAAGGTATGCCTTGTCATTTGGTAATTGAATATTGTAGTTTGCTTATCATGGACACTTTTGAGCATGGATTAATGGGGGGATTCGGTAGAAAGAGTGGGGTAAGTCGGTGCTCTTGTCCCCTAAACCACTTTTGGATGTTAACCTTGAACCCTAGTCCCGTGGGATCTCTTTTACAGACCCTTGGGCTTTAGGGATGGTACTACATGGGAAACCTTGATTTTGGTAGCGTGGTCCCGTTCCCTCATACATACATATTACTTCCCTTCCACTCATTATAACCCCATTCATCATTTCTCCCACCTGGGTCCACATTTCTCCACTCGGTCCACATAGGGTTAGCCTTCCCCTTCCCCTTGCCCACATCTTGGGTCGGACTTAGAATGATGCCCCGAAGGTTGATGCAGCTGAAAAGAAAAGTGAAAGCATAATTGGCCACATTCAATAGGAAAATGTACCACAAAATGCAAAATATGGTCGCGACAAACAAATTTAGCACGTGGGCAAAAGCCAATACATGAGCTCTCCCCCATCATCATGGCCATCACCCTGGTTCCTATAGGCCCTAGATGAGTCTCCTTTATCATTTAAGAACCCATGATTGTCCTGACCCCTGGTGGGCAATGAACCGCCCTACCTTAAAAGGGGTATCCATTGCTATATCTCACACATCATGCTCTTACCCCTTGAGCCCTGAACTGTTAATTAAAGAAAAATCATAAAAGACAAAAGGCATATAAAGAAGGGTGGAAAAATCAAGGCCAAGGCACCTCATGTACCATGATTGCTCCCTCCTATACATTATATACCCAAGTGTGGGCTTCCCTTTTACTAGCTACCCTTGTACCCCAGCATGTGGCCCAAGGCTCCCCATTTTCATTCCCTACTCCATTCATCCCTTTACCACATGCCACCACCTTTTAAAAGATGTACCTTGGACATATTATCCCCTTTAGAAGTAGAAATTTGAAACCACCTAATAGGATACTTGGTTAACCCCATTTGGAGCTTGGAGACATTAGCATATGCCAAAGCCCATTATGGAAGGGCACGCCATTATGAAGTCCCGACTTGTTTTCCATGGTTTGTAAGCTCTTTTACTAGACTTCCTTGATGATTTGTTGTACTGGAAGGCTAGGGGACACATTGTATCTTATGCAGGATTGCAAGTGGTCGCCATCTTGGGTTTGGTCTCCCTATATGGGGTCCTAACCCTCCAAAGAGCTACATTGGCACATGTAGGGTGTGTATTGAGAGCCATCGGCCTCCACAGCAGTAGACAACAATCCATGGATCCCCATAGATGTTCAAAGATTGCTCAAGATTCACCTATTGGAAGAGGAAAATGCACATAGTTCACCTTTGCCCAACCAACGCCATAATTGTACCATGCACTTGGTAGATGACCCACGACTTGTATGCTGATGTGGCATCACTTACACCATCATTTGAGCCCTTACAGGTCTACAGGCATCTTCAACTTACTTGGAGACCCATGAGGTCACTTGTGTGCCCTCATAGCCATTATGAGCACCACGGTTTATTATGTGGAGAACAAGGGGCCAACCCCTTGTCCATTACTTTTGGAAGTCGAATTCATCATTTTGCACTTATGGACATGATCAGGCTTCCTAAGGAGCCCAACGACATGCAGTATTGATCATTTGACCTCTTGAGAGGCTTGTCATTTTGTTTATGAGCTAGTTTTGTCGCCTTGTCACCAATATTTGCACATTATTTTCATTTGATGCGCTAATGTAGGCTCAAATTAGGTAATTTGAACTCCTAATGAGTGTATAAATAGGAGAGATAGGAATTCATTTTGTACCATCACTTGGATTGGATCATTCTCTCTCTTGAGAATTTCGCATTTCCTTCTTGGTGGATGAAATTGGAGCATGGATGAATTTTGATTTTTGGATTGCATTTTCTTATCTTGGAGCTTCTTAATTGGAAAATGTATTGATGATTGGATATATTCTCTTACATGTAAGTATAATTTTGATGCTACTTTCTTTTACTTTGTCACATACATTGATCATGGGATTTTCGCTATATTAGGGCTAATTACCGCATGCATTTACTGCTTCATTATGGAATTAAGTTTCTATATAGCATATCTATATGTATGGGCCATGTTTGTTGAACGAATTTTTCTAGAGATCAAAGTTATCTTGATAAGCCATCTTGATTTGCAAATGAAGTATAAACATTTTAAAGTCACTCTCATTTTCCCTAATGCTAAACGAAGTTTCCCTTAAAGCCTCCTTGAGCTAGAAACGAGATCCATTCTCATAATTCTTCTTGACTCCATAACCCCAAAGGAATTAGGCATTGATCCAATATAAGGTGATCATTTTGAAACCTCTTTTTCTTCACCTTTTCCCCTCTCTTTTCTAGGTCTAGCCACGTTGGGCCACCTAGGGCATCATTTTCTCGACAAAGTGGCCATAGAAAAAGTTCGATCTTCTGGCCTATCTTGCGCTGGTGTGTCCTCAAGGTCTCCTCCAAATTTGAAGAAATTCCAACGGTGGGATTGCGAGATATCCCAAGCCTTAGCCCTGAGACCAAACTTTGCCCTGGTGTTCCCTAGGCTAGTACCTCATAGGATCAATTTGGCACCTCTAAGTGGAAACTCTTGTTTTGATCCTTTCCCCTTCCTTGTTTAGGTTAAGATCATCATTGGTTGCTAAACTCCCTCCCCTTAACCTAACCTGGGTCCACTTGGTCCTGTGTGGTCCCATACCTTTGAAAAGTCAATTCTTCAAAAACCACTTGGGAAACCAAGTTCAATAAGGATTTTAGGGTTTTGGAAGCTCCTTTACAATTCACACTCCTTAAACCTAGCCCTTGAAGCAAGCAAGTCCCATTCTTGAACCTCCCCTAGGATAGGGTCCCCGAGATCACTTCACACCCATCTTAGTTGATCTATCCTTCATAAGTGATTCTCTATATATCGGGTCTCCTCACATCGGTGAAATTCCCTAAAGAGTAGGAAGCTTTAGCTGTGGTGACAAAGGGCTTTAGCTTCATTATTGCTCTTGACCTAACAAATGCTCCTCTAGGACCCCCTGCTAGTTTGAGCAGTAACATGGTTATAATGAGTGGAAGGGGAGTAATATATATGAATGAGGGAATGGAACCACGCAACCAAAATCACGGAATCCCATGTAATACTATCCCTAAAGCCCAAGGGTCAGTAAAAGAGATCCAACGAGACTAGAGTCCAAGGTTAACATCCAAAAGAGGTCTAGGGGACAAGAGAATGGACCTAACCCATTCTTTCCGCCGAATCCCCCCATTAATCCATGCCCAGAAGTGTCCATGACAAGCAAACTACAATACTCAATTACCAAATGACAAGGCATACCTTTAGGTTCGAGAGGCAAACCTTCAAACATACGATCATGGCAGATGGGTGAGGGACCACATGGCTAGCTCAGGTGGCGGAGAAATGGCACAACGAGCTAGTTGGTGGCTACAAGGGGTTGTTGGCTACCGGCAGAGGACCATCTTGGAGAAAAAAAAAAAAAATCCTAGGGATATCACCCACAAAATGGTGGGTAACATCTGGCTCCAACTGGGACGTGATCCCTCGAAAAAGTGGATGAATCTACTCAAACGGAAGGTCACGAGAACTCCAGCAATCTCTTGGTTACCATAGACCTGTTACCTGCACATATAATAGATGAAAAACACGGGGAAGCACGCTTTCGCAGCGTCTCATGATCGCACATGCTTGGATTAGACCCATAAAATCGACTCATAGAAATAAACTTTCAAATGCAGTTTTTAAATCTAAATACAGCTAATCTATCATGAGAAATATCATATGAAATTAGTTCTAATGCGAAAATCAATATGCAATGCATCCTACCCTAACATGCATATGGTAAGAGAAATACTAAGTGTAATCATAAAGCCAGTGCAACCAACATATCATCATGTCACTATACATATGCCTGCCAGTATGATTACTCATGAAACAAAACCTGAAGCGAATGTGGACACAATCACATGGAGGGTGAAGTGGGTGGGAGGTGGGAAAACATGATCTCCATTTGATGTAAAAGGAAGCCCTAAGAGAAGGGGAATAGGTCAATATAGAAGTGTGGGGCTTTCCCTCTAAGTACATAATGATGGAATGAAAGATCACTCTTAAGAACTCCCTATCACAATCATTGCTTATAATATTATGCTTTGTAGATGCCACAAGGTCATGATGAGAGGGGAACGAAAGGTGAGGGACAGAAGAAGTGCAACAAATAGATTGCCCACAGTGGTGGTCACATTGCGGAGAGATCATAATCCTAGGGATGAGTCAAAGGAGATATGGTATATTCCATGAAGGGTTTTTCCTTGACACCATATTCAGAAGGGAAAGGCTCATGGTCACTTGACATTATATGAAAAGGGACGAAGGAATCACTTGAGGAAGACTCAAGATGATGAACAAGAGGGAAAGGCAAAGGGAAGGGTGAAGTGTCATATTCAATGGTTTTGCTTCCCCAAAATCATAATCCAAATTTGAACATGTAATCATAAGCAGGATAGGTAGGAGCCTCATTGCTTTCTTCATTATAAGCATCAAAGATTGGGTTTTCTTTAAAAGGAGAATTGATTACTTCCAACTGTCCCTCTTCATGCAAGGGAAAATAATAATTCTCCTTCCCAAAGGTATTGATGGATATGTCATCGCAAGTAATGCCCGGGATAAAGGGAAAACCAATCTCAACCTCATCCTCTTTATCGGTATCATAAATGGGAGCACAATCAAATTGAGGCCCAACAATTTCCCATTTCTCCTTTTCAATGTGGAAATAATCTCCAATGTCATCTTCCAAGGAGCTCATGGGATCACCTTCCTCAAGGTTTTCAAAAGGAGAGTTATCATGAGTGATACCCTTGAGAAAGGTAAGGTCAGTCTCGGCTTTACTTTCCATAGCCTCATCCTCCTCAACACATGTGCTCTTAAAATCATCTTGCTCATCCTGCGGACCCAACGAGGGCTCATCTTCCTACTCATCACCGAGATCCTCAAGGTTATCTTCATCTTGGTTGGTTGACAAGCGGGACCTTTCTTCCTCCCTTTTCTCTTGAAGAACAATGGCTAAGGTATTTTTTACATGATTTTGGTAATATGCTTCTAGGAGGAGAGCACTAGTAGGGTTCTCCAGTGTTCCACAGAGTCGCATCCCCCTGCCTAGGGGTCGAGTTTTCGAGCTCCCTCACGCTCCGGGGACTTGGGGAAGACAAGGGGTTGTTTCCCCACGCTCCCAAAAATCAAGGTACGCGACGAATCTCGGGAAGGGGCGTTTCCTTAAAAAGCGGGGATGAAAACATAAAATGGGGTCGTACGAGGACGGCTGGGGTTGTTTCCTTTGGCAAAAATCGACTTTAAAAAAATAAATTAAATCATAAAACTTAAAAATTAGAATTTACAATATGATTTGGGTTTGGCTTTAAGTTTTCATTTTACTTTTTATTTAGGTGCCGCTGCAAACCATCGAGCCGCCATCAACCATCGTTGCTGCTGCAAACCATCGTTCCACTGTGCTCGTGGCACCGTGCTGCCATCGCTGCTGAACAGTGGATTTCACAATTTGTTGGACACTAGACAGTGGACTTCACGAGTTCAAACTTGACAGCCACTGGAGGATTGCTTTGGAACAGTGTTGTCCCATCGCTGCCCAGTGCCAACACAACTCGCAACTCTGGAGTGACGAGTCTGTCTCCTGACCACTGTGAGTGCAGCTAACAATGAACACTATATTTTTTTTTTGTAAATTTAAATTTTTTTATTACTTGTAGGCTCAGGGTTGTAGGCTATCGACTCGACTGTCACTTTATTTTTATTAAAAATAAATTAAATCATATAACTTAAAAATTAGAATTTACAATATGATTTGGGTTTGGCTTTAAGTTTTCATTTTACTTTTTATTTAGGTGCCGCTGCAAACCATCGAGCCGCCATCGACCATCGTTGCTGCTGCAAACCATCATTCCATTGTGCTCGTGGCACCGTGCTGCCATCGCTGCTGGACAATGGATTTCACAATTTGTTGGACACTAGACAGTGGACTTCACGAGTTCAAACTTGACAGACGCTGGAGGATTGCTTTGGAACAGCGTTGTCCCATCGTTGCCCAGTGCCAACACAACTCGCAGCTCTGGAGTGACGAGTCTGTCGCCTGACCACTGTAAGTGCAGCTAACAATGAACACTACATTTTTTTTTTTTGTAAATTTAAATTTTTTTATTACTTGTAGGCTCAGGGTTGTAGGCTATCGACTCGACTGTCACTTTATTTTTATTTTATTTTTGTAAAACAGTAAACGTTAAAACTTAAAATTTTCATTTTTTTTTTAAATTTTCGAATTTCAGAGTGTTGTTGACTGTGTAAAATACTAAAATCATTTTAGTATTTTACACAGTCAACAACACTGAAATTCGAAAATTATAAAATAAAAATAAAATAAAATTAATTAATTAATTAAAAAATTAAAAATAAAATTAAAAAAAAAATAACATTTGTCATTTACTGTTTTACAAAAAAAAAAAATACAGTCACAGCCTTTTAAGTTTTTTGTAAATTTTGAATTTCAATTTTCAGACTGTATAGTGTTAGTATTACACAGTCAACAGTGACTGTTGAGTGTGTAAATACTATTTTTATTTTATTTTTGTAAAACAGTAAACGTTAAAACTTAAAATTTTCATTTTTTTTTAAATTTTCGAATTTCAGAGTGTTGTTGACTGTGTAAAATACTAAAATCATTTTAGTATTTTACACAGTCAACAACACTGAAATTCGAAAATTATAAAATAAAAATAAAATAAAATTAATTAATTAATTAAAAAATTAAAAAAAAATAACATTTGTCATTTACTGTTTTACAAAACAAAAAAAAATACAGTGACAGCCTTTTAAGTTTTTTGTAAATTTTGAATTTCAATTTTCAGACTGTATAGTGTTAGTATTACACAGTCAACAGTCACTGTTGAGTGTGTAAATACTAAATAGTAAATTTGTATTTTAATTTTTTTTCATTGTGTATCAATATGCATATGCGATAATTTTTTTTATTAAAAATAAAATTTAAATTTAAACAGTAAACTAGAACCCTTGTTGCAGGCTGCAGCCTACAAGTTACATTGAACTTACAACCATGAGTTATTCTGGGAACAGTGGGGACAGTGACAACAGCTACAGTGGTAGTGAGTCACATGATGCCCAAGAAGAAATAGAAATTGAAAGCAGTCACAGGAGGGCAGGAACTGGAAATCAGAATAGGCCTTTGCATGGTGTAGATTCTGAAGGCCCACCAAGAGATCTGGAAAAATTTGCAAAGGGGACATTTAATCCTCTAAAACCACTTCTAATCTATGTAACCAGACTTCCAAAAAAAATCCAAAAGTTGGTGGTGGCTCACGTGATTGGGTCTACAATATTTGTGGGCATCACTTTGTTGGCACCTATACCAGGGTGAAGCAACACATTTTGGCTATTACAGGTAAAGGAGTCAATATGTGTCCCTCAAAGAACCTGAATTCAGCTCAAAGAGAGCAACTTTGGAGGCTAGAAAGGGCAGCCACTAGAAAAGGATTGTTTTCTAGCAAACATGTTGATCCATCCACAAATATTCCTCCATCCAGTGCTTCATCAAAAAAGACAAAGGTTTCTACTGGTGCATCTCGTTCTTGTGCAATGGGTGCTACAGTGTCTGGGATGTACAATGTTCTAGATCGAGATGACACAGATGATGCAATTGGAAAATTTCTTTTTGCCAATGGAATTCCCTTCCATCATACATGTTGTTCGTTCTGCTTATTACAAGGAAATGGTCCAAGCAATTGCAAGAACGGGGCCTTCATATGTACCACCCAGAGAACATAAGCTATGAACAACAATTTTAGATAGACAAGTGTCCAAAATTAATGTGCAAAAAGAGAGAATGAGACAAACATGGTTGAGGTTTGGTTGCTCTGTTGTTATGGATGGATGGACCGACATCCGAAAATGCCCACTAATCAACATCATAGTGACATCTTCAGAAGGTGCATTCTTTCTTAAAACTATTGACTGTTCTGGAAAGCGCAAGGATGCATCTTTCCAATTTGAGCTTCTTCGAGAAGCTATAGAGGATGTTGGGCTTGATAGTGTGGTGCACGTTGTGATAGATGCAGCAGCAGTTTGTAGATCAGCTGGGTTATTGATTCAAAGCAGGTATCAACATATTTTTTGGACTCCTTGTTGTGTGTATGTACTCAACAATGCACTGAAGGACATTGGCAAGATTCAGTGGATATCAGACTTGGTGATAGTTGCAAGATATGTGCAGATGTTTATTTGCAACCACCACACCTAATTGGCCATGTACAGGGCTCACACGAGGAAGGAATTCCTCCAGCCCACTGATACTAGATATGCTAGCTATTTTCTCTTATTGGAGAGGATGCTAGAGGTACAAGCACCTCTACAATCCTTGGTTGTGAGTTCAGAGTGGGGAAGGTGGTCAGAATCAAAGACAAACACGGGGAAGAAGGTCAGGCTTCAGGTGTTGGGCAATGATTGGTGGGTAGATTTTTTTATTTGGTGTCATTTTTGGGCCCTATTGTGAAGGTCATTCGTCACACTGATTCGGATGCTCCTAGTCTTGAAGAAAGACTATGAGACCTTTGATAGCATGTTGGGTCATGTGAAGGTAGCCATTCAGCAAAGGGAGCCCTCATTAGAGTTTTATACATCCTAGATTCGGCCCATCTATAGGAATTTACAGGGTAAGTTCCTCAGATAGAACACCAAAGGACACCACTCACAAACAGATCACTAATCAATACACTAGTATTCTTGACGTGGCTAAAACCCTCAAAGAGGGAAACAGTCCACGGCCTGAGCCAATGCGGCCACTTCAGGCAATTTACTAATAAAAGAAAGAAAATTTACATAATCTTCTCTCATGAACAGTCACCCTACAAATGACCCTCCATGCTCTTTAAATAGAGATCATGGACCAATCAGGTGTTAAGCCACGGATCAAGTGTCGGTAATACCGAGGAGAGAATGAACCGTCGGATCACTTCATGTCTAGAACATATCGTGACTGTCGGATTGTAAGTTACAAATGTACATAGTAAAGAAACACACTTTACCTAACTCTACACTAGACCAAGTTATACTTAACTATTTCCTATGTGTCGGAATATCCTAACATCCCCCCTTAAGAACAACTTGGGATAGAATTGAAGGATGTACAAATATGACACAATAGGAGAAGGAAGGAGGCATTAGAACCTAACCCCCCTTGGTGACAACTTCCTGAACTCTAACCATAAATCGAAGTTTAGTAAACTTCGCCTCTGTGAGAGCCTTTGTAAAAATGCCTGCAACTTGATCATCGGTTGAACAATATTGCACTTCAAGAACATGGTCATGAATGAGCTTTCTAATGAAGTGCATGTGTAGTTCAATGTGTTTGTTGCACTAATGTTGGAATGGATCTTTGCATAGTTGAATGACACTTTGATTATCACACGAAAGTGTATTTGGATGCTGATGTTGAAAGCCAAACTCTGACAGGATCTGACGAAGCCACAGGGCTTCCTTACTAGCTTCTATGGCACCACGATACTCTACTTCTGCTGAAGAAAGAGAAATGGCACTTTGTTTCTTGCAAGCCCATGTAATAGGTCCAGAACCAAGAGTGAAGACATAACCTGCAGTAGACTTCCGATCATCAGGGTCACCAGCCCAATCGGAATCAGTGAAACCAACCAATAGAGGAGATGCTTCTGCACTGTAATGAATCCCAAACTGAACTGTACCTCGAACATAATGAAGTATTCTTTTCGCTGTTTTCCAATGACTTTCATGTGGGTTTTGCATAAACCGAGCAATAAGGCCAACAGCAAAGGAAAGGTCGGGACGGGTATGGGTCAGATACAAAAGTTTTCCTACAAGCTGACGATATAAGGTAGCATCAACTTCAGGGGAAGTACAAGTGACTGAAAGTTTGGCTCCAGACTGAAAGGGAGAAGGGGCTGGCTTACATTCTTCCATGTGAAAGTAGCGTAGAAGATCATAGGCATACCTGGACTGGGAAAGGGAAATACCTTCCTTGGATTGTAAGACTTGAAGACCAAGCAAATAATGCAAGTGTCCTAAGTCTGTCATTTCAAACTGCTTTTTAAGGCTGGACTTCACATGGTTTACAAGGTTGGGATCACTACCAATAAGGATAAGATCATCAACATAAAGAACAAGAATGATAAGAGACTTACCCACTTTCTTGGTGTAGACAGTATTGTTAGAATGACACCTAGAAAAGCCAGTATCTAAAAGAAAGCTATCCATTTTGGCATACCAAGCCCTAGGGGCTTGCTTGAGACCATAAAGGGATTTCTTAAGCCGACATACAAGGCTAGAGTCTATTTGTATAAAGCCAGGAGGTTGTTCCATATAGATTTCTTCATGCAAGTCCCCATGCAAAAAGGCAGATTTAACATCCATCTAATGGACTTCCCATTTGAAAGAGGCAACAAGGGAAAGAACAAGGTGGATATAGTTCATTTTGGCAACAGGGGAGAAGGTTTCAGTATAGTCAATGCCTTCAACTTGTGAAAAACCCTTAGCAACAAGACGAGCTTTATGTTTATCAACTTTTCCATCTGGTCCATACTTGGTTTTGTAAACCCATTTGCATCTAACAAGTTTTTGTCCCTTTGGAAGAGGAACAAGATCCCATGTATCATTTTCCAATAATGAACGATATTCTTCATTCATAGCTATGTCCCAATCTGGATGGCCTGAAGCTTCTGCAAAGGTGTCAGGATCATAATTCGTTGAAGCTTGAGCCAGTGAAGCTCTATCGAACTGAGAACGTGTACGTCGTTGATCCATAGGATCACCTGCAAGAGCACCTGCTGCATCCCGAGTAGCACAGACCCATTTTGGAAGCTGAGGAGATAAAGGAGGATCCTGAGAAGGTGGGGGAGGACTGTCATCATCTGAAGAAGAAATATTATCAGAAGTAGAATGGATAGAGAGAGGTGGCACATCCGCCGAACTAGGCTCGTAGGCCGATATATTTTCAGCAAACTTTACATCTCTTCTAATGATAACATTTTAGGACTTAAGTGAAATAAGTCTATATCCTTTAACATCTTCAGAATATCCAACAAAAATACATTTTTCACTCTTAGGTTCTAAGGCTTTATGTTTCTCATCGGGAATATGGGCCCATGCTTCACTTCCAAAAACATGAAAGTGACTTACATCTGGTTTAATTGAGCTCCATGCTTCTTCTGGAGTGATATTCTTTAAAACCTTAGTAGGAGTGCGATTTACTATGTAATTTGCACAATTAATTACTTCTGCCCAAAAATTAAGACTAAGTCCTTTAGATTGAAGCAACAATCAACCATTTCCTTTAAGGTGCGATTCTTCCTTTCAGCTATACCATTTTGTTGTGGAGTATATGGAATAGTATGTTGCATTTGAATTCCATGCTCAGTGCAAAAGTTGATGAATTTGTTGTTAACATATTCTCCGCCATTATCAGATCTTAGCTTAAGAATTTGATGTCCAGATTGTTTCTCAACAAAGGCCTTAAAGGCCAAGAACATGTTAAATACTTCACTCTTGAGTTTTAAGGAGTATACCCAAGTGCATATGGAGAAATCATCAATGAAAGTTAAGAAATACTTGTAGCCAGAGAATGAAACAACTGGAAGTGGACCACATAAATCACTATGCACAAGCTGTAAAGGGACTGAGGCGTCCCAAGAGGCACGTTTTTCAAAACTATCATGATGATGTTTTCCGGGTACACATCTGGAACAAACACCATCTCTGCAAAATACCATAGGAAGACCTATCACCATATTTTCTTTACATAGATTTTGAAGAGAGTGATAGTTTAAGTGACCAAATCGCTCATGCCAAAGTTTGCTCACTTCATCATTATGAGCAACAAATACCGAGGGAAGAGTTGATAACCCAAAGTTGTTAAACTTATACAACCTTGTAGAATCATCAGCAATGCCAGTAGCTAAAATATGTCTAGGATCTCTTAGGTCCTTAATTACAACATCATGAGGTGAAAATTCAACGATTTTACCTTCACCTAAATGAGTTATCTAATATACAGATAGAAGGTTGCAGGATAAGGTTGGAACACATAATACATCATTAAATTGACCATTGTCTAGATGAATAGTTCCAGTCCCTACAACACTAAGAGATCTATCATCACCAACATATATATTTTTGGTGTTACAATCATTTAAAGAAGAAAACATGGCTTTGCTTTTGGCCATGTGATAAGAAGCTCCAGAATCAATGAGCCACTCATGAGAATGAGAAGAAGAAGATACATTTAGTGCATAACCAGACCGAGATGCTTGACAACCACATGCAGAAATTTCTATTCCTGAAGATGAAGTTGAAGTTGAAGAATGCTCCAAATGGATGTTATCTTTCTTCATTACTGCTTCCAAAGCTTCCATCTTCTTAAAGCATTTGGATTCTAAGTGGCCATCTCGATTACAAAGTTGCGATGTCTATCAGTCTTCTTTCCTTTGTTTTTATTTGCCTTATCATTTTGTTGAATTGATTTTTCATTTTAAGACTAAAATTGCTTAGGACCCTTGTTTGGTTTAGGACCATTCTTTTTAGAATATTGCTTCTTAGGATTCTTTGAATTTGGTCATTGTTGGGCAGCTAAGGCTTTCTTAGAAGAGTTTCCAAGATTAAGAAGACCAAGATGTAAGAGTTTTTCTTGTTCTCTTATTAAAGAATCACAAAAGGCATCAAAAGAGGGGGATTTGTAGTCTTGTCCTTGAGAAATAAATGATTCTCTAGTAGAATGGAAGGTGGAAACAAACACAGAGTAGGCTAGTCCCAACTTAGTAAAAATGGAATAAATAAGGCTACCATCATCATTCTTAACCTTAACACCTTCCAAGAGAAGTCTAAGGGTCTTGAACTTGGACAAAAAAATTCAATGGAAGAAAAATTATTGGGGTCCAACGTAAACAACTCATTTTCGAGTTGACGGGCTCTAATTTCATTTTTAATTCCAAAAACTTTAGTGAGTTGTTTCATTGCTTCATTAGGGGTATCAAGTTCTGCGATATGGAATCTAAGGTCTGGAGAAATAGACATCCCTATTAACCCACGTGCTTGATCTTGCCTACTTTCCCATTTGGCTGTCTTATTTTCATCTTTAGGTTTAGTTTCTTGGCCTGAGCCTATTCTGTAAAGAACTTTACTTCTAAGTAAATCCACAATGTAGGACCACCATTGGAAGTAGTTGGTGCTATCAAGAATAACTTGGCATGGACTTTCCATTTTAACAGAAACTGAAGCTGTAGATGTTGAAACTAAGTGTTTTAATAGAAAGATCTCGAAAAATTAGGTCGATTAAAAAAAATGGCTCTGAAAACGGCTTCCGAATGAAGAAGTTATGGCTTTTTGAAGAAAAGTTGTTGAAGATGCCAACGAAGTGCGTGAATGTGCGGAAGTGAATGATAATGTTATATTTAAAAAAAATCCCCCCCCCTTCCAAACTTAATCTAATTAGCTCACTTTAAAAAAGATTTTATGTGACCCACTTTTATAAATAAGTGAAAGTCACTTTTACAATGGTACTTTATGAGCTACTCACTAAATTGTAACTTAAATAAAAGATAAAGAGACTTTAGAATTATAAGTGACTCACTTTTTATAATGGGTGAGAACACTTTTACATAAAGTAACTTTAAAACATAAGTTACATGTGCTTTTTGAAAAAGTAACTCAACAAAAAAAAAGACTTGAACCCAAGACCTCTATTCTCATAAAGTAACTTTGGACCAAGTGAGCTAGTTTAAAAGGTTAGTAATTTTTGGAAAAGAGGAAGGGGTTTTTTTTTTAGTCACTGAAGCTTTGGGGTGCGTGCTTACTTGAAAAACTCCTTTTGCCTACAAAACAAAAAACCACACAACCCAACATGGACATGCAAAAAAAACCAAACCTTATGGCTTGAAGTTAGCTTTCGCCAGAAACTAAATATTTTCCTCAATGTTTCTGATTTTCCGAGATCACACTAAGGCACGGCGGAAAAGAGCATACGCATGAGAAAAATCCTTCCTTTCTGTTTCTGATTTGCCCAGATCGCACAGAGTCGCGGGGCAAAGAGCATATGCAGAAATGAAAGGTATAGATCCGGTAATAAAAAACAGAGAGCTAAATAAACCGAAATAAACAGAGAGATGAATAACTAAAACTGCAAATAAAGACTGTATACCTCCAGATCTTAAAAATGACGTAGTTAGGGCTACTAGAAACCTTTTCGCGTGAAACGAAAGGGTTTCATCACTAGAACAGATGCTTTTAACACAATAGAGCAATCCTCTCGGCCCGAAAGCATTCAAAAACTGTAGATCTAAGAAACGACAGTTGGATGCAGTTGTACCGACTTCGGATTTGGATCACCAATGGATGCGGCCCTCAAATAGCTCTGATACCATATAGGAATTTACAGAGTAAGTTCCTCAGATAGAACACCAAAGGACACTGCTCACAAACAGATCACAGATCAATACACCAGTATTCTTGACGTGGTTAAAACCCTCAAAGAGGGAAACAGTGCACGGTCTGAGCCAGCGCGGCCCCTTCAGGGAATTTATTAATAAAAGAAATAAAATTTACATAAGCTTCTCTCATAAACGGTCACCTTACAAATGACCCTCCATGCTCTTTAAATAGAAATCATAGACCAATCGGGTGTTAAGCCACGAATCAAGTGTCGGTAATACCGAGGAGAGAATGAACCGTTGGACTACTTCATGTCTAGAACATATCGTGACCATCGGATTGTAAGTTACAAATGTACATAGTAAAGAAACACACTTTACCTAACTCTACACTAGACCAAGTTATACTTAACTATTTCCTATGTGTCGGAATATCCTAACACCATCATTCAGCGTAGGTGGGATCGCATGAACACACCTTTGCACATATTAGCATATGCATTAAACCCAAAATGGTATGTTGAAAGCCCTGGGAGGGTGTCTCATATTGATGATCCTGAGGTAAAGAATGGCTTCCTAGATGCAATTGCAAAGATGTACAATGAGGAGGAGGGGGCAAGATTTCGAAAACAATTTGCATCTCTTAGTGGCCCCTTCAACACATGTGGTGCTCGGGCAAATCACATAGATCTAGCCCAAGATGACCCGATTGGTTAGTGGAGGATGCATGGGGATGGTGCTCGAAAGCTCAAACATCTAGCTATGTGTTTGTTGTCTCAAATTGCTAGTTCCTCTGCAGCAAAGAGGAATTGGTTCACATATAGCTTCATCCACTCTATCAAGAGGAACAAACTTACCTCTAAAAGAGCTGAGAAGTTAGTTGTTTTGCACAGTAGCCTACGTCTTGAGCATAGGAAGACACCTGAGTATCTGAAGGGACCAGCAACACGATGGGATGTTGATCCAGAGGATGATGCACAGGTAGATATGGAAGAGAGACTTGATGAGAGACAGATGGGGTTGGTTGGTGTGCCACTTAGCATGTTTGAGAATGCAAGTGATTCAGATTCAGATGGTGATATGGTTGATCCTGATTTATTCATGCAACAGCTGGATGCAGAGACTAGCGGGGCATTACCTTGAGCAAAATTATGCTCATTTATCTTTTGATATGATGATGTTCTAACTTCTTATGTTATTCTGACTCTTGATGTATCAAACTTGACTTTTATAATTTTATTTCAATATTCAATATTCAATGTTCATAGTAGGAAGTGGAACATCAATATGGTTTAATCATAATGTATGATGTATGATTATAAATTATAATTTATATGATAATGATATTCATATCAATGATCATGCTTTGCAGCTTTTCGTTTTAAATTTGTTTCAGTTATATGATTCATCGATTTATAAATTATATTTTATATTTATAAGTTTTTAAGACCCTGACGTCCCCCCACATTTCCTAAAAATTGGTGGGGAGCTTTTGCATAGGCCGCTCCCATGTATCCTCGCTCCCTCGCCTCCTCGTCCCGGAAGCTTGGTGGAACATTGGGGTTCTCTTTATATTCACATTTCATCTTATGAAGCTTTACCTCTTCTTCATGCAAATGGAAGAATGCTTCACTAGAATTACATTCCCCTACTAACCCCCTGCATGACCTACTATATTCATCCATTCTCTCTTGCATTATTTGTGTTGGAAAATCCAAGGAGTTGGCACTTAAATGATTTTCCTCTTAATGACATTCACTTGTGATATTCATTATTATTATTTGATCTCTTAATTATCTTTTCTTATCATCAAGATTAATGTCAAGCAACAAATAAAAGAGAACACAAGATATAGGCACGTTGCTAGGGCAAAACCCCCCTCGAGGGGAAAACCCAGTCACAAAATTCTTCCTTCAGTAGATTCAAGATGAGACCACCAAGACCCTTACAACATAGACTCGAGACTACCTCCATCAAGTCATCCTTTTTTCATGTCATTGAATTCTTGTCACTGAGTGTGCCACTGAGTTCGTATCTAGACATTATTCCTTCTTACTGTGAAGAGACTGAATCCTTCTCACTGTTGTAAACTCTCATCACTGTAATTACATTGGGACAAAGATTGCACCGAGATCTTCTCTATTGTAACACCAAGCCTTATCACTGTAGTTATACCCTTAACTTAGACTGAACCATCATCACTGTAAATATACCCTTAACATTGACTCTCCTCATTGTTGTGGTACCGAAACAATGTTATAGTAGTAGCACTGAACATGAGATAATCTTCGCTTCATTTTCTGAGATATCCGAACTTCCTTTTAGAGATATACTGAGCCTTCTTTCAAAGATGTCTGAACTTGTTCTTCTGACATAGATGCGAGCTTCTACGTTGTAATGCGGATTACTTTAGCTTGGTATATATAGTGGTTTCTCCTAGAAAATACGCCGAAATGACTTCATGATTAGTTGTCTCACTGTATGAGGCCAACATGAGTACATTGACTTAAAGATAAATTATTTGAGACCGACTTGAAGAGGTTGACTTGAAGACTTTGATGAAGAGGCCAAGTTGATGACTTGATGGAGGAGTCTTTGACCAAACAATAAATGACTTTACCAACCTAAAGCCTATAATGGAGGCTTGACCTAATAATTGACCCAAGCATGAAACCCTTGCTTTAATAAGTCAATTCAATATAATAATAAAAATTATTTTCACTTTCTTTTGACAAATATATTACATTTGACTCAAGTACAATAATGAAGACCGAACCTAGTTACATTTTCCAACAATATGAAGACTTATAGGATCCAACTCTTCGCAATCATCAGAGGAGATATTCCCTTTCTCATTGTCATTGTCTTCCAATTCTATAACCGATGCTTGCTCATCATCCTCACCTACACTTGAGCTCTCTTCAATGTCATCCAATTGATTACCCTTCGGTTCATTATAACATTTTTTATTGATTAGGTCAGTTAGAATATTCAAAGCATAGGTTAGGCGAGCCAGGTCAAAGAGGCGACTAGGATCCCTCTCATAAAAGTCCTTCATCATGTCGAGTTGTACTTGTTGTGATCTATAAAACCTGAGCATGAGTTCCATATCCATACCTTCCAATACATTTTGATAAGATTCTGCATATTTATCCCCATTCTTTTGTAGTTCTTGAATGTCTTGGTCAGTGAGTTTTGCAAATGTGGGACCAAGATTAATCTCTCTTTTACGATAGTCCATTTTCTATGATTTTGCATATTAGGATTAAAATGGAGTCACCAGGGTGAATTAAAGTGCCTTGATAGATGCTTGCTTCACCCCACAAGCATTAACTTTGAAGCTTAATGAAGAACTAGGGCTTCGTTCTTCCAACGGAGTCACCAATAATGATATGTCAATATGTCATGTGGGGAAAAAAACACACGTTTCGTGTCCTCGACAACGACGCCAAAATGTTACCGCTCAAACTAGTAGGGGGTCCTCGAGGGGCACTTGGTAGGTCAAGAGCAACAATGAAGCTAAAGCCCATTGTCACCACAACTAAAGCTTCCTACTCTTTATGGGCTTTCACCGATGGGAGGAAACTCGATCTATAGAGAGTCACTTATGAAGGATAGATCAACTAAGATGGATGTGAAGTGACCTCAGGGACCCTTTCCTAGGGGAGGCTCAAGAATGGAACTTACTTGCTTCTTAACCAAGGTACAAGGCTTTCTAGGAGAAGGGGGCGAGGATTTAAGAACTAGGTTTGATGAGTGTGAACTGTAAAGGAGCTTCCAAAACCCTAAAATCTTCATTGAACTTGGTTTCCCAAGTGGTTTTTGAAGAGTTGACTTTGACAAGATATGGGACCACAGGGGACCAAGTGGACCCAGGTTAGGTCAAGAGGAAAGAGTTTAGCAACCAATGATAGATTCGACCTAAACAACGAGGAGAAGGGGATCAAAGATGTGATTTTCACTCAAAGGTGCAAAATGATCCCTATGAGGAACTAGCCTAGGGAAACTTAGGGCAAAAACCAATCTCGAAGCTAGGGCTTGGGATATCTCACAACCCCACTGTCGAAATTCCCTCAAATTTGGAGGAGGCCTAGGAGAGACACCAGCACAGTGGAGGCCAAGAGATCGAAGTTTTTCTATAGGTGGTTCGTCGGGAAAATGATGCCCTAGGAGCCCTAATGTGGCTAGACCCAAAAATAAAAGAGAGGTGAAGAAAAATGGTTCTTTAAGTGATCACCTTATGGTAGACCAATGCCTAATCCTTTGGGGAGATTGGAGTCAAGAATAATATGAAGATGGACTTCGTTTCTAGGTCAAGGAGGCTTCAAGGACAATTTTTCTTGTCATTACGGCAAAGGAGAGTGACCTTAAAGCTTTTACACTTCGTTTTTCAAGGTAAGAAGGCTTGTCAAGATAAATTTATCCCTAGGAGGATTCGTTCAACATACATGGCCCATACATAGAGATATGTTATATAGAAACATAATTCCACAATTTCGCAGTAAATGCATGCAGCAACTAGCCCTAGTATAGCGAAAATCTCATCATCAATGTATGTGACAAAGTAAAAGAATAAATAGCATTAAATTTGTACTTACATGTAAGAGAATATATCCAACCACAAATAAACTTGCCAATCAAGAAGCTCCAAGATAAGAAAAGACAATCCATTTATCAAAATTCATCCATGCTCCAAAATTTCATCCACCAAGAAGGAATAGCAAAAATCTCAAGAGAGATATAAGTCCAAACCAAGTGATGATGAGAAATGAACTCTCATCATTTGTATTTATACACTCCTAGTGAGTTTGATTTAGCTAGTTAGCCTACATTAGCCCCTAAAATAAAAATAATGTGCAAATAACTAACTTTTGGTGACAAGCCCACCAAACTAGATCATAAACAAAATAACAAGCCTCTTAAGAGGTTGAATGATCAATAATACACATCGTTGGGCTCTCTAGGAAGCCTGATGAAGTCCATAAGTGCCATAATGATGAATAGGACTTCCAAAAGTGATTGACAAGAGGTTGGCCCCTTGTTCTCCACATAATAAACTCGTGGTGCTCTAAATGGGTGTGAGGGCACACAAGTGACCTTATGGGTCTCCATGTAAGTCGAAGATGCTTGTAGACCATCTGTAAGGGCTTTAATGATGGTATAAGTGATGCCACATCAGCATACAAGTTTTGGGTCATCTGCCAAGTGCATGGTATAACTGTGGGGCTGGTTGGGCAATGGTGAACTAGGTGCATCTTCCTCGTCCAATAGGTGAATCACGAGAAATCTACGAACATCTCTGGGAATCCATGGAGTGTTGTCTACTGCTGTGGAGACCCATAGCTCTCAACACACACCCTACATGTACCAATGTAGCTCTCTGGGGGGTCAGGACCTCGTATAGGGAGATAAAACCCAAGATGGAGACCACCTACAATCCTGCATAAGATCCAATGCATCCCCTAGCCTTCCAGTACAACAAGTCATCAAGGAAATCGATTCAAAGAGCTTACAAACCATGGACAACAGGTGGGGACTTCATAATGGCATGCCCTTCCATAATGAGCTTTGGCATGTGCTAATGTCTCCAAGCTCCAAATGGGGTTAACCAAGTACCCTATTAGGTGGTTTCTAATTCTAAAGGAGATAGTATGTCCAAAGCACACCCTTTAAAAGGTGGTGGCATGTGATAAAGAGACGAATGGAGTAGGGAATGAAAAGGGGCATCCCTGGGCCACATGTTGGGGTACAAGGGTAGCTAGTAAAAGGGAAGCCCACACTTGGGTATATAATGTATAGGAGGGAGCAATCATGGTACATGACGTGCCCCGGCCTTGATTTTCCACCCTTCTTTATGTGCCTTTTGCCTTTTATGATTTTTCTTTAATTAACTGATCGGGGCTCAAGGGGTAAGAGCATGATGTGTGAGATATAGCAGTGGATACCCCCTTTAAGATAGGGTGGTTCATTGCCCACTAGGGGTTGGGACAATCATGGGTTCCTAAATGATAAAGGAGGTTCATCTAGAGCCTGTAGGAACCAAGGTGATGGCCATGACGATGGGGTAAAGCTCATGTATTGGCTTTTTCCCACATGCTAAACGTATTTGTCCCGGCCATCTTTTGCATTTTGTGGTACATTTTCCTATTGAATGTGGCCAATTATGCTTTTACTTTTCTTCTCAGCTGCATCAACCTTTGAGGCATCATTCCAGGCCCAACCCAAGGTGCGGGTAAGTGGAAGGGGAAAGCTAACCCTATGTGTACCCAGGTGAGAGAAATGATGAATGGGGTTATAATGAGTGGAAGGGGAGTAAAATATATGAATGAGGGAGCAGGGCCACGCAACCAAAATCGGGGTTTCCCATTTAATACCATCCCTAAAGCCCAAGGGTCAGTAAAAGAGATCCCACAGGACTAAAGTCCAAGGTTTACATCCAAAAGAGGTCTAGGGAACAAGAGCACAGACCTAGCCCATTCTTTCGGCCGAATCCCCCCATTAATCCATGCTCGCAAGTGTCCATGACAAGCAAACTACAATACTCAATTACCAAATGACAAGGCATACCTTTAGGTTCGGGAGGCCCACCTTCAAACATACGATCATGTCAGATCGGGTGAGGGACCACATGGCTGGCTCAGGTGGTGGAGAAATGGCACAACGAGCTATTTGGTGGCTACAAGGGGATGTTGGTTGCCAGCTGAGGACCATCTTCAAGAAAAAAAATTCTCTTAGAGATATCACACACAAAATGGTGGGTAACAAAGCCAAGGTCCTAGCTGTGAAAATTGAAAACAATCTAAGCTCATTCACATTTGACATGCTTGCATATCCAAGGTCTAAAGTTGAAGTCAAAGCTAAGCCTAGCATCCAAATTGACCCTGCCTTGCAGGGCTTTGCCCAAAAATTTGATAAAGTTATTGTTACCACATAAACTAGCAGGAGTCCTATAGGGGAACCTAAAGGGACAACTACTAGGGCACAACAACAATATGGGACAAAGGCCCAGTGTCACCACAACCTATGTTCCCTTCTCTTCTAGGATTTTCACCGACAAGAGGAGTCCCAGTGTCCCTCAGTTGTGATAGATATTCCTAGGATAAGTTTGAAGTGAGGCAAGGTGGCTCATTCAGTGGAAAGGCTCAATAAATATGCAAGCTTTGGGAGAAGCTAGAAAGGATTTCCATGAAAAACCCCTTGTAATAGATTAGCTGCATAGGACCCAGGGTTGATATATATGCCAATGTATGGGTTCATCCAAGGTCAGGGTAGTTAAGAGAAAAGGCTTTGTACCATGTATTTCAATTAGTTAAGCATAAGCCTTCAAGAAATCCCCAAGTCAAGGCAACTTCAAGGGTTCCCCCCTCGTACGAAGACTAGGGCATCAAATATTTTGAAATTCAACCATGAGAATGGCCCCAAAACTAGAGGATACCTAAGAGAAACACCAACGCAGGAAGACTGTCAAATTAGTTTTGAGAGATCTCACTCCTAAAGGATTTTGCACCAAGCCCTAGAGGGGCTACCTATTCTTTAAAGGACAAAGAATGAGGAGGGAGGAAAGAAGGCAAAACAAAGACGTTTTATTAAGTGATATGATCATCAAGGATTGCTAGATCAGTGTTTGGCCATTGGGAAGCTAGGAGTCATGAAAGATTTAAATAAGACACTTCGCTCTTCAAGGAGACCTAGAAGTAGCTTCGCTAGCCTTAATGAAGCAGCCACACAACACTTCTAGATATTTATACTTTGTTGGCAATTATAAATGGAGTTTCAAGGAATATAGAGTACATTTTTACCCCTAGGAACATTCATTCATTCGTTATCCATGAGTAACACATGCAAAATTCACAATAGCTTCAACGTTCCACCAAAATTTCATTGATTAGGGCATATTAAAACCATGAGACAAATTCCATGCATTAGACATTCATCAAAATTCAGAAATATAGCATTAAACATCACTTACAAGACAACGAAGAACATATCTATCCATCATAATGCCAAAGAGAAGCTCCAAGAGAGATAACGAAAATATCCAAATATCAAAATTCATTCAAATTACTCCAAAACATTCCACAATTGCAGGTTTGAATTCCTCTAAAGAGGCTAGCAAAAATTCCAAGTGATGATGAGGAATACAGATGAGGTCTCATCAATTTATATGAGCCTCTTACAAATTCAAATGGTCTAATTTGCCTAACAAACCCCTAAAATGACTCTAACGTGCAAAATAACAATAAAATTGGTGACAAGCCCACCAAATAGCTTAAAAGTACTCAACAAGCCTTCCTAATGAGGCCGAAAAGATAGAAAAATGGTGAAAAGGGGCCGTTGAAAGGCCTAGATAAGTCTTGAATGTGTCAAATCAAAGGGGAGGGCTCTCAAACTAATGACCAAGGGGTTGGCCCCTTGGTTTCCAAGCAAAACATTTGTGGTGCTCCCAAGTGACTATGGGGGCACAGTGAATGGTCTCATGGGTCTCTAACTAGATCAAACATGTCGATACTCCATCCATAAGGTCAACAATGATGATACAAACCCTCCCATGTCTCCCTAGGTGAGACAAACCCCCATCTAGGCTCTAGATCAACTGCCAAGTGTCTGGAACAAGTAAGTGGCCAGTTGGGCAATGTGGTCCAAATGCATCATCATCTCTGCATGAGTGGGGCACGACCAAACCAAATGTGGTGTTGAAGAATCCCATGGTGTGGTAATCAACACTCTGCTATGGAGGAGGCCCATGGCTCTCAACGCTCGCCCCACAAGTGCCATCATGACCCTCTGGAGCACTTGGATCTCGTATAGGAAGGCCAAACCCAAGGCGAAGACCCACCTGCAATCTTGTATAAGATCCAATGCGTCTCCTCACCTTCTAGTACAACAATTCACTAGTGCATTCAAGTAGGTAAGCTTACAAATCAGGGATACCAGTGGACACTTCATAGTGGCATGCCCTTCCATAATGGGCTTTAGAATGTATAGGTGTCCCCAGGCTCAAGAGGGAGGTTAATAAAGGAGCCTATTAGGTGGTTTCAACCTCTAAGGGAGTGACAAGTCCATAGTACATCCGTCCAACGGCCACTGACATGTGAAATAATGGTGGAACGAAGTGGGGTAGCAGGGGAAGGCTCCAAGCCACATGACATGGTACAAGGGTAGCTATAATGAAGGAATCCCACACATGGGTGTATAGATGTGGGAGGGAGAAATCGCGGTACATGAGTTACCCCAGCCTTTGTTTTTCCACCCTTCTTCATATGCGTTTTGCCTTTTATTGATTTTTCGTCCCTTAACTGCTCGGGGCTCGAAGGAATGAGAGCATGATATGTATGATATAGAAGTCAATACCCCCTTAAGGTTGGGCTATTCACCGCCCACCAGGGGTTGGGACAATCATGGGTTCCTTAACGATGCAGGGGGCTCACATAAGGGGCCCTAGGAACTAAGGTGATGACCATAATGATAAGGGGTAGAGCTCATGTTTGGTTTTTGCCTGCACGCTAAATTTTTATGTCTCGACCATCTTTTGCATTTTATGGTACATTTCTTGTTGTAAGTGACCAAATTGTGCTTTTAACTTTCTTTTTAGCTGCATCAACCTCCGGGGCATCGTTCCAGGCCCGACCCAAAGTGTGGACAAGGGGAGGGGGAGGCTAGCTCCTTGTGGACCCAATGGACAAATGTGTACCCGGATGGAAAAAGTGTGAATGGGGATTATAATGAGCGAAGGGAGTGATGTATATGATGTCGGGAAGCGGGACCATGCAATCGGGGTTTCCCATGTAGTGCCACTACTAAAGCTAGTGGCCAATAAAGGAGATCCCACGAGACTAGAATACAACACTAACCATCAAATTGGACAAGGGGACAAGAGTACAGACCAAGCCCACTCTTTCCACCGAATCCCCCTCTAATCCATGTCCAGATGTGTCCATGATAAGTAAGAAAAAATACCCAATTACATAATGAAAGGCCATACTTTTAGGGTTGGAAGGCCCATCTTCAAACATATGATCATAACAAACGGGCAAGGGCACATAATGGCTAGCTCGGGTGGCAGAGATGGCGGCAAATCGAGCTATCTGATGGCTGTAAGGTGTTGTTGGCTACGGGCTGAAGACAATCTAGGACAAAAAATTCTCCTATGGGTGTCACCCGCTGGTGGTGGGTAGCAGTTACCATGGAGCTAATGCAAGGATAGGTGGCAATGATGAACAAACTCACAGTCTTGGAAAGGAAAAGGGGATCCAAGCAAAATTTCCCTCTTAAACCACAATTTAATAAGGAGAAGCCTCCTAAGAAAAATCCTTATAATGGGAATAATGTCTAACAACAAAGTGTGCTCAATACACTAGCCCCAACTAATGTGGTTAGTCAAGAGGGAGTTTCTTGGTGTCAAACATGTAATGAATTCCATAGTCAAGAAGAGTACCCTTATAATCAAATGGAGGAAGAAGAAACCCTGGAGCATCTAAATATGATAAATGATAAAGCTCCATTTCATACTTTGCTTGGTGATTCATTCTTTCCTTCTCAACAACAGCATGAAGAAACCACCGAAGAACCTAGTAGTGATCATGATAAGTCAATCATGGCTATTGAAGAAGGAGATAGGTTCAAAGGTTGCATTACTCTAGGAAGAATAATCAACAAAACCACCCTCAAGCAAGTAGTAGCAATAGTAAAATCCTTCAAAAGAGTGTTACACCACTAGTACCTCCTAAGAACATCCCTTAAACCAATACATCTAATTCAAACAATGTGTCTCTAGATGTGGACTTAGGAAGTGTTTTGGCAAAGATGAATGTGTAAGTGCCTCTTTTAGAGTTGGCCAAACATGAACCCTGGAGAGGGAAAGTTAAAAAGATGCCTAACCTTGAAAAAGAATCTGAGGACCCTCCTGTGATACTTCAAAATATGTACAATGATCGAAGAAATGGAGGGCATGCACCCTTCCTATTATCTCTAGTGGTAAACAATTTAGTATTGCACAATTGTATGCTTGACTTTGGTGCCTCGGCAAATGTAATGCCTTTAAGAGTCATGAACCATTGGGAAATGCAAATCACTAGGCCATATAGGAATGTGTGTGATTTTGACTCAAAGTCCATCCCTATTGATGGTCTGATGAAGGATGTTAAAATTCCATTGGCTACTAACAAGGCCATTTCCAAGCTAATGGATATTGTAGTCATTGATGTTTTAGATGCTTGGGGTATGCTTTTGTTGAGAAAGTGGTGTGTCTCTATAGGTGGGAAATTATAGATGGATATATCATATGCTACCATACCCACCGTGGATGGGAAACCATTCATTTTGTATAGAGATCCCCACATGTCCAAGCATGTTGAATATGTGGAACCTTTCCCTTTCCCAAATGTTGATTTGGGGTAGCATCGGATGTGCTCTAGCCATGAAAATTGGTGGAGAGGATAAAGCACATGAGATCTCCGAAACCTAAAAATCGTTTTGGAAAAATCCATCCAGATGAAGAGTTACTAAAATAATTAATATTTTTAATGAGGACTAGGGATGAACTTACTTTCCGTATCACAACTTCAAAGCAAGGGCTATGATGTTTTCTTCATCAAGGAGAAAGTGTATGTCAAACACCCAAGCTGGAAAAAGAAAGTGCAGATCGGAATCAGGAGTAACAGGTTGTACAGGTTACAGCTAGAATCACCAATGGCACTGATAGGCAATCATGGGGACAAGGATCTGAATGAACTATGGCATAGACGAATGGGACATTTGCACCATGGGGCTCTGAGAATCCTCAAGAAAACTGTAACAGGAGTTCCAGATCTTAGTACAGAAAGAGATGATGTATGCAAAGGATGTGCTCTGGGCAAGTATGCCAAAGCAACATTTCCTAGAAGTAAAAACAGGGCCAAGAGTGTACTAGGATTGATACACTCAGATATCTGCAGACCAATGTCCACTAAAGCTCTTAGTGGTGCTGAATACTTCATCACCTTCATCGATGACCACTCCAGGAAAACTTGGATTTATTTTCTGAAAACCAAGGATGAGGTTTTCTGTCGATTCAAAGAGTTCAAGGCTCTGGTGGAGAATCTGACTAGAAAGAAAATAAAAGTTTTGCGCTCAGATAATGGTGGAGAATATGTCGACAAGGACTTCACAGACTTTTGCGCTAGGGAGGGCATCAGAAGAGAGTGGACAGCTCTGTACAATCCGGAGCAAAATGGAGTAGCAGAAAGGAAGAACCGGACTATCGTGGAAGCAGCCAGGGCCATGATGTATGATCAGGATATGCCAAAATTCCTGTGGGCAAAAGCATGCAACACGACAGTCTATGTTCAGAATAGAACTCCTCATCGGGCATTGGGAAAAATTACTCCAAAGAAAGTCTTCACAGGGAAGACACCTGAAGTTGTCATTTCAGGATATTTGAGAGCTTAGCATATTGCCGCATAACCGAGGAAAAGAGGAAGAAGCTAGATCAAACTACAGAGAAAGGATATCTAGTGGGATATAGCGAGAACGCTAAGGCATACAGAATCTATCTTCCATGGAGCAGGAAGGTAGTAGTTCGACGAGATGTGAAGTTCATGGAGGATAGGGCCTTCAGAAAATCTCGAGAAATGCCTTCCGAAGAGCAGTCAAAAGATGAGTCGTTGGTCAAACCACTTCAACCACAGAAGCCAAGAGTTCTCCTTCAGAACAAGAAGAATCACAAGAAGAGGAGGAGCTGACAGATGCCCCTGCTACCAGGGGAAGAACAAGTCGGGAACTCTGACAGATTCTGCGGGATGCAGAAAATTTCATCAAAGCACCAAGGAACAATAAGAGAGAGCAAAGACAGCCAGATAGATATCAAGCCTTAGTAGCTTAGGATGGAGAACCTTCCAGTTTTTAGGAAGCCGCTCAACATCAAGTTTGGATGGATGCAATGGTGGAAGAGTACAACTCTATAATGGTGAACGATGTCTAGGAGGTACTGCCGAGGCCTCAAGAGAGATCGGTGGTAGTTTCGAGATGGATCTACAAGATTAAATATGTTGCAGACAGCAGTGTGGAAAAATACAAAGCCAAGTTTGTGGCTAAGGGATATGCTCAGAAGGAAGGAATTGACTACAAAGAGACCTTCGCCCCAGTGGCCAAGTATACATCTATTAGAACCATGATATCTCTTGCAGCACAGATGGAATGGGAGATTCATCAGATGGATGTCAAAACGGCATTCCTGGACAGGGTGATAGAAGAGGAGGTAGACATTGAACAGCCAGAACGCTTTGAGACACATGAGAAGAAGTCTCATGTATGCAGATTAAAGAAAGCCTTGTATGGGCTGAAACAGGCACCTAGAGCGCGGTATGGTCAAATTGATGGCTACCTGCAGAAGATGGGGTTTGTCAAGAGTGATGCATATCCAAATCTCTACTATCTGGTTGTACAGAATGAGCCTTTAATCCTAGTATTATATGTGGATGATCTCTTCCTGACAGGATCATCCAGGCTCATCAGGGACTGCAAAAAGAATCTAGCCACAGAATTCGACATGAAGGATTTGGGATAGATGCATTATTTCCTGGGGTTGGAAGTTTGGCAGCAAAAGGGGGAGATCTTCCTTGGACAAGGGAGATATGCTACAAAAATTCTGAAGAGATTCAGGATGCAGGATTGTAGACCCATGGCTACTCCAATGATCACCAACTGGAAGAAAATTGATGCATCAAAAGACAAGGATGTTGATCCCACCTTATATAGGCAGCTCATAGGGTCCCTGATGTATCTGGTCAATACCAGGCCAAACATTTGTTACGCTGTCAAGACCCTCAGTCAGTTCATGGTGGAACCGAAGAGGGTGCACTAGGCAACAACGAAACATGTTCTCAGATATATACAGGGAACAGTCGATTATGGACTCTTGTACACCAGGAGTAAGGATATCAGATTGAGTGGATTTACTGATGCAGATTGGGCTAGAAGTTCAGTGGATCGGAAAAGTACCTCTAGGAACTGTTTCAACATTGGATTGGGAATGACCTCCTGGTGCAGTAGGAAACAAAAATCCGTAGCTTTGAGCTCAGCTGAAGCAGAATATATGGCCACAAGCACAGCTTCATGCGAAGCCATATGGCTTAGAAAACTGCTTGTGAACCTATTCAAAAGAAAGATGGAGGCAACCAGGATCATGTGTGATAATCAGAGTTGCATCAAGCTCTCTGAGAATCCAGTATTTCACGATCGGTCCAAGCACATTGATATTCGGTGTCACTTTGTCAGAGACAGTGTCCAACGAGGAGTTTACAATTGAGCTACACTCCTACAGGAGAACAGGTGGCAGACATCCTTACCAAGGCCCTTGGAAGAACCAAGTTTGATTATTTCAGGGAGAAGATGGGGATGATAAAGAATCCATTTCAGTAGCAGAAATGGGTATGATGTTGCAGTGCAGTAGCACGATGCAACATGATGAGAAGGGGTTGCAGTGCAGATGCAGTGTTGGGAAGAAGGACCAGTAGCAGCGCGGATGCAAAGGGAGTTGCAGTGCAAATGTAGTGTTGGGAAGAAGGACCAGTAGCAGCACGGATGCAAAGGGAGTTGCAATGCAGATGCAGTGTTGGGAAGAAGGACCAGCAGCAGCATGGATGCAGAGGGAGTTGCAGTATAGATGTAGCAGTGGCAGTGATAGAGCCATGGGCAGCAGTACAGGATGTAGCAGTGCAAAGGATGTTGGGCAGGGAGGCCTAGGTTCGGCACAGGTACTAGTGCCATATAATCGGAGTGATGCTCAGTGTGGAGTATTATTAGAGCATAGTCCTTGCTAAGAGAGAGTGTTGATTTGGGGTAGCATCGAATGTGCTCTAGCCATAAAAAATGGTGGAGAGGCTAAAGCACATGAGATCTCCAAAACCCAAAAATCGTTTTGGAAAAATCCATTCGGATTTGAAATGTTATTAAAATAATTAATATTTTTAATGAGTTCCTAAGTCTAAACATAGGGAAATAAAAATATTAATGGGTATTAATAAAGATAAGGATGAGAATCTTCCAAAAGATAAGGATCATGTCTATTTTAATCTTAGCCGTTGATTAGGGACTTAATCTTGGCCATTGATTCATCAACAGGAAAAGTATAAAAGGGGACTTGAGGATCAGTTGGAGATACACAAAGGGAGACCAGTCAGTTCGATTTCTAGAGCGAGGCTTGTTGAGAAATTCGAACTAGAAAACTGGATTGCAGCGAGAAGTAGCTAGTACGGGACAGAGAGGCAGGAACAGTACCAGAAGATTAGCGCAGAGATCAAAGAGGTAGACGCAAAGCCTCTCAGGCAGACACAAAGGCAGCAGGACTGCGCAGTCACTGGAGGACCTGCGTGGGTGACGCAGAGAGGCTCAGTGCTGACGCAGAGAGGTAAGGGCTGACGCAGAGGGTCTGGGCGCTGCACAGAGGCCAGCAAGTCTGACGCTGAGTCTGGGGGAGGTGCTGGAGAATTTATCTTTGTTGGGTGAGCCAGTTTGGCACCCAGTTGTACTCAAGAAAAGCTAATTAATGAAATCCTCTTCTGCTGCACTGGTTTTCCCACATTGGGTTTTTCTGGGGACTTTTGTCCAAAAATAACTGTGTTGATGTGTTTGTTTTTTGTGCATGTATTTGCTTTTGTTCTATGGTCTGATATCTGCAGTAGAGTTTATTTTAATATTTATTGAAGCGAATTCGTAAATAACTTATTGAAGAATAAGTAGGAAAAATAAATCAGTTGCTGCAGTAATAGAATTTTCACACCAAAGCATCCTGGTAAAGCTAAGGCTGATACACATCCCAAAGATTTGCACACATAACAAAAATACTTTGAGCCAAAGATCCTTGAAAGACCCAAATAGGTTGAGTCATCATCAGGAAATGTTTATCAAATTAAATCAATGCCTTCAAACAAGAATAAGAAACAGACACCCCAAAACATTAGAAAGAAACAATGGGTTCAAAAACAAGGTAAGGATTTTCAAGTTGGTGATTTGGCCCTTGTTGATGACAACCCATATCCTTTCATGCCCACAACAAAGTACAGGTATGTTATTTTTACATTGCAAAACTTGATGGTGAGTTGTTGTCCTCTCCTATGGGAGGCAAGCACCTTACCTTGTTTGATGGAACATGGCGCATTTACTTATAGATAGTTGCAATGAGTTCATGTGTTTGCATTATTGTGTGTGCATCCTACTTTATTCATCATTCATGCTAATGTGTTTTTCACACTATATTAGATCACATTTAGTTAACTTTTCTTTCTAGTATTTATTTTATATTTCCTATAACCGCAAGGGTGACGATTAACACCCTACTCACGTGCTATCAACAAGTTGGGTTGAGTGTACAGGCAACAAGTCTGCAAGCCCACGGATTGTTGGGGTTCTCATGCACTCCTTGAACGAGCATATGGATCATGTGCTATACGGTGAGCACATGTCCCGGAGATGGAGCCAAATGTTACCCACTAAAAAGTCAGTAACCCCATAGGAGAAATTTTTTCTCCTTTGAACAACCAGCCAGCCAACCAATAGCCCTACATTGTTCAGCACATGAGGATATGCCATATTCCTCTACCATTTGCATCGATCAAATACCTCTCACGATTCGACATTCCTCTTAAAGGAAGGTGGGTCACCATTCAACAGGTACTTTAACCATTTTGTAATCATGTGCTTTTACATAATGTTTTGGGCATTCTAAAATGGATTAAAATTATTCTCTCACTTTACTAGGGAGGTTATTTTTTTACCCTCGTCCAGTGGGACCTCCTTTGGGGCTTTAGGTTTATAGGAGGGTCACTACTTGGGGGACTTGGGTAGATGTAGCATGTCCATGATTTTTCCATACTTACCATTTTCCACCATTCTCCAAATTTCATATCCATTCTTTGGGCTTCTAGTCATTGGTTAATTGGGATTGGTTCACTTATATCCTCATCCTTGACTCTGGGCTAGAAACTTTGCCCTTGAGGTTGATGTCGCTAAAAGAACGTTAAAGCCACAATGAAAGAAAAAGAAAGTTAAAATACAAAAGATGGTAAGGACATTAATTAGTGCATAGGAAAAAGCCTAGCATGAGATCTACTCCCCTCATAAGCTATCACCCGATTCCTGAGCACTTGATGCTCTATCACATAATAAACGAACCCTTGCATGTCCCAACCTTGATGAGCAAGAAACTGAATCATCATTAAGAGGAAAATAAATGTTAAATCATCAAAAGAAAGCTTGAACTCCTAAGCTATGCTCCCTATAAAAGCTTTATTAAAAATAAGTAAAAGTCGCACCAGAGGGGTGGAAAATGCAGGCCGAGGAAAGGGGTAACCCATGCCTCCATGATTGCTCACTCAGATCTATACACTCAGGATGAGGGACCTCGATTAGCTGGTCCCATGACCATGGCATCTCGCCTTGAATTCCTTCCCCTCCATTGCCACTATTATCACAGGCACCTATAGATTGAAGGGCTGACCTAGGACATGTAACCTCCCCTGAGGGAATGGAAACACCTTATAGGGTTGACCATCTAGCGATCCCTAACACAGGTAGGGAACAATTTTACGGGACTTGGTCTAGTTACATATTTGAAAGTCATCATAGTTTGAAGTGTTATTATGCCCTTAACAAGTATGGTCCACTATGATGCATCCATGGTAATTGTCCCTAATGATCGATGTCTTTCACTTGATCTTGAGATGGTTTTTCCAAGTGGTTCTTCACACAATAGCAAAGGCATTTGAGGGCACATTATATCACTCCACTACGCAGCATGCCCATGTCATTTTAGACTTTCAGGAGAGCAACGATGATCTTGCAAATGCAGTGTTTCCCCTCTAGAGTAGAGTGTTGGGAACTTTGATGATTCTAATTGATGATTGACACCTTAGAGCAGCCCTAAAGGCTGAAACGTTGAGCCCATCTTGCTTAGTGTTGGATATTTTTGATGTTGTACCCAGTGGACCCAGCATGCCCCCAGGATGGCATTGACACTGTTTGATGGGCATTGCTTGATCTAGAGTCCATATGATGATGGTCATCCCTAGGATGACAAAGGATGCCTTGTACTCAAACTTGGAGCCCCAATGCTAGAGAGAGATGGTGCCACATCACCTATGTTGCACAAAACATTGAAACGTTTTGGAGTTTCCAAAATGGGTACGTCTAGAAACGTCACCTCCCAACAATGGAAACGTTGACCAAAACATCATGTGTATGTGTGTATATATATATTAATAATAAGTGAATAACACATTATCTTGCAATTGGGACCCACAAATAAGCTAGCTCCGTGTGGGGCAATGTTATTGGAACCGAACCAGTGATCAAACTAGAAAACCCTTTGGACCAGGAATTGGTCGGAATAGGACCCGAACAAGTAAAAACATCGGACCAAAAAACCGGTCGACAAAAAACACATAAAATATTTAAATTTTAAAGAAAAACATATATATTCATGTACATCCGTAGGAATCCAAACCATTTAGACACAAATAAGCGAAATTTATCATTTATATAGCATGTAAGGGTGCACATAACCAAAATAGCATCGAGTGCAATCCATCTTTGAACCAAAAATACATCAACAAATAGGCTCTAGATGGCCTCTAGCATCCAAAAAAAATCATGTTACAACAAATACCTACATATCATCAAAATCATGCCCTGTATTGGGATCTTTATCATCAATATCACTCTCTAAGCATTAAAATAAGATATAAAAGACGTAGCATGTCAAGTTAAGATTTTGTTTGAGGGATGGGTACATTTTTAGTAGGGTCATGATAGAGGAGTTCGACAACCAATGCCACTAACATCAAGGTACATAGAGGGCTTGGTGCTCTTGATTAAATACTAGTTCCATACCCTTGTACATGACAAAATCCAATGGAAACGTTGCAATCCCTCAATCCTGAAATTCTAAAAAATTTGTTAAGTCTACCGGATTTTGAGTGAGATCTAAAATTCTAATTTCTCCATATATAATCCCAAATGAGGTCGGAACCACTCTCAAACATCCTAAGTCATTTCATGGTAATGTTTAAAATTTAAGTAAAAGGATGAAACTGGAAGATAAAGGAGAATGTTGCTTTTAAGTTTTAACATTACCATGAATTGCATAGCAATCTTAGGGCCATAAGCTTGAATATTAGGTGGCACCACTAAAAAATTCTTGTTTTCTTTATAAAAATATTGCATTTGGAACATTTTTGGTCCCGCAAAATGCCTAAAAAGGGCCAAAACGTTGGGTTTCATGTTGCATGGCATCCCCAAATCGTGGGACATCGTACAGTACGTCATCCAATGTTTCGACTGTGTTTTGGCCACATTTCACCATTTTAGGTACCGGTACAACCCCAAACACCGGGTTCCTTGACGTTTTATGCAACATAGCACAACACCTATCTAGCCCTTGAGAGGGTCATGTAGGGAACCCAGAACATTGTTTTGACATGTGGAGGCATTTTGAGGCACTTATGGAGGTCTCCCATCAAGATTTGGAGTTGATTATGATGGTGGCACATCTCACTAGCCCATTCCATGCACTTTATTAGCATTTATGGCCAAAAATGGCAAGACATCATGCTTATGGAGGATATTGGCCCACACACGTCGGCTTTTATGGAATTATTTTGTTGTATTTCGCTATAAGGTTGGCATGTAACCCCCTTTTCTTGTCAAACACTCAAAACCAAACATGTGTAGGGGCTTGTAGGCTAATTTTATTTTTTAAAAGTGAGGGATAGACTTCATATAAATAGAGAATCCCTCGCTATTATTCATCATTACACTTGAGATTTTGGCTCTCACTTCGAGGGCACAATTTAGCTTTGTCTTTTTCGCCACTTGTGGAAAAGTGATTTCTATGGAGCATTTGCTATTGGAGGTTGGCTTTTGTATTGGAGATGTCTTTTTGGGATTGAAAAAAGGTCTTCTCTTGGAATAAATTGTAAGTTTATTGCTGATTTTCTGTTATTTTGCATGTGAATGAATTAATGCTAGTGTTTCTTACTGATCCATGACTAAAAGCATATTATTTGTTGGAAATCTTAGTTCAATTTTACATGTTAAATATCTCTTCCTTGAAATCTATAGAAAAACTCCTAGTGTGCATCTTCTATTTAATTTCTCCCCTCACAAAATAGATACTTACGGTTTTGTAAAGTGAAAAATAGATTTCCCCCCTTACTCCAACCATTTGTCTCTTCTCTTTAAATTTTTACCTAAGACTCCACCACCCAAGTAGGATTAGATATTGATAACATTTGTGTTGATAAAAAATGTTCAAAAACCTAAATATTTTTCCTTCTTTATTTAGTCATTAGAGAAATTTTGAGGTCTAAAATGGGCCTCAAAACAAAAATGTACAACCAAAATCAACTTTATAAGAACCAATAGGATTCAAGATGATGATGTCAACCATGGGAGATAATTCACCATTTTTGGAGTAGAAAAGTAAAAAAGATTAAAAAAATAAAAAAAATCAACTCATATTTTCAACTTATCTCCATATGGTTTTAATTCCTCATCCAAGGAGTATCCATCTTGCATACTTTTGATGAACCCTGTTACACGAAAAAAGAGAAATACATGAAAAAGGTGATTGCAATCACGTTTTTTCATGTATTTCTCATTTTTCGTGTAGCAGGGTCCATCAAAAACATGCAACATAGGTACTACTTGGACGAGGAATTAAATTATGCATCCAATGAATGCTTCCACTCAAAATTTGAGTAAAACCGTAGGGAGATAACTTTAAAATACATGTTAAAAAATAGTTTTTTCTTTTTTCCCTCTAAAATTTGATGATGTAATCTAGACTTATTTTATTATTTCCACTATTATTTTATAATATTCCTTAGGAGGCCCAATTTAGACCTCAAAATTTCTCTAGTGCCTACGCTTTTTAAGCCAAGCCGCTAGGGTTTTTCTAGGGCTGAATCACTTATAGGACAATTTTAGGTGGATGTTTGTGGATGAAAATCTAGGGTTTGCCTCTATAAACCATTTAAACGCAAAATCTAGCTTTCATGGTGGTAAACCTTCCCTTAAGAGGGTTGACGCCATCATTCCTTGATCAATTTTGTGCCTTGGAAACCACAAAACCTAGCTAAGCTTCAAATTGAAGCCTATTTGAGGGTTTGCTCTATTGCTTTGTTGATCCAATCTTCAAGTGAACCCTTTCTTGAACTTCTATAGGTCTAAGTATTCATTTATCATTGCATATCAAGGAGCCCTAGCTTATAGAAGTATTTATCTAGTCTAGGTACATAATACATTGCTCCCTTACCAGGAAGAATTGATCCTTGTTCAACATATGGTATCTTTACCTAGCCTATTTGCATCACCTTGAACCTTGTACTTAGATTATCCTTATAGGTGAATATAGGGAAGCCTCCCTTGTGATGAAATTCCACTAAAGAGCAGGAGAAGAATCACTGAGGTGACAGTGCCAATATCCTTCATTGTTGCTGCAAGGTTTGGTCCTTGCCTTGTGAATGCTATCACAAGGCCTGCTAGATTTTGTGGCAACAAGGACTTAACACATGTCCTACAAGCCAGATCGGTTTAAGTGGACCTCAATAGGTTACTTTATCCTTTATGAACAAAAACCTCCCCTTTGTATTTTCTTTGTTTGCTGGAAGTCGAAATGATAGGATATAAGCTAAAAACAACCCACAAAGCTTAGGATAACGACCTTTAATCTTAATATGAGGATGGTAAAGATAAGGCAAAAAATAACTTGAGTAGGACAATTTTGGATTCAGTGACATTTTTTAATAAAGTGGAATAAAATAGTGTTGGCAATATAAACTTCTAGAAATTACAAATAAGTTATCTTTAAGTACTTTGAGAAGTACGAAGTACACTAATGGCACAAAAGTTCTGCACAATTGAGTTAAACTTAGTTGACTTTTTTCCTTAGAAAACTCCCTAGTTAATTCTGTTTAGAGTGAGAAAATATCCATTCGAAACACATCTTAACTAAACAGCTTGTGTGAAACGGTCTCGAGGCCAAAACAAAAGGGAAAACACTTTTTGAATTGGTGTAAGTGTCTAGAGCTCTTTACGTTAGGTGAGGCCTCACTATTGGTTGCCAACCCTTTTGAGTGAGGCTGAAACGTTACGAACATGAAACGAGTGGACTAAGAATTAGGTTAACTCTAACAAACGTATATGCTAAAGTCCCTTCTGGATGAAGCTATGTTCCTACGAAGATAAAAATTATTAAGCTGATTAAAAGAGTTACAAAATGGCAGTTTGTGACTGCTGAAGTGTCATTTTAGAGTATACTTGAAGACTGATACGACAAAAAAGGAAATACAAAGCCATTTCTTTTAATCTCTAAGGAGGTCCGCTATGGAAGCCCAGAGGCTGCTAGCCAAATGCACTTCCCTGTCATGATTCCTGGGATAAATTTTGAATTCAAGAAGATAAAAAGTATGTAGATAAAACAGTTTTCAACTCAGAGCAATATAAAGGTCTGTTAATTGAGCCAAGTGTGCCGCCTCATCTGATAGAAGCGTCTGCATTTGCTGCTGAAGTTCCAGCATCCACTCAGCCGACACCATCTTGTATAAGGTTGCTGGAGATCCCTGTACAACCTGTAAGACTGATCCAGGAAACAGCTAATGTCCATGCACTTCTTGATCCACTTCTCCATCTTCATTAAGGGCTTAAAAGGTTCTAGTTGATCTTGCGACTGTGTAGTGAATGAGTCAATCATTTCCCCCTTCTAATTCTTTCTGAAGCCAATGAAAAATATCGCCTGTGCCATTGTAATTCTCTCATATAGCTTGAAGAACACGATAACGAAGTGGAATAAATCTGATAATGTAATATTTAGGGATCTGATCTCAAAACAATCTAAAGGATCTAGATCAAAAGGGAGCAGAAGGTAGGAGATACCCAATATGAGCAATTTCCAGCATTATTGCCCATTAATCATGAAGTGATAACCCCAGGAGATGCCCAATATGAGCAACTCCAGGTGTGATTACCCATTAATAATGAAGTGATAATCCCCTGCCCCTACCTAAACCCTCTCCATCACCAATATGAGAAACTCCCAACTTGACTAATGGCACCCAATATTTAACCCTAATCCTCCACCCTGTCCCTGGCCCAAGAGCAAGTCCCTACATTACTTGCAATGTCAATCATCTAGTAGGAAGACGGGAAAACCAAAAGTTGTTTGGGTGAGGTTTGATGCCAAAGGTCCCTTGGAGTTCAGAATAGGAGACCAGGTTGGTGGTGAAGCTTCAATTGCATCAAAAAGGCCTTTTTGATGCCAAAAGTCCATTGGCGTTCAGAAAGGGGGGCCAGTTTCGTGGTGAAACTTTAATTGCATCAAGAAGGCCATCATGTGCTGCCTTGATACTCTCATATCGAATGGAGGTATGCTGGGATTCTTAGTGGATGGTGATGGTGCCACCCTTATTACATCCTTGCTAATAAACCAATTAATTATAGGGAACCCTCCAATCACAATTTATATGCGAGGCTGGATAGCTAGAGAATACGTACAAATAGACACCAACACAAGCTTAGATCTGTTGAGCTTGCCTCGGCTTCCCCCGTCCCCTGTCCCTCCCCCATCCCAAGTAAAGGCAACTGATTTACTCTCCTCTGCGTATAATCCTTGTTTCACTTACTGAAAATGGCACCTCTACTGATCACTCAACTTCCCATTCTCATCCCCATGTTGGGCATCTGGTTTCAATTCCCCTGCATATACACCCTACGACCCCTCTCCCAACCCGGCAAAGTAAGGCAACTAATTTGCACTACCCTGCTTATACTCGTTTCACTTACTGAAAATGGCACCTCTACTGATCACTCGGCTTCCCATTCCAATCCCCAAGTAGGGCATCTGATTTCAATTCCCCTGCGTAACGCTTCTTGTTCATCTACTGAAATTGGCACCTCTACTGAATACCAGGGAGTAAAAATGTTCTGTAGTTACCAATTTTATTAATAAGTACCAATTTATGCTAGCACTAATCAAGACTCTTGTAATATTAAGCCTGGAAGAGCAATCCCCCATATGTGTCCGACGAGGGGCATGCAGGAGAAAGGAATTGAAATTGAAAGGAGATGGGCACCTGGATTTCTGCTGCTGTAGGAAGAAGAACACTTAAAAGCTTTACGTCGAGTCGAGCTGCGCGCAATCCCAGACCACACGCCACGGTCAAGAAGCCACGCCCACGTACACGTCGGCATCTGGAACGCCAACTCCAATTTAACCCGCACGCCCATCCCCAAGGACAATGAGTTAACGTAGGCATGGTCACTCTCTCTGCTGTATTTGTTCTTATCCTGTATAAATCCCATCCAGTGCCCGCCTCTGCCTGCTTCCTCGTATTTGTTCTTATCCTGTATAAATCCCATCCAGTGCCTGCCTCTGCCTGCTTCCTCGTTATTCATTCTCTTTCCTCTACGTTATAGACTGACTTTTTCTATTTCTTTAATTTCTTATTTAAGAATTATCATACTGGAAGCGTGTCCATGATAGGTTATTAAATTTGAAGTTAGAGATTAAAACACAATTGAGGTCCTATTCAGCTATATTTATAAAATTAATGTGCGATGGTATTCAAATTTTTCTATTACATTTATAGAATTAAGGTCGGATGTTATTAGAAATTCATCCCATTTTTATAGACATGTATTTTTTACGAACTTTTTTATTGAATATGATATAGATTGATATTTTTTTTTATAGGGTGAGTTAAGATTTTTAATTTTAAAGTAAAGAAATGTTATAATGATTTTAAATTTAAAATTATTAAAATGGAAAGTTTTTCTCAACATAAACCACTTACCAATTATTTTAGGCAATAAGATTTCTTTTAAATAATGATTCTTATAGATTTATTTTAATTTTAAATATACTATTAGAGAGTAATTAATTTTTTTTAAATGTAAATTTAAAATTTGAAGAAAGGTTTTTATCTCAAGATATTTGATTTTTTTTTTGTTTTTGTGTAAGTTTGGTGGAACTACATTTTCATCATGTCTAATATATCACCTTGATAGAGGTAGGGAATTAAACTAGTGACTTCACATCAAAGAGTGCCTTAACAAAGAGGGAATTAAACCGGTGACTTCACATCAAAGAGTGCCTTAACAAAGAGGGAATTAAACCAGTGACTTCACATCAGAGAGCACCCAATCATAGTTTATACAAGACCCTTCACATCAAGAGTGCCTTAACAGAGCACCCAATCATAGTTTATACAAGACCCTGTGGACGAGATATGATTCCTCTCAGTACTTGGTAAATCTTGAGTTAATATGAATCACAATTCTTAATAATATTAATTACATTTATATAAATTTCAAATCTTTGTATATCAAAATATTCTCATTTTTAGTTTTACTATCACAATCATAATTAAATAGATGTAAACACGAATAGACATCAAAATTTTAAAAATAAAAAATAAAAATCATAATAATCAACTTAATTATAACTTTATTTAAATCACACACAAAAAGAAATATGTAACAAGTTTTTTAACCATGGAGATTCTTAACTTATACACTTTGTTACAATTTCATGTGCCAATACCATCCCTTTTTAATACCACATGAAACTATAACTTATTTTATAATCAAATTATTATATATATATATATATATATATATATATATACCGGTGTTCAAGATGGAAGGCCGGGCGGAATCAACTTGGATTCTTCTTTACCTATTGATCAGTGATTGCCAGTTGTTTGTGGAAAGCGCTTTCAGACTCATTCCTCCATTCACTTTAATGGCTTTCTCTTTCCACGAGACTTATTCCTTCGCCCTTTCATCTTCTCATTACCCTACAGTGGAAACTTAGTTGGTGCTTTAAGGCTGCAATGAATTACCCTTCCCCAAAGCGAGGCTATATATATATTTATTTATTTATTTATTTTATATTATAGTGTTTTTTAATTAGATTGAAAAGCAAAAATGACATAACTATCTTTAACATAAATCTCAACCTTATACCCTAACTATGGCACAATTTAACTTATAGAGGAAATGGAATTTTTTCAACCAGAATTTGGCTATACAATTTCAAGCAAGAATATGACTTTTTGTTATTTAAAATACATTTTTAAATGCATTGGGCCACTTGAATTCTACATACTAAACAACTTAAATTCAAGTTTTTAAAAATCTCTACAGAAGGGGTGGCAGGAGCAGGAGGTGTTATCCTTTGCCCCGATGAACAAATAAAGACACAATATGCCTAGTTTTAGGACCTGCGATCTATGCGACGGGTAGGGCAACTCCACCGTGCGAAGTGCGTGCAAAATATGAAACGAAACGAGCCAAGAAACGAGTTTATAAGGTGTTGGGCGAGTTGAGGGGGCGGTCCCATGAGTTGGGTAGGCCGACCATCCTCTTGGGCGAAACAACACATGTTGAACGAGTCGGCTTGGGCGTTTGGTGTGGGTCGGCCGGGTGACACAACCCGCCACCCGCACGTATATATTGGAGGTCGTTTGGAGGCAAACGACCATCATTCGATCAACACGAGTTCGAATAAGGGGTTCTACAGTGTGTGGATGAGCCCGCACGATGGGCGGAACTCGGGTGTAAACTCGTTCAGAAAATTCGTTGGGACAATCGTTTGGGAAAGTCGTTCGGACATTCGTTTGGGAAAATCGTTCGTTCAAAAAAATCGTTCGGACAGTCGTTCGGGAAAGTCGTTCGGACAGTCATTCAGAAAAGTCGTTCAGGAAGGTCGTTCAGGCAGGTCGTTCAGGCAGAACTCGGGCGAGGTCGTGTGGCGACCCGGGTGAGGTCATTCGGGTGACCCGGGTGAAGTCGTGTGGCGACCCGGGTGAGGTTGTTCGGGCGAACCGGGTGAAGTCGTGTGGCGACTTGGGTGAAGGCGTGTGGCGACTCGGGTGAACAAAGTTGGGTGAACGGGTAGACGTGCGGACGGGCGGCCGGGCGAGGGCGTGTCGTGCACGCCGGAACGAAGAATCGTGCGAATGGGCGACCCGGGTAGGGCGCGCCGTGCACGACAAAACGGAGGAAACGGTGAAGTGTTGAGATTGTGAACGAAGGTGTGACTCGTGCGGAGGCGCCCGTGTGTGGCGACTTGGTTACGACGAGACACGCCCAAGTTGGGCAAACAACACGATCGTGCGACGAGGTGAACGAAGGGTTGGTGAGTCGTGCGGCGACCGTGCAGAGGCACCAACGAGCTAGGCAACCGAGTTTGCCGAAGTTTGAAAATTGGCTAAGTGTAAATTTGGGGTTTCCCAATATTTAACTTGTACTTTGTAAAAGTGAAGATTGTATAATATATTGATTCGGGCAGACTCATATTGCAAGGAGTTGCCCCTCCCCTTTATACTGTTGTGCATTTCTCTTATATAATGTTGTTATGTGAATGTTATGGGCTTTCACTTGTATAAAGGAACACACATTAGTAATACTTGGTTGCGAAACACAAACTAAGTAGGATAAGTGGAATGTTAGGCGTAGTCTACAATCGTAAGTATTGGTGAAAAGAAAACGATTGGTAGTGCCGCACCTTGCTATAAGCGGTTAAAAGACTACCGTAGGTGTAGGGGCGTGACACCTAGGGTCTGGGTGTAGCATCCAACAACCAAGCTAAATATTTAGTGTTATTGTAGGAATTGGAATTAGAATTAGCAAGGAAAATCTCCAAATTCTTAGTGTCGAAGATTTAATGATTATAATTCGACGGTTGTGGAAAGCAAGGGGGTCACAAAACTCTTATCTTCCTCCCTTTTTTCTTTTCTTTTTTTTTTTTAGGTGGTTCACGGACACCCACGGTCACTAAGTGGTCGCTACGTCCACGAAAATATCTGAGCTTGATCAAGGGTATCAAGCCCCGTGACTAATAGTTAGGCCTAACCCCAAGGGCTTTAGGGAGAATTGACCCTATGACCTCCCGAATGGCAAGACACTTATTTGACCAGTTGAGCTAACCCTTGGGGCTTCTCTTATCTTCCTCTTATATTATAGAGGATTGTTTTACAAACATTTCAATTTGGGAAAATTGAATTTTTTCATGTGTATAGACAACTGAATGCAAAAGTTGACTCATTGGCAAATAAAGGAACTACATTGGAACAAGGGCCCTTAGAATTGGTTCATAGGTTGATAATAAACTCACCTTTACCATGATTCTAATGAGTTGATTCTATGATTAAAATACTACACATAAAGGCTCTTATAGTTGAATAAACAATCAACATACAAAGAGGAAAACATCTAATTAGCTCATCATTCAAGCAATCGGATTTTGGCCCGCATTCCAACGCTCACAAGAAAGGAATGGTGGCCTTCATTAACTCTCTAGTCACGAAGATCAATGAAGGTGTACCCCTATCTATATCACCATAACATCTGGAGAAGGGATGAAGCAACATGTGCGCATAGGTGCCCACATGTTTAATTTCTCATTGTAGGAAGTGGCATACACATGCGAGGGGAACTTCGCCTCTCCTAAGAAATTCAATTCATCACAGAATAGAGTTGTTAGTATTCTCCCTTTTTATCAACAATCATTCCAAGGAATTAGTTGTGATTCAGGCATGGATTCGAAAGCTTTGAAAATTAATGCTCCAAGGTGGTGGCTTAGTGGTAGAAGAGGATATATGGCTCAGCGTTGTTCACTTTCGAACTCACTATGTGTGGTTGTTGATTGTTTACAATCATGAGCAATGGTGGTCATTGACTCTTGAAACTCGAAGCATGGTGCAGCAATGACCTTCCATGGTGGATTTAGGGACATCACTCCACGAGGACGAGCAAGAAAAAATGAATCAACTCTTGGAACGATTATTGGAGTCAGTGGAAGGGTTGTTAAACACCTTAAAGCAAAGGAGTTCTGTGGAGAAAAAGGAGATGAACACATATCAGTTGTTAATGTACATCAAATATGAATTATTGCAAAGCAAGATGGAAAAGTTCTAGGTTGAGATTCAAATTGAATTGGAAGATATGGACATTAGATTGGCAGAGGTTGAGGAAAGCTTTAGCACTGGAGAAAAGTTCACTTTGGAAGAGGTTGAGACCAGCGAAGGACCAGTGAAGAAAAAGGGCAGAAGTGATCGAGGGGCTGGAACAACAGAACAAGGATGGTGAACTTAGCTACAAGGAGAAGTCGATATTCTATTGCGCTTTGAAATATTTTTATGTTATGTAGGTATATGTTGTTATAGGAGTTTTTTGTAAAAAAATATATATGACATTTATTTAGAACAATTGGTAAAAATTGTCATAAGCATGGATTATCAATATTTTGGACTTTCGAAAGCAGTATAATTATGGAACACGGAGAATTATGTAAGGGTTTTGGCCCAAAAAAAAAACTCCACAAAAAATGCCTTGAAAAAGGCTATTTCATCCATTAGTTAGACTACATGCCCTAACTACTACTAAAAATATTATGTGAATATTTGGTGGAAGCTAAATCCATACCACCCGCCTATTAATTATTGATAAATTAAATAAATTAACATTTTGAAATCCTTATTCCAAGGTAAACATGCCTATCAATGTAATTGAATTCCTAATATTTCTTATATGTGTGTGTGCACTTGTCATTTTTCTTTGACATGTTTTATTTTATTATTTTAATGTGATATGCATAACATTGATTATATATAGCTAGATATTATTTTAAGTATTAAGTTTTTATATCAATGGAGGCAGGAGCGGGAGGGTTTATTCTTCGCCTTGATGAAAAAATTGAGTCTCAATATGCTTGGGGATTGGTCATTGTGTCCAATAATCAAGCATAATATCTAGCACTTTGGAAGGGCATGGAACTAGCACTAACCAAAAATATCCTTAAACTATCAGTGTTCGAAGATTCAATGACTAGTATATGCCAACTGTAAAAAATTAAGGAAATTCGAAGTCTAAACCATCCTCCCATTCTTCAAAAGATTATTTTACTATCAAGGAAGTTTGAACAACTTGAATTCTTTCATGTGAACAGGCACTTGAAATTAGTGGCAGGGATAATGGAAAAAAAAGGCAAAAGCAAGGAAAATTAGAACTAGAACAAAGTTTGATTCAATATTCACCCATACCTTAAATATGAACAAAAATCAAATTTGTTATATTAAAATCTCCAAAAGTCTCAGAAATAGAATAATGGTACAAGCATGCGCGATGGATACAACCCACATCTCATTTTCCGTATGGATCATAGCCTGTGAATCGAAGCATGTATGTCTTGAAATAAGGTGCACATTAATTCATCAGCTTTGGCGACTTAAGGCATTAAAAATATGTCTCAATCATATTAACATATGTCATTTCCAGAAAGCAAGCATCAATCATAAGTGGCATAGGAAGTTAACTTACCAGGGACAAGCAATGATGAGAAGATCCTCGACTCTATAGCTACATTCATTCTGCAATAGACTGAAGTTAATATTGGCGTCCCTCCATATTTCTTCATTTTCTTTCCACTGGTGTCAACAAGATCTCGATCTGGATATGGATGCCTCGAATCTCACTCGCACAAGTCAATGGTCTACATGGGGTTATTTAAGGAATGGTGTGGTTCATTAGCTCCACAGTATTCAGTTGTTACAAGTGGTCATTGGTGAACAATGGAGAATTGTTCTTTTGGTTCAATGTGCAGAGCGACTTATCTCTATAATGGCATACTTCCTTCTAGAATCGAAGATTGCCAAATCTAATCAGTTGATGGAGAGATTGTTGAAATCTGTTGGGGGATTATTGGAGATCATTCACCAGTAGAATGACATAGTGGAGCGGCAAACGACAATCATTTCAATTGTTATTGGAAACGAAGGAGGTGATGCAAAGGAGCATTTTGGAGAAATTTAAGGTTGAAGTTCACTGAGAGCTGGTGGCATTAGATCTAACAGTGATTGAACTAGAATTATTGAACAATATGGGTGATCTACATAACGTGGAGGCAGTTGGGACTAGCGCTGAGCTAGCAAGGAAGAAGCTTCGACGAACGCGGACCACTAGGAATTCAAGATAAATTTGGAGTGCAATGGGCTTAGTATCACTGTTCAAAATAGATAATCTCCCTACAAATTTTATTTTAATATGATGTTATGCAAATATATTTTTCTTAATATGATGTTATGCAAATATATTTTTCTATTAGGTTTTTTTAACTGAATTTCTAGTAGCCATGTTTTTAGAATTGGGGAAAAGATAGCCACAAGAACATAATTTCTAAAATTCATGAAATTTTGGAACATGAGGAATGTGGTAAGGGTATTAGCCCAAAATCCAGTTTTTTTTTCTAATATACAACTCTGATATCCATTCTTTAAAAAAAAATATTAAGTTCTTATATGTTTATTAATTAAATTTAAATATGAAATTATAAAATAAATAGTTGCGAATATGAATAATTATTTTAATTTATATGGTAAAATGGATATATATATATATATATATATATATATATATTTCACATCTCCATATATAAAAAATATACTTATTTCTTATTATATATTTACTAGTGCAACCATATAAATTAAATAATTGGTAAATGTCAATAGACATTAAATTATAATAAGCATCAAAACACTTATTTCATCATACATCTCAAGTTTCTAAAATTAAAAAAAAAATCATAAATTAAATTAAATTATAACTTTATTTAAAATTATTATTAATAATAATAAAAATGATTAATATATAAGTTAAACATATATATTTAAAAAAAAACATGTAAGAATATTCCTAACCATGGAGATTCACCCCACTTTATCACGAAGATTCTTAATATATTGGCCTAGATCCATCTTAACTTCAGATCTACCAAGAATCGATAGGGATCAAATCTCTCTATTGAGGTGCAAACCTCTTCTAAAGTGAAAAGATAATTGCTTCCTCTCGGTGCTTAGTCCATCCGAAGTTAAGATAGATCTAGGTGGGTTTAATTATCAGCCTTTAACTAGGCCACTTTAAAGAAGAATACCATGGGAAGAAACCATAACTTGAGACATTTATGTTTTTAAAATTTATTTTTAAGTTTTTTCTTATTTTGTTTTATGTTGACTAATTCAAAATGTTAAACAATACAACATCTTTACCAAACTGGGTTGGAGAGCGCCTCCCGATGCAACAAATGTAAAGCATTACAACATCTCTACCATACTGGGTTGGAGAACACCTCTCGACACAATAAATAAGCTTTGCTATAATACTATGGCTTATCAATACTACATGCCCAAAAAACCATAATTCATTTCATATGACCCTGGTTCATATGATATGATTTTTTTAATTAATGAGTTTAATTTAAAAAGGCAAAAAAAGACATAACTAATTTGAAAATAAATCTCAACCTTTAATTTGTATATATTGTTAAGATATTCTATGGAGTTAAAATTCCTACCATCCACCTAATAATTATTGATAATTAAATTAAAATTCTAGAAGGCCTATTCCAAGATAGGCAGGCCTATTCCAAGATAGGCATGCCTATGGACATGATTAATTAAAATTATTAAGTTTTGAAATGTTTATTGACTATATGTTATGAAATATCATAGTTAAGAATATAACTCGTTATTATTTAAATTTATTTTAATGTGATATGCATATTATGATTTTTTAAAATTGTTTGTAATTTTATTTATAGATACCATAGTACAATATAACAAATTGAATTGAATAGATTTATTATTTTTATTATTGTTTCAATTGAGTGATATTATGTTTTATTATTATCATTATTATCATTTTTTATTTAATACTTTATCTAACTCTATTACAACATCTCTATGCCTTTCGAAGTAGTGATGAGTTAACTATAATAAATTTTATTTTTTAAATAAGAGATTAAATTGTAATTAGAGATAATATTTGATTTTATGAATGAGATTAAGGTTATGTGCTACTTGTAAGTATCTGACCTTATTATAGGTAGTATGGATGATTACCGTAAGGGAGATTGCTTTTCTTGCGGATGTTATTAATACTTAAAACTATGTATGATTAACTGGCCAAAATCCAAAGGTACTTAATAAGAGCGAAATTCTCCCCATTTACAAACCATCTGGATCATTTTAAATGATGTGGTTTTCTTAAAAGTAATAAGTCAACATACATTTACCATGAGGTGTACATCAATTATTTTGTGTGGTGTTTAGTCCCAACCACGTTATAGTTGTCAGCCAAGTGCACATCAAAATATGCAAGGATTCAATTTCTAATTCTATCAAATGTAAATTGACATGAAAGAAAACTTAATCTAGGAAAGCTTTGGAAAATTAATCTAGAAAAGCATTACAAATTTAATTTAGGAAAGCATTGGAAATATAATTTATGAAAGTAAGTAAATCTAATCTATGAAAGCTAAGAACTTAATCTATGAAAGTATACAAACTTAATCTATGAAAGCATGTAAATCTAATCTATGAAAGTGATTAAAATCTAGTCTATAAAAGTCATTGAGTTCTAGTCTATGAACAAAGAAAGGAAAGAGTAAACATGTTTGGCAAAGGGGGGCCTCTAATGCTCAACAAGCACACTAGAAGTTGAAAATTAGAACATCATCATATATTAAGTGAAATTATCTTGGAGCAAGCTCCAAAAGATTGAAGTCTAGCTACAAATATATCTCTTCAAGTATTATAATTACGAATTCTAATTTTTTTCTCCCTTCCTCTCCTCTCAAATGGAGAAAGCACTCATATTTATATATGAGTTGCTTCGAGAAGAGGATAAGCATCTAATAAATTCAGATTCACTTTTCTCTCAAGTAGGTACAACCAATTTGCTAAAATTAAGAGATCATTATCTCTACAAATCCTCACATTTCTCTAATAGCTTTGATAGGGAACACTTATAAAAAATTCCACGATTATTCTTCATTGAATGTATTTGAATAATGATCTCAAATCTTCAAGAATTTGAAGAGAAAATTCGAATTTGAGGTTTAGAGGCCAAAAACAACTTTGTTGGAATCTTCAAATATGCCTACAAACATCATAAAACTTATCCAACTTTTAGATATAAATGAAAACATGTTATTTTTCTAATATTTAATCATAAATTCACTGAAAATACTAAAATAAATGCTTTAGAAAAATTAAGACTAAACCCATGTATGATCATGAAAATTCTCTTAATGTAAGGTTATGGAGCTGCGGAATATAATAAAAAATGAAGGAAAATGAAAGAATGAGAGAGTGAAAAATATGTCATTTTGGAGACTTAGCAATAGGTTCAAATCTCATTGGGAGGGGTTGATGGTGGGAGCCACCTTTGGGGGAATTAAACTATCTCAAGGAGCGTCCAAGTTCAACGATGCTTCACACAATCCTAGTGATAGTATTCCACTAGTGGACAAATTGTTCTTCTATCCAACATTAAAGCTAGCTCTAGCCTAAACTCAACCTAGTTTGATAATAATAAAAAAGTCAACATACATTTATACATAAGAACTAAGAATAATTATATTTATTTTAACTATTTATTGATAATAAAACTATAATAAATTTTATTATCTAAAAAAAGAAAAATGGAAAATATAAATTATTCCATCATTATTATTATTAACTATAATGTATACATTATTTTATCTTTATTAATAATTACAAAGTATAAATTCAATTTTCTTATTTATTTTTAAGAATTGAAAGGATCGATTAATCTTTATTTATATTTATTAATAATAAAATAATATATAGATTATTTGTTTTTAATAAGTTTAAAAAAAATTTAATTAAATAAAATATAATATAGTCAATAAAAAATATTTTTAAAATATTTTTTTAAGAAAATCTTACCTAAATTAAATATAATATAGTTAATGCATTTAAAATCTTAATAAGTTTGTTATTCATTGTGTTGAGAGGTGCTCTTTAACTCATAATAGTAGAGATGTTGTAATGTAATGTCATTTTGATTTAAATTACATAAAAATAAAAATTAATTATTATAGGCTCTCATCATTTCGCAGTGGATGGTATTCCAACTCATTCATATTTTATTATTATAATTATCAATAAAACAATTTAACTCAGTGAAATTATATAAAAGTAAAAATAAAATAAACATAAACATAAACATAAAATTAATAATTATAATTATAATTAATTACGAGCCTAGATCCATTTTAAGTTTGGATCCACCAAGCACCAAGAGGGATCAAATATATTTTCACTTTAAAAGAGGTTTGTATCTCAAAGGATTTGATTGCTCTCAGCACTTGGTAGATCCATAGTTAAGATGGATCTAGGCTAGTTTAATTATTAATTATAATTAATAATAATTATAATTATAGATATAACTATTAATTTTATATTTATATTTTTATGTATTTTCGACCCCGTTAAAATGTTTTAGTGATAAATATGATTATTAATTATTTTATTTTGACCTAGTAAAAATGTTTACAGGACATTATATTACATTACAACATCTATACCATATTGGGATAGAGAGTGTCTCTCAACATAATAATTAATAATTAAACCAACTTAGATTCATCCTAACTTTGGACCTACTAAGAGTCGAGAGGGATCAAATCTCTTGAGATGCAAACCTCTTTTAAAGTGAAAAGAGATTTGATCCCTCTTGGTGCTTGGTAGATTCGAAGTTAAGATGGATCTAAGTTAGTTACTTAGACCTTTGATTTTAAATTTTCATTATATATAATGTTCAATATAGGTAAATGTAAATATTGTTTTTAATTGTTACTAAAATAAATAAATAATTTTATTTATCTTGTATGTTTTTGGATTTCAACTTTGTCAATGACAATAGTGCATTATATGAATTTTGCATTTATTTATTAAATTCATGCCATTGAATTAAATATGTGTCAGTTTCCACGCTACCATGTATAAACTTTGGCTTTTCTAGTTTTAATCCCAACTTGATAGGGAGGAACGATCAGGATGGAGGCTCCTCGAATCTTTGTATGCAACGATTTTTGACAGCATTCCCCACTACCTTTCTCCACTACCAACATAGATGATAATTCTTGGGGTGTTGATTTATTTTTAGTATTCTTCACTATTCTCATTATACATTCTAAGATGTTGCTCAAACTTTGCAAATCTTGGATATGTAATCATTGGTTGTTTGAATCTATTACTAGAAATTTACAAATCCCATAATTAAGCTTGGAATCTTGAATTATAAACTACATACAATTACAATTCATTAGTAAGATATCTCATTTTTATTCATTTTTACCATTTACAAGTATAAAGTTGTTAAAGTCTTGGTAGTTATGTATCAACAATTCAATGATAATCATAAAGCTTGCAAAGATTGATCTAGATTGTATGGAGAAAGAAATGAAAGGTGAGAATATGAATGGAAACATGCACACAATAATATTGCAGGAGGACGATAATACAGTATAACCTAGATTATATTAATGAAAGAAATAAGAAAATACTATAAATTATAGAGCAACACAAACTAACTAGAATGGGGGTAGCTTATCTATGAAGAGAGAGGTGTCGACTATACTCATTTGCATGATGCCATTATAAGAGGATAAAAATGGATTTTTAACATGAAGTAATAACCCTAAGAGATAAATCCCTAACCATAGGAGACAAGTACCAAAAAGATTGTGGGCCCAATGGTAGTTAGTTGATATGTCATTTTTCTAGGGGTGCAACTTTTGCATACAAACTTCATTCGGGGCACATAGTATCTCATTGGAAATATCTAAATGAGAAGTACAAATTTTGGTGAGCATGCGACAACCCTAAGCCATCAAATGGCCAAAAAACTTCACGTATGGCCTCAAAAAGGCCCTAGAAGTTTAGGACTCGAAAAGTATAGCTAAAACTACTAGGATGGAGAACCATGTTGAGTTAGTCAAAGAGGTTGGTGGCCATTGATTTCCACCTAGATTAGCCATCCCCCTTAAGGAAGAAATTGCCCCCAATGCATCAATTTCCCTCATTAGATAGGGAAACTTTGGTTGAAAATGATTCCTAGTGATTTGCTTGCCTTTAGTGTCCATGATTTGATCCATTATAACTTACTTAATGTAATTAGGATTGACTACTACAGGGGCTGATAGGATCTTCAATCACCTTTAAAATATTTATTAGGTAACTGAGGAACTATTCATTTAATTGTTAATACAACGTTTGTATGAACTTGTGAACTGCCACGCATCATACATGCTAGTAAAATATTATTAATTTCTAATCAGGTTGTAGTATTCTAAATGAATGTCATAGAGTAAGATATTAAATTTCTTTCACAAGTAACTGAGAAAACCAAACCACACTTGCAAAATTGAGATGGCACACTTCTACCTAGTGGGCTTATGAATCTTGTTGTTGTAACCCCCAAGATAGGTAGAACACAACACACATGCAGGAAGTAAATCAAACATGAATAAAGGAGGTGACTTCCTCAAGGTTTAAATGATTCTAAATTCTATAGAAAAAGTGTGCATGGGATGCACTGTTAGTAAGCTACAATATATGGGAATTAAACCACAGCCTATAATGTAGAAGATTCAAACCACAATTATGTTGTAAGGAATCTAATTACAATCAAATAATAATTGCAATTCCAGTAAAATAGAGTAAACTAGAAATAAAGAAAACAACTTAATATTGAAAATTAAGTATTGTACTTATTTGATTTTTGAGTTGTATCAATGTAAGGAATGAGAAACATAATTATTGAGCTATTTGAAATATAAAGAAATACTTGAAACTAAACTATATAGTTACAAGAAGTACCTCGCTAAGGAGGGGGGATACCTCCTTAGGTGAGGTACTGGTTACAAGATTAGTAGAACACTAATTAATCAACATGCCATTCAAGCAGATAAAATCAAAATGGAACATGGTCTTATATTAAGAATTCAGAATGCAAATTACAATCAAGAGCTTCTCTCTATATTTCTTTATCCCCCTTATCTCGAGTGGAGTTAGGTTTTTATGCATATTTCTTTCTATCTTGAATTATCTAGGAAATTGAGGGACATCCAAGAGAATATTTAAATTCTCAAGTTGTTTCCCTCTATTACAACGATTTCTCCAAATAGATATAGAAGACCAAACAATGCTGACTCTCTCAGTTGTGCGACAGGTGGAAAATGTGCCACTTTCTTGGTTTGGCCAGTTTTTCTCTCTTGAAATATCCCCATCTTTGTCGCTTTCCTTCATTGGGTGCATAAGTTGTTGGGAAATCAGTTGTCAACAACTACATATTTAGCAATTTTTGTTTATGTCACTTACTTGTGAGTTGCAACGGTTGTGTCCAATAACTAATTGTCAACATGTTGCAATAACAATTTCCAAGCTAGTTGTTGTGTTGAACCTCAGGTAAGTTGCAACATTGAACCTCAGGAAAGTTCTAGCGTAGGACAAGCATGCTGTAGCACTGAGAAAATTATGTTGGAGCACTAGTGTTGCAACATTAAACACATTACAACATCATGTTACAGTAAGGCTCTTGGACTCCATCATGTTGAGATAACAAGTTCACAACGATGTCGCAACAATGTGCTCAAGGGGGTTGTAGTAGTACAAGGGTGTTGCAGTAATGGGTCCTGGTGATCTTGTGACAACCTGTAGGACTTGTGGCGACATATGGGTGTTGCAACACTTTGTGTTGTAGCAATATGAGGGTGTTGCAACATTTTGTGTTGTATCAATATGAGGGTGTTGAAACAACACTACAAGTATTGCAACAATTACACCTGTACACTTTGCCTAAAGTATTTTCTTGTGACTTTCCACAAGTTAGCACAAAGAGAAAAATTCTTCCCTAATACACAAGAATAAACATTTAAATGGCATAATCAAAAGATGATTATACTTAATAAAAAATACATTCTTACGGGCAAAAAGGGTGATGAAGTGCATGGAAATGGAGAAAGATGTGAAAAAAGGTATTGGAGTGGTACTAAAAAGATGCCAATTTGAGAACCCATCATGTGACTCCCCACAACAAAAACTATTGCATGTCCCTATGCAACCAAGCAATCAGTCTGAGTCTAAGAGGGTGTGGCTCCTATGGAGGTTGTTGATACTATAGTCAACCTACCCTGCTTCATGGGCATGACAGTGACATTTTATATCTTCAACCTCCTTCCAATAGGGAATTTCTTCCTTCTTGGACATGTTGTAGTATCTTTGATAACTTGTGGAAGGTAACCAAATCATAAGGTATTGGAATTTGAGGCCTACCCATTGGTTTTTGCAAATCTCCATGCATTTAATATATTGATGCACTCTCTTCAAAGCTACAACAAGGTTACTAGGGCTTAATGGATCCTTTATGCATATTCCCTCTATGGCCCACCTCTAGCACTGAGTGCACCCTTCTATAATTATTTTTTATAATATCTCAATTTGTACTTTACATGATTAATGACCTCTTATTTTTTTTGGGCTATAAACTCTGCATGTCATGGGGAGTTCAACTAGTTGTAAGGTATAAGGAGGACATCCTTAGGCTTGTAATACTCTCGTTTGATCCATAGGTTGCATTTGAAGTTATTTTTTTCCACCTAATTAGCAATAGACTAGTCAATGTGGTTGTTCAAGTAAGACACATAAGCTCTTAGTTGAGCATCTCCTACAAAATGGTTTGGGTTCAAATTGGGTCACGGTGCAACAAGATATTGTGTTGGTATAACTCATATTGCAGGTTCCTTTCTTCAATAGTGCATGGATAACAGGCTTCTAGGAATGTGCTTGGGGAGGTGATCTCATATGGCTTGCAAGTCATGATGGATTTCCTCTTAAACATGAAGTGTTTCTCCTATAAGTACATGTTGTACATAGGGGAAGGATCCATGCAACTAAGTGCAAATTCTACCAATAATCTAAGCTAAATATTTCAAATTTATAGCTTTTCCACCCACTTCTAGTGTTTGATGTTTTTCTCAACCTCCTCATTCATTTCCTTTCTCCATTGATCCCATTCGAGTCTATGGCATTCTAAATATTTTTCCCATCTCTCCTTGATGTTTATGACAATTTGTTGATGCTCCTTGACAAGAATTATTCCCTCTTTGTAGGAAGACATCACTCCTTTTCACCTATCTTCCTTAGCCTTCTCCTGTTCATCTTGAAGGTTTACCTAAATAGCTTGATGGTTCATCAAACTTAGATCTATCTAAGTGGAAAGTTCTAACTATTCACGTTCTTCATTCTCCATTTGAATGGCCCTCTCTTGGGTTTGTCTTTTGTGTATTTATGTTTGGTCTATCTCCCTTATCTCATAAAGATAATTCTTCTTATCCTTCAAGTTAAGAAATCTTTTTTCCTGGGCAAGGTGATGAGCCCCAAAAATGGACAATTATTTGGGCTCATTCAACCTCCTAATTTGACTTAATCCACCATTCTCATTAGTTTATTGCATGTTTTTGATTATATTTATGTTAATAGAGTGAATTTGGTTAGTCATTATGCCAACAAGTCTAATGGGTGCTTTGTGTAGCCTTTTTGGTCAATTTGGAGACAAAATTGAAGGTCTTAATGAGCACTTGGCAGCCAAATTCGTGGGAAGACAAGGGAGAGGATTTGTAGGAAGGTGTCCCCTTCATTTATGGGCCCTTACCTTGAATTCTCCACCATCAGCTCGGAGTTCAAGGGCCACCGAATCAATCAGCACAAGGGCAGCCAAGCAAGTCAAGTAGGACTGCTGTTAACTCCAAGTTTTGGGCAACCGAGTCCCTAAAGTTTAGGAGGACTGTTGGGTCCTCAATTTGTATAAATAAGAAGGCTTAGGGCCTCATTTTGGTTAGCCAGTGGATGTTAGCTAGTTAGCCAGTAGATAGTAGCTAGTAGTTAGTCATTTCATAGCCTTGTTGTAGTCATTTTGTAATTCGATTTGTATGCAATAGATTAGCTTTGCTTTCAGCTCATTCTCAAGCTCTCCTTGTGGACAGTTTTGATGTAACTCTTCATTCTTGATTAATAAAGATGAATTCAGCTTTGCACCAGCTCTAAATCTCTCTTGGGAGGCTGTAGCTCTTGGGGTTGGGCCCATCTCAAGCGCCCAGTACCTCCCCTGTTTATCTTTATGTGTGTTTGCTGCGTTCTTAAAATAAAATCTGCTCTTTAGATCTTGCTTTGTTATTTTGGTTGTTTTTGTTGGTTAAAGTAGCTTTTTATGTTTGGGAATCGATTGGTAGGAGTTTGTCATGCATTTAGATCTTTCGGAATGTTCTTGCTCACGTGATGTACATGGTTCTCTTTCCAAACGAGGCTGTTGTTTATTCATTTCATTGACAGTTAGGTTAAGTTAGCTAGGACTTAGTTTGTTTGCAAGAATTCATTGATTCGGTTGAATGTGCATTGTGCAGGGCATCTCTATCACTCACTCACATGGTCAAGCTTCATCAGAGCCATCTGATTCATCCCATAGCTAGGCTTCTCGCTTCACACCCATCCTCTTGCCCACGTAACCCTACCTTCTTCTCCATTGTTGTCTCAACTACCTTAAAGCCAAATCAGCCTTCCACATATCATCTCACCACTCCATCCATCAGTTCCTGGGTCACTTCAGACCCCCATCCTACCTCCATAACCATCCATGCATCTTCCATCAATCACCCATCCTCAAAAATTCCATTTCAAAACATCCTGTAGAAGAATTACAGAACTTCCTGTAGAAACCCCTGCAGACTTCTGTAGAAGTTCATAAACACGGTTGCATGGCATCTAGACTTTGTGAAACTCTCGAAAAGAATGTTAGGGATCCCTTAGACCCTCTCTGTACCATCCCAACCTTTTCCAAGCATTTCTCCTCCTTGATCCATCCCTGCACAGTGAAAAGCCAGTTAAAAGCACATGCATGATAATTCTAATAACTTAATCAAAAATACAAAAAGATGTTTTCTTCAGATAGTGATAACTTAGACACATGCATTTTACCTTCCTAGAAGTAATGGCATCTCTTTCAGTAGTTTGCATGCTCTCCTTTGCGTCAGTAGGACTAGCTGGTAGAGTTAGAGTTTGCTAGGGTTTGCATTCCTTTTTGGCTTTCATTTTCTTTTTGCAATTAGATTAGCTTCCTTCGAGTTAGCTTTCATCCATCAATTAAAAAGATTCTTCTAAGAGCTCATAGAAGTTGGCTTAAGCTCCTAGCGGACTTGTGCCAGCTGACCAAGTGACAGCTGCGGCAAGAGCTAGTACTTGTGCATACAGCACCGTTGCTTCCAAGTTTGTTACGAACTACCGGGTTGATAAAATTAGAGAAGGAAGCCCCAGGAGTTGTAGCATTATTGCTACAATACTGGAGCTCACCACAAGGAAATCGAGTCCCCCAAAGGATCTATTTTCTCTAAGTTTATTATTTAATAGTTTGATTCTATTTCGTAGTTATTTGTTCTTTCTCTCCAAAATATTATTTTTCTTGATAATAGATGAATACAAGGGTGTGAGAGAAAGTGCACCTACCAATTTCTTCTTCGCGGGCTTGTAAATTTTTTTCAGGGTTTGAGTGGCATCTGTGATCTACTAAGTTGCAGCCTTTTCTTGCACCTCACTTTGAATCTTCTCTTCATCTATTGGTTCCTCTTGAATTGCAACAAAGTCATTTCCTAGGTTTTCCCCTACTAGTTCTTATGGTTCAATACGTCCTTGTTCTTTCTCAATTACTCCTGTTGTTTCTTGTGTGGTAGCAGGTCCCTAGTATTCCTCAGTTATCCCTGCAAGTTCTTATGTGGCAGTAGGGAATCTCACCTTCTCTTCACTCTATGCTGCAACAAACACATCCTCTACAATTTGAGTTTCAGCAGGTGTTTCCTCTTCAATATGTGTTGTAGCATGAAGAATTTTCCATACTCCTGTACTGCACTTGTCCTTTTCTTTTTTGAGATGGCCACATATGCAGGCCTCTTAATTGTCCTCCTTAGTCGTTTTGTTGGAGGTTTGTTTCCTATCATTTTCAGGTCACTATCATGGCTTTTTTATTTCTCTGTATCTTGTGGCCATATCTCAACCTCTGCCCCTAATTCAGGCCCTTTGGGAGTTGTATCAAAGGCTTATATTGATGTTATAGTAGCAATAATAGCTAGTGGAGTTGTAGTAGAGGGTTCTCCAGATGTTGCAATAACAACAATAGTTGTTGGATTTGTTGTAGGTGGTTCTCCAACCAGTATTGTAATTAGTTCCTCTACTCCAATCCTTGGTGCTCCCACTGCTTCATCCTAGGTTTGGATCTCTTGCTAGAGAGAATGCTCCATTAATAATTGGATTAAGCCATGGTGTGATAGGGCATCCTTTGGCCGGCTAGACTTTTGCACATTTACTGCCATTTTCCGAAGTGTCCTCTACAAAAATTATGGAATATTGATCACCCTTTGATGTCGCAGGTGATCCAACATCCTCAAATGATGTCAATACACTACTCCATGGCACCCCTTGTTATCACATGGAAAAAATTACTTATAAATTTTGGTAAAAAGCTTTCAATCTTATGTAGTTCATTAATTTATACAAGTCTTATTGGGTTTCAAAACAAATTGTTTGGTTTTGTTCATCACAATCAACCTCCAATTCCAGACCAAAACCTAATATCATGCCATGAGCTTAGACCAAACCATGCATCGCTAAATTTCACCAAGAAGTGCTAAGCATCAAGAGCCCCCAAAGAAGAGCCCATGGGTCATAATAATGTACAATACATCAACATGTTTGTAAAATATCATCCAATATAAAGTTCTTAAATGTTTTAAATCTTATCTATGTGGGATATATATCCTAGAACCATAAAAAATGTGGCAATTCAAAGGTGCCATTGATGATGAAGGGATTTGAGAAGCAGTGTGATGTCATCTCTTGATAAGGGGTGACACAATCACTCCATGGATCTGAACATGCTAAAGGGACATGGATCAATAGTTTCAAATTATTTTTACGCCCTTAACATACGTGATGGTTAACAAAAGGTTGGGGGTTCTGGATTAATTACTGGGTAGTATACCACCTTAAAACATGGCAGCCAAAGGCCCATTTCGACCCCCTTTGTTGATGGTTTTTAAAACCACCACATAACTGCTTCCCACCCAAACCATTTTTATTTTAATTGCAACATGTGGCCATGTTTGGTCCAATTTTTCCTAGTTCTCAGGTAGTTATTTATGTGTAATTTCCCAATTGATGAGGATGAATATGGAAAATCCAAGACATGGGTTTTGTGCAGAATAAGTCCAGTTACGTGGATCATGTGCAGTCCAAATTCTAATATCATGACATGAGCCTAGACCAAACCATGCACCACCAAATTTCACCAACAAGTCCCAAGCATCAAGTCCCAAGCATCGAGAGCACCCAAGGAAGAGACCATGGGTCATCATAGTGCACAATGAGTTAACATATGTGTAAAATAACAACCAATATAAAGTTCTTAAATATTTTGTATCATATGCATGCGGGATGTATATCCTAGAACCACAACAAAATATGGTGATTCAATCGTTCCACTAACAATGAAGGGCATTGGGAAGTAGTGTGACCTCATCTCTTAATAAGGGGAAACACAATCATTCCCTAGATCTAAACATGATGAAGGGACAAATATCAATGGATTCAAATTATTTTAACCCCCTTAACATACACTTTGTATGAATTAATTCCTGGGAAGTATATCACCTCAAGACATGGTAGTCAAAGACCCATCTCAGCCCCCCTCATTGATGGTTTTTAAAAATTGTCGTAGACCCTTTGAAATTCTTTTTGCTTTTTTTGTGGCAAATGGTCAACATTTGGTCAAATTTTATAGTAATTCCTTAGTAGTGATATTCATGCACAATTTTTGAATTAATGAGGACAAATATGGAAAATCCAAAAAATGGGTTTTGTGCATAATAAGTTGTTAAAATTGGCAACTAGGGCCAAATTCCACCTTAGGACAGCTCATGTGATGGATATGATTATTGCATTGGATTCTTACTTTCAAGAAGTCCAATTTTGATATGAAGATCATCTCATTTTGACAAGCAAAAATGGAATTTTGAATTTATTCTTTCTCATTCACAAATTGTCAAGGTCAACCTCAGTCAAGTGTAGGCTCATGAAGCCAAATGGATGTGTCTCCTCACCCTCAACGAAGTGTACAAATAGGAGCGAACTCTCTCTCATTTGGACATCATCTCAACACATCACATCATCTCTCTCCTCTCTTGATTGGTTCATACAACTCAAGGACAACCTCTCTCTTCTTCGCACGTGTGGCAGGAGGTCGAAAATTTCAGGGAATAGGGCAGTGTTGACTTGGAATATTTGACCATGCATTGACTTCGATCTGGAGGGCAGAATTCTAATTTCTGAAGGCCGCATTTTTTGGCACAATTTTCAAGATGTTTGGGACAGTTTAACTAAGTTGAATTCAGTGTTGACTTTCTGATTTGATTGCAGAATTTACAACATGGTTTTCTCTCTCCTTTGACTAGTTTGACCAATCTGTTTGGGGTTGACTTTGACCCTCTTGGAAGGTAAAAAATTGAATTCTTCTGCGATTGATCAAGCTACTTGGAGGACATTTCGCGGTTGCTTTGACCATCATTGACTTTCTGGGTAGGGCTGCAGTTGACTGTTGTTTCGACAGGACTGTTTTGGGTAAGTTAATTTGATATTTGTATTCTCTCTCTCTCTATTGAAGTATTTAAGAATAATAAGAAGATTTGATCAAAGGGTTTCCCCACATTAGGGTTTGTCCCTGGAATCCGCCATATCTGTGTCCTCTTGAATTGGCTTGTCTTCTACACCTGTTTTTATGTACTATCTGTATTTATTGTCAATGTGTTTAAGTTAATGTGATTGCTACTGGATATAATTGGAAATTGTCATTGGGCTACTAAAGGAACATTGAAGTAAATTGTGCTAGAGCATTTGTGGCCAGATTTGCAGAACACCCTCTACCAAATGGAATGCCCAACTAGCTATAAGATCAAATCAAGCCAATATTTTTGGTGATTCGTTATAACAAGATTATGTGTAATCAGATATTAGCTCATCCTTCGAACCAAGATCCACTAAAAATTGAATTTGTTAAACTATTTATGAGCAAGCAATTCTAATTTGGGGGAAAAAATTTATTCACCCAAATGTTCTTATTTTATAAATACATAGCAGTAGATTAGAGGAGGAGTGGGGAATTTTAGAGAATAGAATTTTGGCGAGAGTTAGTGTCTTTATTTTTAAACCTAATCAGAAATTACTATTTGTAATCTTCTTCTGAGATCATGAAATTTCTTGTTGGATTCATGCTTTCTTGTTGTTAAGCCTTGTCTTCTCACTATTTTATGCATTTTGTATCTTATATTTTTCAAACCTATTATGTTTCCCATATGATTTGATTTACAACATTAACATTGTCACGTGAATGTATTTATTTTAATAGCAAAAATGCTTCATTGGTAATGAGGTTTTTCTTATTAAGTTATAGGATCAAATGTTATTAACAAATTGCATTTCTAAACATTTCATGTTTGGCTTCATTCATAAAATTACCCAAACTTTAATGTTTTATTTACATAATGGATTCATAATCCTTATGACCAAATCATCATGTTCATTTCAAAATTACCAAGGTTGTGGTGCTCTCTATTAGGTATGAAGTTTAAATGTCTTCTTGTGTTCTTCCACCTATCATCTTCATATTTTGTTCTCAAGCCAACAAAAATCCATTACCATTGGACTAGCTTTCTTGCCTATGAAATTACCTATTCTAAATCGAGTGCTCTATCATCATTACTCTCAACCTTGATAACTTATCCAAATTTGACCATTGTGCTTAATTTATGAATAATTGTTGTAGTGACATTGAATAATCGATTCATCGAGGGATCCCCATTTGAATGGAGGGGTCAACTTCTAGTCTAAAGCCTGGTTCAAGATGGCCTTAGCATGTCCCTTTTATGGTTGTGAAAACATAAATCACTAATAGGTTCTTCATCAACTCAGGTTGAGTCAAACATTAACACAGTGAATGCCAAATATTTCTTGGACTTGGAGGCAATAAAATCTATATCAAACTCTTGAAGGTTCATAATCCATTTCAAGTATTTACCCCCAATTATTTTTTTACTAAGGATATGTTTCATCGGGTTGGAGTCAAAAATCACCATGGTATTTCACAAGAATGTACAATTTTGTAACTATTGGACAACATAGAGAGTCGCTAAAGCTAACTTTTTGATGTGGGAATATCAAAGCTCAAGACCAATTAGGCCTTTGATAAGATGATAAATTATTTTTGCATTGCACATCTCATCTTCTTACATGAGAACTATAACAATGGTTGATTTAGAGGTTGCGAGGTGGAGTAATAAGTCATGATTGAAATAAAGAGGGATTAGTAATGTGGCGGACAACGGGGCTTATTTCAAAGCGTCAAAATATATTTGAGCTTGTTCATCCCAAATGAAAGGTACACATTTTTCATAATTGTATAAAACCTTTCATTATCTTGGAACAATCCACAATAAATCCACACAAGAAATTAGCCTTCTCTTGTAACCGTTAAAGCCAATGAAGAGTATGTGGAGGAGGATGTTAGGTCCCTATACTACTAGTGTAACCCCTTATTGTTATTAGTGCAACCCCATTATTACATTTGTGTGCCCATGTAGTCCCCATATTGTTATTATTGTGCCCCATAGAAACCCACTATTGTTATTATTGTGCCCCTACATTATTATTGTTATGTTGGCCCTGATTATATTATGACCCTTTAGACTCCTACATATAGAAAGGAGGTCTTGTCATTTGTATCATCCAATAATTGTTCATTTGTGTAATTTAAAGGAGGTTTCCCCCTCGAAGAGGCTGGTTTTGAAGTCGTTGATCTATATTTTATATCTTTTTGTGAGCTGGTTTCATAACATTTGGTATCAGAGCTTTGGATTCTAGGGTTTCGATGCTCCAAACAAGTCATCGTGGAATTTTCACTATAACTTTTTCTCTACGAAGTTTCAGAAGCTAAAACAAAAACCCATTTGAGCTAAAATCATTCTGAACATCGGGTCTAAATTTCAGATCTTGTCTCACTATATTTTTGGAGATATGATATGAGGAAGTTAGGGTTTTGCAAGCTCCAAAATTCCATCTCAAATAAGTCATCGTGGAATTTTCACTATAATTTTATTTCTACGAAGGTTCAGACTATAAAATTAAAACCCATTTGATCCGAAATCTTGGTGAAGCTTGAGCCTAAATTTTAGATCTTGTTTCGCTATAAGTTTGGAGATACAATCCAAGACATTTAGGGATTTTGCAGACTCCCGAATTACATCCCAAACAGGTGACCTTGGGAAAATCGTCATAACTTTCTCTCTGAGAATCAGATTGAAATTTCGTAAGAAGTTACAGAAATAGGACGGACTATACTTTTCTGTATATTGTTTTTAGGTCTGAAGGTCGAAACAGTGACACATGGCAGGTCATACAAGTTCGCTCTACTGAATTAGTATATAATCAGGTCATCGTAGGAGATTTGGCATAACTCTTTATTGAAGAATCCAATGTTGATCACTAGTGGGGTTAGAAAGAGGACTCAGAGGCCTACCATAGGCCAAAATTTCAGAACTTGAAGATCTTAAATTATAGACCTACAGTTGTTTAAATATCGAGCTCCTAAAAGCAAGAAAAACAATGACTCGAATCAAGAAAATAGAAACACCTAGTAAGAAACATTGGATGGATGATTTGAAGAATGCAATTGAAACTAAGATAAATAGTTTTATATGTGCCATGGAAGCTAATATCAATGGTATGGAAGCAGATTTGAAGAAAGGCATGGAAGATTTGAAGAAAGACATGGAAGGTTTGAAGGAAGGTGGGACAAAGCTGCTACAAGAAAGGAATCCCAATGACGAAAAGGTAGTAGAGGAAACTCATGATGAGAAAAAAATAAATGTTAATCATGATTTCATAGAATCTAACATTGGATTGAAGACCCACCATATTCCAAAGATTTATATGAGGAAGTTTGACGGAAAGGATCCCATAACATGGATACTACAGATGGAGAAATATTTTGATCTACATGATGTGCAATTGTTACAAAAGGTATGCATTGCATCTTTATATTTATAGAAATTCCCACTGTAGATCAACAGATTATGCAATATACTAAAGCAAAATACTTGATCTATTTCTACAAACAAACTTGCGGAAGCTTAATCAATTATGAGCAAGATCAAATAGAACACATATAACTTAGAATGAGAAATCAATCACACATGAACACAGAAGAATACTCTGGGGAAAGCCTCAGCTAAAAACCCCAATCTCTGTATTATCATACAAGTGGAAATATCTTAGGATTACACAAAGCTTTAGCTCACAAGCTATCCAGCTCTCAGTACAATCCCCTTGCTACTCATAGACAGTCAAAGGCTTCTCACAAACCTTCTCCTCTGCCCTCCAAGCCTCCTATTTCCTTGCGTAGTTTCTCCTGGGGTCCAATGCTGCCACCTGTGTGAATTCACCTCTCACACTGCTCACTAAAATCAGAAGTAACTGGGCAATCCTAAAAGAGATAATTCCTTTTGCATGGATGAGTTTCCTATATAGGAAAAATCCTCCAACTGATAGTACACTGTCCCTTTCTCTGATCTCAACTGGGTCTCTGACTGAACTGACATGCATGAGTTATTTATGAGAGAATATTCAGTTATCTGAAGTGCAACAGTTACATGCATGCATGCATTAACTAACTGAACTCACAATTAGTTCAACAAACTATTTGAACTAATCTAACTGGACTTAACTCAGTTAACTGAGCTAACTAATTACAACTCAAAGTACAACTCATCCTAATCTCCTTAATTAAGGGATAACTTCCTCAATCAAAGGGATAACTGTTGCATGTCTTCACATAGACTTCATGTTTGATTTTATACAACTAATTAACTCAAGATGAATTAATTAATTATTTTACAAACAGCTGCTAAGATCAAATTCAAATTTTAGTTCAGGGACTAACTAAAATTGGAATCTATCCCGAAATGCTATTTATAGCAATGTTATTTTTAGCACTTCCATTTTTCATTCCTTGTTGCTATGTCCAACACTGGTACTTGAATTTCTATTTATAGCAATGCTATTTTTATCATTTCTATTTTTAGCATTTCTTGTTGCTATTTCCAACAATATTTAGAACCGAATCAATTTTTATGGTATAAAGGGCTTTGTTCTCGTAAAGCACTTGTCACTTGGTCAATTTTCATGGAGGAAATGATAGCACATTATGAGGATACAAAGAGCAACACCTTCTTTAGCCAATTGATAAATCTCAAACAAAAGGGTTCAATGGAAGAGCACATTGAGGACTTCCAAAAATTGAATATAAGGGTAAATGATATTCCAGAGAAGCAGAGGATTGAGGTATTCATAGGGACTTTAAAGGATAACATTCACCATGAGGTTCGTCTTTGGGAACCTGGTTCATTGGAGAAGGCATTCAGGTTGGAAAGAAAAATTGAAAGCAAAATTATGGCAACAAGAAATCCTACCACTCATAATTATAATGATGGAAGTGTTGTTGCTCCTAGCCTTCCACAACCTACAAGGTTGAAACCACAAAAATTGGAAGAGAAAAGAGAAAAAGACATTTGTTACAGTTGTGATAGCAAATACACTAAACGTCATAAGTGTGTTGAGAAGAAATTATTTTACATTGATTGTGAAGAGGAGGAAGAAAATGACCAAGAAACGTCAAAAGAAGAGGATATACACCAAGAAAAAACCCCAAAGAAAGAAGAAATGAATCCAACCATATATTTTAATGCATTGGCAGGAATTACCACTCCTCAAACTCTCAAGATAGAAGGACATATCAAGAAGAAAAAGGATAACCTGACTTTCACGCATAATCGAATGAAACAATAGGCATATCAATATCGCAACGAAAGAAGTTTTGATATAGGAGATTGGGTATTTTTATGAATACAACCATACAAACAAATGTCCCTCATGCAAGCTAAGAAGGATAATAAATTATCACCAAAGTACTATGGTCCTTACAAGGTGCTGCAAAAGATTAGTACTATGGCATACAAATTGGAACTTCCTGCATCTTCCTGAGTGCCCCCAGTTTTCCATGTTTCATGTTTAAAGAAGGTTATAGGTGACAAGCTCCCAGTTCAAACAATATTGTAGGAACTTGACAAGGAAGGAAAAATCATATTGGAATCTAAAGCAATCATGGAAACAAGAACCCGATAGCTATGAAATCGATCAATTTTAGAGTATCTCATGAAGTGGAAGAACTTACCCGCTGAAGATTCCACATGGGAGGACGAGAATTTTATACAGAAGCATCCAGAACTACTCAAGCGTTGAGGAAAACACTTTTTGAAGGAGAGGGGCATGTTAGGTCCCTATACTACTAGTGTAACCCCTTATTGTTATTAGTGCAACCCCATTATTATATTGTTGTTCCCATGTAGTCCCCATATTGTTATTATTGTGCCCTTACATTATTATTGTTATGTCGGCTCTTATTATATTATGACCCCTTTGACTCCTATATATAGAAAGGAGGTATTGTCATTTGTATCATCTAATAATTGGTTATTTGTGTAATATAAAGGAGGTTTCCCCCTCGAAGAAGCTAATTTTGAAGTCGTTGATCTATATTTTCTATCTTTTTGTGAGTTGGTTTCATAACAGAGGAAACTTGATAATAGCCTTAACCTTTGAAGGATAAAATTACCTTCCTTAGATATGATAAAGCATAATAACCTCTAAGAAACCACACGAAAGACACACTTGTGTGGGTTCAAATGAATCTTATAATACTGACAATGTAGAAAGACTTCCCTAAGATGGGCATGACGATCCTCATTCTAGATGGATCAAGAAGTAAGGTCATCCAGATAAACCACAATGATGTTTTTGATGTTGTGAACAACATTAGACATAGCCCACTAGAAAGTAGCACCAATATTTTTAAGACAAAAAGGAAACTTATGATAAGAAAATGTTCCCCATGGGCAGATAAAAGTGGACCATACAAGTCTACATCCAAAGGAGAATGCACCACCCTAGAATCAAGTGACTAATGGGATCCACTGGAGATAGAAGAGATCATGTGCATGCGAGCAACAAAGGTTGATGAAATATTAGGAGGGGGTATAAGGAAAAAACCTATAAACGATGGGATTTTAAAAAATCCTACACTGACATTCTCATAAGCCAGATGGTTATCTCCAATAAATGGTGCAATAATGACTGTAGTGGTAAATTTAGCCATCAAAATGAAATAGTGGAGTTGATCAATAGTAATGATCTTGCCTTCGTGGGGAAGCGAATAATGTGAAAAATCGATAACACAACAATAGCCATAACGTAGAACTAATTATATCCAAGGAGTATATTATAGTCTAGTGGGGCATTAACAACTTCTACATCAATGGTAATTTTTTCGCCCCCTAGCTGAATGGAAAATGCTGGAAGAACACCCTGAGGCAGAAAAGTATGACCATCAAATTATTGAAGGGTATTACTTGACTTAATGAGTGTTGGAGAACCTAGAGCTTTCTAGCATGATGAGGCCATGATATAGGTGGAATATCTTTCATCCACGCGTGTGGCACACATCTCGATTATGGTTGCGCACCAAGGTATGAAAAAGTGACTTGATGAGATAACCTAACCACAAATTGCATTAATGTCAAACATTATCAAAAATGAGTCTAAGGGATCAACCCCTACATTAGAAATCAACAAGGCTTTGTGTTTTGTAAGACAAATCTGCAAAACCTCTAAGGCATACATGGCACAAGGAACTTGGACTAGATCCTCAATATTACTATATTGTTAGGAAGCCCTCACATTATTGTTGTGTGTTAACTTTTGGAGAACACTCTTAGGTGGGTGAAACATTGGCTCCAAAGGCTTATCTAGTGTGAGAGGTCCAATGGGCATAGTGGGGATGACTGAGTACTTAGAAGCATAATTAGACTTGGGAGTCTCATAAGAATTAGCTCTCATCGATAAATTCACTTTCTCATTGCACATAAGGATAGGCATACGCCTATAGGAAAATCTTGGCCTCACATACCCCCAAGAAGAGGTGGAGGAGGTTATGCAACCATTCATTATTATGGTTGGTTGCAGAGTGGATGTGTCAAAATAGTCTATTGTTGAGTGGCAGTCAATTGTGTAAGCAAGTGATGAATCTCTTCCATCCTCGGGCACTCATAAGTTAAATGATCCCCCTGATATATCTTACAAGGGAATTTGAATTTTTGTTGGCACTTATTCGTGCCCCCACCCTATGTGGGTTTGGGTTGTTAGGTATCTTTAGCAGGTTTAGAAGTATTCTTCTACTTATTGTTCTTCTTCTTCCTACCAGGTTTGAGAATTCTTCAGTTGCATGGAATGCACCGTATGAATCTTGGTAGTTTTCTAGGAGACGTGGCTTGTTGAGAGATAACTGTAGTTGTAGGGGCTTACAAGGTAAGAATTATTTCTCTAGTTGAGAAACCAATTGGATCACAACATCAGAAGAGACAAAACCAATTACACCATCAGAATGTGGTCCTAGTTTGGATATGTGTAGATCATTTGAAGGTTAAGAAGCATTTGGAATAATGTTATACAAAGTGCCCAACTGAGAGTAAATCAAGCCAAGATGGTGGGCACATAAGATGGTTTGCTCCTTTGTAGCTGCCCTAGGCATAGAAACATCATTGTTAATAGGTGGTAGAAAGGATTTATGACAACCCTTTTCACTATCCCTTTTTTAAATATTGCTATGAATTGTAATTGATGTAAATAATGTGGAAATGTAAACATTGATTGGCTGAGAGAAGTGGAAATGGATCCAAAGGTCTGAGGAGTAGGAGTTGCTTGTAAACCCAAGCCACTTTTTTAATTTCACCACCTATATCCTTGATGAATTTATAATATTGCAAGCACAATCATTGAATTCAGGTATAGGCTTCTTGAGTTAAGGATAAGGCCATGAAGTCCCAATTGTCATGGGATGTGTGGGGATGGAAAACACAATAGGAGGGACATGAAGCAAAGTCTCGATGGGAGACAGGGGAGATAGTATGCAAGATTATGCAAAAGATTGTGTGATGGTGCAGGTATGCTCAATGAAGCAACAAAAAATGTGAAGAAGCTCACAAAAGGAAAGAACAACGAACGCTGAAGAGCAAGAGAACACAAACAAAAAAATTAGTAGTGGACGTAAATATTCTAGGGAGAAATAACCTTTTCTAACCTGTGTTCTATTTTTAGGATAGTATGACATGTCTTTTTCTAAGGCCAGTGTGCATGACTGTGAATCGGTTGGCCAGTGAGAGTTTAGTGGAGTTGAATCATTTAGTGCTCACCTTTAGGCTAATAAACCACCAGGGTGCTTGCCTTTGGAATAGATAAACCACTAAGTGCTTGTCTTTGGGTCGATAAGCCACTGAGGTGCTTGCCTTTGCAATTGATAAACCACTAAGTGCTCGCATTTGGGACAATAAAACACTTATGTGCTAGTTTCGTAAGCCAATAAACCAATGAAGTGCTAGTTGAAAGGAACTTATAAACCACTAAGTGTTTTCCTTAGGTTCGATAAACCACTTATGTGCTCGTTCTGTAAGTCGATAAACCATGAAGTGATCACCTTATGGTGGATAAACCACTTATGTGCTCATTTAGTAAGACAATAAACCACCTATATAGTGGGCTCTTTACTCCTACAATGCTAGCTTAGATAAGCAACTAATAAACCACCTATGTATTGTATTCATCCTCCTGGTACTGAACTGCATCTCACTGAGCCTTGGGTGAATCCCTATGATTGATTTTTGTTGGGGTATAAGACATTGTGGTGCTTGCTAAAAAAGATAATTGATAAACCACTTGGACAATCAACTACTCTTCTTGATTATTTGGTTGACCAGTGCTGGTATGGATACCCTTGAGCACTTAACTCCTCAGATTTTGAATCTCGATTAGGAGTGGTCGATTGCAAGAAATATTGCGAAGAAGTTGGCCTATGGTTGGGTGGAGAGTTGAATTCCCTCCCTCAGTTTCCAGTCATTGGAAGCTATACAGGTAAGTGTTTTTACTTATATTTATGTTGCACGGTGAATAGTGGATGATGTTGTTATGTGTTCTAACACTCCATTTATATCAACATTGATTGCAAAGGAATGTATTGTTCCTAGTTGTCTATAATGAGATGGTTATGTGAATGACTCTAATGTTTGTGAAAGGTTTGAAGCCTTTATATGATTGTGATGGTACTATTCTGAGTATGGAGTTATTTATATGATCATGTATGAATGTTTAATATGCTCAATTCAATTGTTATAGTGTATGGAATTTATAGTTTAACATGATATGGATCTTATGTATTTCCGTGCTTAAAACTATTGAAAGTATGTGATTGATGTTGTGCATGGTATGATGTATCAATATATATGATTGTTGCGGGTGGAAACACCCTAGGGTCTTGGGTTGAAAACCCCAACAGAGTGGAGGGCATACAACAGAAAGAAATGTGCAGACAAACAATCTAAATGCTTAAACTACTGAAGTGGGAAGAGGTGGTATTACCCAAAGGTCCTACGTTCGGGGTCGATCCCACAGGGTCCAAACCCTCTGCTTCTTCTGATGCCTTTAGAACCTGTAACTTATCTAAGAAAATCATATACAACAGCAGTAACAGAAAGCATGTTCATGATATATGTGTTAGATCATATAAGCAAATGAGCAATTGAGCATTAATATAAGATTTATAAGCAAATCACAACATGGATCAATGCATAAACACGATAAATATCAGGAACATAACAACATTTCTTTATTGATGTAAGCTAAATGAAAGGTGGAAAACTACAACCTGAGTCTTCCTCTAGCTCCAAGTGGAAGCGTCCTCTGTATTCATCCTATCCCAGCCTCAACAATCTTCCTCCATCAATACACACAAGGATGTCATGAGAGGGATGAAGGACATCTCAAAAGAGGAAACAAAGGTTTCCTATAACTTGGGAGTGTAGGGGGCACATGGATTTCTTCAGACTTGATTAGGGATCAATCAAGTATAATATCAATATATCATCTCTTCTCCCCTTAGGCCTTCCCATGGAGGTTTATTTATACTTCTCCAAATTAGTTTTTTCAGTTGGGAAACAGTTGGGCCACGGGCTATAGTAGGTCAGTAACTGGTAAAACCTGTAAACTCCGCCCGAATTTAAGGAGATTATTTAGTTTTTAGTGTTTTCACACATATACGTGGGTTGGGTATATACTGACCCCAGTGTACACGCTTTTAACACAGGGAAAAGTAGCATATGGGAAGTAAAACACTGTTTTTTAGAATTTGGACCAAGTCTGGAAAGGAAGGGTTGCCCTAGGCCGTAACCAGGGCATAAAATCTACCAAGAGTGGTAAATGGTGCTATAACAGATGCCCCATAATATATGAGGTCAGAAGGGGTACATGATGGCCAAAATGTATTAAGTGTATAGACGAAATCATGCCCAGACCGGAGAGGAGTTCACCAAAATTCAGCCTGCCAAGCTAGTGAAAGAGATCAGAAAGAAACTGCTATCTGAGGCGGGCACACCCATGCTCAAAGATAATAAAGCATGTCTGCATTTCAAGTACAAAACTAGATCCAATATGTATATAAGTATAAAGGAACTAGAAATACATAGTGTATCATCCGATGATATCCGGATAAGTACATGTCTCAATATCACATATAAAGAACTGATCAATGATGCTGAAGTAGAACGCTGATCACTAAAGTCATAAAGCTGATCCAAAAAGTACCAAGTCAAAATGGTGGAACAAATGGTACTACACACAACTCGGGTGCCAACTTATAGGATGTTGTTGTAAGGAGCTAAAACATATAAGGTGGATGGTGTCAACTAGCAGAAACATGAGCAACTGACAAGTGAACCAAGAAATGTTGATGCAAACTTGAGGTCTTCACCGACCTCCATGGTACATTTCTACATAATGGGAATAAATGATCTAAACTCGACCATGTGAGAAATCATTTGATTACCAGTCATTGATGTATACCGTTAACAAACACGAGACTACTCACTGATAATGATGATGAGAGTCAAGGTACCCAGTACAATCTAACAAGTGTGAATAAATGAGTTGTAGTCGAACACTTGGAAGAATCTATCAATTAGAAGACAATTATGTTTTCACACTGTTGATAGTGAAGGAGTCTGCCACTGATGACTGCAAACCCTAAGGTACTACCAAATGGACTCTAGATCTTGTTCCCAGAGCAATGAGTTGAAGTCGATGGGAAAAGATCCACTAGAAGGAAGGCATTAAGGCATCCTTCATCAATCCAGTGTGAGTGTAACCCACAGGCCAATAATGTGGAAGGAATTAGATGAATAAAGATGTAGTAACCCAACCGAATCACGTTTCCCGCGTACACAAGATGTAGCTAGTGCACGATAGAAACCCTTTGAACCAACCAATAATGAAAGCTGACATAGAGGCGAGGAATCCACTAATACGGTCAAATGGAAACCAAGGTACTGCACGAATCCCAATGTGTGATAATGAAAGCTGATATCGAACACAAGGGAAACCACTCAGTCAAAGACCCATGATACTGATCGATGTTGAGCACAAAGTGACCTATCAATAATGAAAATAGGGCCAGGGTGCGGCTCTAAATCTGCTCTCAGAGCAATTTGTCGTAGTCGATAAGAGCAAGACCCACCAGCAAGAAGTCAATGGAGACATTCTCAAACTATCACGAACAAAGGACCAAATAGTTGATGTGATAATGAACATGACTCTGACAACGAGGAATGGCTGACTGAAAAATAGGTCAAGAGACACTAAAGAAAGGCTAACTTAGATTTACTTCCCTTGAACAAAAGAACGACTCAAATGTGACTACATGGCAGCATATGATAACTTTGTAAAAGTTTGTCATGCAGGAGGCATAAGAAAACTCTCCATATGATTGGAAGAGATAACCAATCGAAGGAGTACTGACTCAATAGCAAGGTTAAGGCTCTCAAAATTCAAACTAAAGCCCATCCCAATGGAGGAAATAATTATTTTTTGAGTGCTTTGTTTAGGGACGACATGACTGACTCTAGCTGCCATCAAATATGGAAATAATGTCCTGTTCCCGCTCTTTTTTGGGATATATGATTTTTTTATCTTTTTCATATTCATGAAGCCTGGAAAAGAATAAAAGAATTCTATAGTACAATGGAAAGAATGAGTGTCCAAATACAGATGTGCTAGTTCCTAGGAGGGGAACATTCCTATGCTCAATGCAAGGTGACAAAACTGGTCAATGACACTCAAAGGAATGTTCTTTCCACGGAAAGAAGGGTGTGTCAAGTTTCAAAGGCTAAGTGATTGCAAGGTTGATTTTGTAGAAGACATGGTCAGAAGGTGGCTTAAACACGAGTCCAAGTGAAGCCAGCTTAAGGCCAAAAGGTAAAAAATGGTCAACATGCAATGCAGTAGTACAATTCAACACAAATGAGCCTTTAGGGTATAAAGCCAACAAAATAGCAAAGAAGAAAGAGAATGAGTCTTGAATGCACAAGTCATGGCGGGACTAAAGAGGACTCTCGAGCCTACTCAATATAGCAGCATGGGAAACATATGCTAGCGAGGATCTAACTAAGATGCCCATGTAAAGGTTGGCTCTACCATCATATCATGATTTTATAAGTCGGCGAGTGAAAATGGTTTTAGAATCAAGACATGATGGGGTCGACCCTATAGAAAAAATATCGTAGTATGGAGGCTAGTATGCAAAATGCAGCGGAAAGTGATATTCCCTAACCTATATGCTAGTAAAAAATGATACCTGCCATGACGGGTCTATAGTCATGGAATCGAAGCAATTTCTCAAAAAATCTCCAAAGTATCCTGTAAAAACAACCCATCCCAACACTCCAAGCCAAAAGGTCAAAAATTCCACAAAAAGAAAAATAAACTTTAGAAAAAGTAATTTTCATTTGTCAACCTATATAAGGACTTTTTGACTCACAATTTCTCATTTGTGTTTTGAGAAATTGGGTGAAGGAGTTGTGGAGAAAAAACCAAGCAAGCTTCCTCCATCAAATTCAACTGTTCAAACTTCTTCCAATCTTCCAAGTAACCTTCTAATTGAACTTTTGACAAGTTTTAATGCTTTTTAGATGTTTTGTCTCAAATTTGACTGTGGGAAATTATTTTTTAAATTTTCGCTCTGCGTACACACGGGTTGGATACATGTGATCCGTGTATAGGAAATCCCTATACGCGACTGTGTTAATAACGAACCCATGTGTGCGTGAATTCAAAATTGAAAAACACGGTTTTAATGATTCAAAACATCATTTTTTGCAGGATGTCGATTACTTGGCGTGAAAGAGAGCATAGTGCAATTGATAATCAAGTAATGGAGGATCAAAATGCATTAGATGCCTTACAAGGATGTGGATTGTTAAAATTCTTCAAAATGCCGAATATGAAGGAAAATACCAGATTGCTTGAGATGTTAATCCACTACTAGAGTGCAGAAGAAGATGATTTTGTGATTGATCAGATTCCCCTGAGGATTGAAATAGAGGATATCTATTTCATTATAGGCCTTTCATGGAGGGGAGAGAGAGTCCACTCAATCGTAAGAACAAGAGGTAGTATTAGTGTAGAAGACTACGTCCGCATATACTGTCCTGGAAACACCAAAATTACTGGAATGCATACTCCAATCAAGAATGTAGAGAGTTTATCACTAAGAATCCTGCTTTTTACCATAGCCAGGGTAAATGGTTTTGCTGCTCTACATCAGGCTCTGCGTGTTTCAATGAGCCTTGCAGTGGATTGTCTCACTACAACCTTCTATTGGTGCACGCCTCTGCTAGCCAATATGAAAAAACAACTTACTTCTATCCAGAAGGTCGGACAAAGAATTTTGGATACGAAACCATCTTGTGTTCCTTCTTCTTTGAGACAGTACCTGGGCTTCGTCCCAAGGTATTATCCACCATCAACAGCCCAAGAGATCCACGGATGGGCAGGTGGGTTGACTTAATGAAACGACTAGGGGGCGGTGAGGTCCCTAGGACTACATTTGATGACGAGTTTTTCCTTTGGTGGGAACAACATGTCATTGCAGTTGAAGACTACCCTTATGCCAGAATGGATTTCAGAGGAGATCCGAATCTAGTGTTGCCACCAGATGTAGCATGGGGTGCCATAGGTATAAATGATTTTTAATTTTTGAAATTTAAGATTTTTTGGATTTTAAGTATAAATGAACTAAAAAATCTTTTTGATGAGACAAAACACTTACAAAATTATTAATCATGACACATATGTTGGACTAGTGAGACCTGATGGTCTTCCTCGACATAGGCATCGCGGAAGAGACGCCGAAGGGACCACAATAGAGACTGAGAGGACTCTCCATGCAATCCAGAGAAACTTGGTGAGGTTAACTCACTAAGTGCCCATGGTGGCTATAGAGGACCTACAAGAGGAAATGCAACGATGCGTGGTGGGAGTACCACAGGATTGGGTGTGACTATTTCGGTGGGTGGCCAATGCCATTGTTTTCTTTCTTTCCACTCATCCTAAGCAGGATGCCTAGATAGATGATCAAATCTTTTTATTAAACATGATGATGGGAATAAGCCCTAATTTTGTAGGACATTTTGTCCTGATTTTGTATATTATTTTGGACATAAAACTCTATCTATATACATATGATTTATCATGATGATCATATATATATACAGATGATACTTCGTTTATTTTTTATGTTTTAATGTGATTAATGATTTATATGCCTATCTAATGCTTGATTAGCGATAGAATCTGCTAATGAATTTTATGATCGTGGAATATGAACAAATGTGATATAAACGAATGATCTTTGTATTAATGCACTCTCAGAAATTGGCGATATAAATCGGGGTCTCTCACGTGATAGATGTTATTCAGTTGAGATACCACTAGTTGTGAATCCAAATAAACTACTAATGAATCAATATCAAGAGATATTGCCTCAGATAGTAAATTAATAACAACAGTATATTCGGTGATATTATTTGAAGTGGGATCGATACATACTCCTCTCGAAACCAACAACTAGCCAGATGGATAATAAATCACCCAAGCCATAGAAGCAAGGTTCCGGGTGTGTCTACTGGCACCATCGACGAACCCTAGATATATCAAATCGTCCATCAATACCTGCCAAAGCAGATAAAAAATATTGACATCACTAAAACTGATAGATAGATATGTACAACGATACAATATATACAATCAAGCAAATGCTAGGCCAAAGCCTAAGCAAAGTACTTCTTAAGGTAGAGCCCATTTTTGGGCTCCACCAACTTGTTTCCTTCAAAATCAATCAATTCATAAGCTCCCTTTTTCAAAACTTTTTTGACAATGAAGGGACCGTACCACATAGATTTAAACTTGCCTGCCCCCAAGGCATCTTTGTCTTGATTGTAGACCAGGACAAGGTCACCTTCAAAAAAATTTCTAGGATGGAAAAATTTATCATATTGAGTTTTTACCCTCCTCTTATGAGCTTCGTTGATTATGGCGGCATCTCAACACTGCTCATCGAGATGTTCCAAATGAATGAGGCATTCTTCGAGACTAGAAGTATCGGGAAGAAGTTCAACAACCAGTTTAAGGGAAGAAATTTCACGTTCCAAAGGAAAAATCGATTCCAACCCATAAACTAGTTGAAAGGGAGTAAAACCAGTGGAAATCTTGACTGACATTCGGTATGCCCAAAGTGCTAGATATAACATGATGTTCCAATTGGATCTAGCTTTGTTAATTGTCCTTTGCAGGATGATTTTTAGGGATTTGTTCACGGCTTCGACCTGCCCATTGACCGGAGGATAATACAGAGATGAATGCTCCTGCCGGAAACCCAACTTGAGAGCCAATTCAGACATCATTTGATTTTGGAAATGACTACCATGGTCAGTGACAATCTCTTTAGGAATACCAAACCAAGAAATAACTTGATTGAAGAGAAACAAGGTCGTTGTTTCACCATCATTCTTGAAAGTAGGCATAGCCTCAGCCCACTTAGTAAAGTAGTCTACGGCTACTATGATATACTTGTGATTTCCTGCCGAAGGCGGATTACAAGTAGTAAAATCAATACCCCACTTCGTGAAAGGACTGACGGTGATCACAGGGAAAAGCGAAGCTGGATGTGCGCACATTTTCTGAGTATAAACCTGACAGGGATGACATCTCTTGACCGCTTCAATACAATATTTGAAGATCAAAGGCCAAATGTAGCTTGCACGCAAAAAAAATTGGGCTGTTGCAAGCGCAGATAGATGACCACCACAAGCTCCACTGTGGAAATCATTAAGCACAGACTCAGCTTCTTCTAAGGTTAAACAACGTCTAAGGATTGAATCAATCCCACGACAATATAAAGTGTCACTTATAATAATATATCTTTTGGTGAGGTGACGTAATTTTCTACATTCATCCTTGGAAAAAGAGAGAGGAAATTTCAAAGTCTGGAGATATATAATAATATCCCCATACCAAGGATATTGCGAGGAAATAAGAAACAGATGTTCATCAGGAAAATTTTCCTCATAAACGATTTCTTCATCACAAGGCAACTCTGGGATCAACTCTGCAAATACTAAATATTTCTTAGACTTAGCCGACATAAATTTGAGGTCGAATTCTTGTAAAATGACAATCCATAAATTATATTTGCCCCCAATCACTCACCTACTGAGAATAAACTAAAATGGATTGATGGCTGCTAAGACGAAAGCTTTTTGAAGCAGAATATAATGTCTAAGCCGTTGGACAACATGGACAACCGCCAAAGCTAATTTCTGAATGGCAGAATAGCACAATTCAAGACCTACTAAGCCTTAGCTCAGATACTAGAATATGTGCTCACATAAGGCATCATCTTCCTGAACCAGAACCATACTGATAGTTGATTATGCTACTGTGAGATACAAAAGGAAGTCTCTGTTATAATCAGGTGGACTCAAAAAAGGAGCAGAGGTTAATTCTTTTTTCAAAGCATCGAAAGAGCGTTGTACGAAATCATCCCATAGAAATGGGACCCCTTTCTTAAGAAATCTCATAAATCCTTTCGTGATCTCGACATAATTGGCTATAAATCTCCTCAAGAAATTTGATTTTCCTTAGAGACTCTGAAGTTGACGTAGAGAGGACGGGGGAGGCAACTGAAGTATTGCCTCAACCTTGAAGGGATCTACAAAAATCCCCTTAGTCGACACGATGAATCCCAACAACCGACCAAATGTGACGAAAAAAACACACTTATTCGGATTCAGCCGGATTTTATAAAAACGACGTCGTTCAAAAATCAATCAAATATGTTTAGATTGATCTATTCTCTTTCGAGAACGAGCATCTAAATCATCCAAATAAGCTTCGATAATGTGCTTGGTATCATGAAAAGCATATGACATGGCCCGTTGAAAAGTAGCTCCAGCATTTTCGAGGCCAAAAGGCATCTTTTTATATGCAAATGTACCCCAGGGACAAATAAAAGTTGTCTTATGCTAATCTTTTGGACTGATAGTAATTTGATTATAACTAGAAAACATGTCCATAAATGAGAAAATTTAATTACCCGCACATTCATCAATAATCTAATCAATAAAGGGCGTGGGGTAATTGGCCTTAGGACAAGCCTTATTTAGGTCCCTAAATTCAATTCATATACAGATCGTTCCTTGCTTTTTGTCTACGGGGACTGGATTAGAGACCCACTCAGTTAAGGGAAAGAGGTATATGAAACTTGCCTTAAGCAACTTCTCCACTTCAAATTTGATAGCTGCTGCTTTTCTAGGGTTTACGGATTGAAGTTTCTGATGAATAGGTTTTGCATTTCTGTACGTCTTGATCTCCTGCTGGACTATAGATGGATCTATCCTAGGCATTTCCTCGTAAGATCAAGTGAACACATCTCGAAACTCTTTAAAGAGAATGACATAAGTTTGAATTTCTTTGGGGGAACAGTCAGTTCCAATGAAGACATTTTCAATGATGTTGGGATTCCTAGAGATGTTCACTGGAACAATTTGTTGAACAACAGACATGTTACCTTCGACAAAAAACTGTGTTGGAGCCAAAGGGTTTAAAACTGCATGAGCATCACTAGTAGATGAAGAACTGGACAAACTTGATTCAAATTTCCGCAAATGAGGGAGGAAATACGAACGATGATGTAAATCATTCCATGGTATTTCAACACCTGTCATTGCTTCTTCAGATGGCAAGACAATATCTAAGCAATCCATAGCAGAAGTCCAACCTAGAGTCCAGGCCGGAGCCACATCCCCATCCAGCTCCTTTGGTGAAAAAGAAGTAGGATTTAAGTCTGCATTATTAACAATAGACTGATAAAAAATTTCCGCTACAGACATAGGACATGCCATTCCAACTTCCTGCCCCTCATCGAATGTGGTGGTAGAAGAGGGTAAGGGCCAAGGATCTGAAAAATAATGAGTTCTGAAGAACTCTCTCTGAGAAGGTGCCTTGGAGGATGAAATATCATTAATTATAGCTGTAGGAGCAGGAAAATCAAAGGTACCCATTAAGGAAGAGTACATTCCAACTCCTAAATTCTCTATAGGCTACTTGGGATTGTTCACTAATGGAACAGTAGATTTAGAAGATGCATGGGAGTCACCCAAAGAATAATCCATCTGATCAACCTTTACAATTCTCCCTTCATGAGGAAAACAAAGGATGGGAAATAATGATGATACAATAACATCCATCTCATAAATCCAATTCCTACCTAAGAGGAGAATGTAATCCAGATTCGCATCAACTATCTCTACTTCAAAATTTACCACCTTACCCCCATCATAGACGGGAAAGGCTGGAATAATCCCATGTGGTCTATGAGAATGACCATCAAATGTTATCAATAGAGTAGGTGAAGTAACAGCTTGAGGCGATCCAATAGACTTCCAACATGATATGGACATTACACATGTGGAAGCTCCCTCGCCGACTACAGTTCGAAAGATATTGATCTTTCAAAATGTAGACTTAATTTCAAAAGCCATATGATGTGGGAGTCTCTTCTTAATGTTTTACATATCGAATGTAAGCACAAGAGAATTTTTTGGATCAATTGTTCCAATCGCAGTGAGCAATGCACTCCTTTGTGTTGGGCATGACTGAAGTACCTCTAATGCCGACATCGCACAAGGAATTTGAGCCAGATATTCTACAATCGAGTAGCTCTGGCTGCCTTAGCATTAGGGTTAATGGTCGAGCTTTTTGTGGAGCCTTTCAGCATCCGAGGTATAGACTCAACTATGGGCCTCTTGATATGGAGTGGCTCTGAAACATTGAGTGCAAACTTAGACTTAGATGATTTTGATTCACCATAATCATGTGACCGTGTGGCAACGTCAATATGTGAACTCATCATGTAAACATTTGATGTGTTTCCCCTTCCTGGTTGCCCACAGTGGGGGTATCGGTACTAGAGTTTGCACCAACAAGTAACTGCTTCCCTTGGGGAAAAGGGTTAGTTAGCAAAGCCTGGGAGCTAGAAGACCCCCGCTGAACTAATAAGTGCTGAGCATCTTGGATCTTAGGGCAAAGATGAGTCAAATGATCTCCACTGCACAAATTGCATGGAAACTTTACTTTCTTTTTAGACTCTTTTTTACCCCCTCCAGCATCATTGTCGGGTTTTTTGCGTTACCCTTCCCATCTTGATTCTTTTTCCTACCTTGTCCTTTCTTCTTCCCATCGGATTGTTGGTTTCCTTTGGGGTCAGAATTTTGGATGACATTTATAGATGAAGGTTGATAAGGCATAGGCACTAATGGTGATTCCTGCATAGAAGAAGCAGTTTGTAAAGACCACTGCTACAATTGATTTAGTAGGTTGGCCATGTTAGCATCAATCGATCCGAATAGCCCGTCAGCATGGGGAGCTGGCTTCGGCTTGGCTAAATCAACCTTGGACCTAGGAGCATCATGCAGAATTTTCTTAAGAACCCCAGATTGAGAATATAGAAGTTCTAACTGCTGGGCTCTAAAAATACCCTTATCTTCGGCGAACACACCAGAAAGCGATACGTCCTTAGAGATCTTGGGCTGTAAAGATTTAAGAAACCATTCAAGAAGGAATTCTTGTGGAATATCAGCTTTAATGAGCCTCTTCCTTCTCCTCCATTCCTGGATATGATCCGAAATGTGGGTTGCCTGGTCCTGGTAGAAATTAACCAATAGCTCAGTTCCAACATCATAACGGACATGCAACTGAAAATGGTTCAAAAATATTGTAGCCAAATCACCTAAAGAAGTGAAGGTACCCCTTGGGAGCTTAATGTACCACTTAGCCGCATTTCCAGTTAGGGTACATCGGAATAATCTCAACCTGAGTGAATCATTTATCAGGGAGTTTGATGAACACCATAAGTGGAAAGTGGTTATATGGTCACTCGAATCTTCACCGGTCTTCCCTTTGAATTTGGATATATCCGACGGAAGTTTGGTTAGAACCGAAGGCTAGTCCAAGTTATAACTGATCAGATCATTAGTTAATTTAGAAAGATCTGGCAAGTTTAATGTTGCCAGAAAAGGTAATCGTGGAGGACCCTGAGGATTCCACCTAGTTTGGGCGAATTCCCAACGTTCTGAAAAGAATACCCTGGATTTGTGAAGGCACCAGGTTGCCTGAAGTAATTCGTAGAAACACCTGAACCATAAGGAGATCCTTGTGGCCCAGAAAAAACTGGAGTTTGACCAACCCCTGCCGAAAAATTTCCATATCCAGTGAAATTTCCCCCTAGAGAGGTGTTGAATGGAGCAGAGAGCCCTTGATAAGGGTTCCATGCATGAGCATAGGGAGAAAAACTCTAGAATGAACTGACGAAAGAATACAACATATTCCCCTGTTGGTCATAAGAGAATTGATTCCCAGCTCCATGTCCACTAACTGCAGGGTTTGTCCATTGTTGGAAAGGATTATAACTTTGGCCCATGGAGGGAAAATGTACTAATCCTAAAGATGGGTTAGAATGTTGTATATGACCACTCTCAAAAGGGAAACCCTAAAAAGAAGCTAACCCACTTGCCATGGAAGTCATATATGTGGAGGCAGCTGATGGAAAGGTTAATGGAACCGAAGGAATTGCGCTGGTCGTCATTCCAAAGGGGATAAAACCAGTGCCAGAGGAAAAATCTTGGGTGCCCCCACTCAAAGATAGAATGGAGGTAGAGCCAAATATTGCAGTGCTAGGAGTAACGAAAGGTATGGAAATCATTTCTCCTCCTTGAACTAATACATGAGTTTGCATACTAGTAGCACTCATGATGGAATCCATGCTCCTAGCAATGGTCATCGAAGGAAAATATTGAAATAGACCTGGGCTCAAAGGCCTATTAGTCGGAATCCCAACGTATAATAAAATGTCTGGATGATTGGGAGGAAGAGTAGAATTAGGAGTCAAAAGTGACTCAGGAAGCTACTCAACCTTAATAACATCTTCCGATTGGAAGAGGACTCTACAAAGGACTAGAGTGTTCCTCTCCAACTTTCTACTTATAGCAAGTCTATTCTATGAGTCAATAACTTCAACCAGAGGATCAATCTTTGTTGCGTCTACTGCCACTGATTGGAAATCACCCAATAGAATTTCTCCTATGCCTTCAAGGAGAAGGCTCAACACTCGTAGGTGAAAGTGCACGAAGCCTCCTAGACCGACAAACTCGTCGATCAACCACTTTTAATTATTTTTAAGAGAAATTAATTAAAGACTCAAAAAAAATTATAAATCCAGGCCAACTAGAGCAAAGAGCACTCTCTAAAAAGTCCCTAAAGATATAGTCTGTCAAACTACTTCCAAGTATTTCCGCTTTGGGTGATGAGGACTGAACACCAAAATACAAGAAAGTGAAAATCAAGGACCTTCCGAAAATAGTCTAGAGTAATGACAACCTAGGCCTACTAGTGAAGGTAACTGAAATAGTTATGCTAACCTCCAGACAAAAGCCTTTGTCGGTGCACGCACCCAAGCTTCGCAAGGGTACCCTCCATAAGTACCTATGAATGTGATACAATGTCTGCCTCAGGTGCCATGGGATTCCCCTCTACAGCCACCTATGTGATCCCTAGGAATGACAACTATGGGCACCAGTTCGTATCAAAATCCGGGCGGAACAGTCTTGGGGTGGGATCCAACAAGTAGGAGAGGGGGTATCTCTCTTCCTCATCTTCACTCTCCTTCGTGCTTGACTCCCAATCATGGAGCTTTCCCAGTCTTTCTAACGACATTGGATTTCACTCATTATTCAACTTCTATGTTTGATAGTTTGAGTGGCCTTGGAGAGTTAACTCTCCACTCACCTATTCCAAGGCCCTAAAGAACTTAAACTTGTTGGTGTTGTTAATGACAAATTAAAAAGTTCTAGTTCTTTTTATTAAATTGCTTGATTTTAGAGGGTTGTTCTTTAAGTCAAAGGTATAACGAGAGTGAAACTTATGATGTTTTTGACGCAAAAGAAATCAATAGAAACTTAACTATATGCATGCAGTTATTTTCTTTCGATGAAAAGGGATTTCTACTTGGTTCTACGAAAAACTTATATAAGCAAAATACTCTTTTTCTTTTATTTTTTAGAAACACTCCACACACACTCAAAATCTAAAAAGACTAAGAATGCTTATGATGCAAACTAACCTAATGAAAATTTAAATGATGATGCAAGATCCTATGAATACTCATATGATAAGCAAATGTGCTTCTTTATAAGATCAATAAGCCAACTTGACAATAAAGAGGGCAAAATTTTAAAAACAAATTTCCCTCAAAACTAAGCAAAACAAATTGAAAAAGTTCAAAATTTCTCAAAAACACAAAAGAAACCAAAAAACCAAAAGCTTGGAAAGAAAAAGAAAGGCAAAAGCTATGTTTTTGTCTTTTTTCTTTTAAAAGCCCAAAGAAATTTTCGAGGTCACAAAAAGAACTACTAAATTTCAAAGATCAAGAAACAAGCACAAAGAGTCCTTAAACTTTGCAAGTTATAAAACTCATTAATAAATGAAACTTGAAATGAGAAAGGACTACAAACTTGCACAAACTAATTTGAATAGCAGTTAAAGACTTTAGCAAACCGACAAAATGTCAAGAAAGACTCTCAAGATTGCCAAAGAGACACTAAAAAATCATGAAAAACAAAACGATCAACCAAAAGGGAAAGAAAAGCAAAGCTATTTGAAATTTAGGTTATAAATGAAACTAAAACTAATTTCCTGTTCTAGAAAGCCAGAACATCCAAGAACTTTAGATAGAAGCCTTGAACCCAAGACAAACTGAAACCTTACTCAAAAAGCAATCCTAGGCCAACTAGTTTTTTCATTGAGAAGGAAATTCGAAATTGAAAACTTGCAAGAGAACAGAGTTCTACAGACATTGGTTGACCAAAAAATAACAGAAGTCACCAGGAAAAAGACCTAACTGGGCAAAAGATTTTGAAAAAACAATTCAAAATTATGTATACGCGACTATGTAAAGACACAGAGGCATGCACACGCGTTTCAAACACAGGAAACTCGCGTATACACGAGTCTATTTGAGGAAACAAGCGTGTATACGCGACTATATCCCAAGAAAAACACGTATAAAAAGCTCAATAAAAAAACAAGAAATCAAAGCCTGATCCAGAAGATCAGACTTGATGCTTGAGAAGCTAATAAGTCAGTGACACTGTAAAAACAAGAAAACAAGAAAACAAACCCTGATCAAGAACAAACAACCCAAACTAGGAAAAACAAGAATGTTTTCCCTAGTGGAGCCACCAATTCTGTTACGGGTGAAAACACCCTAGGGTCTTGGGTTGAAAACCCCAATAGAGCGGAGGACACACAACATAAATAAATGTGCAGACAAATAGTCTAAATGCTTAAACTACTGAAGTGGGAATAGGTGGTATTACCCGGAGGTCCTACGTTCGGGGTCGATCCCAGAGGGTCCAAACCCTCTGCTTCTTCCGGTGCCTTTAGAAATTGTAACTTATCCAAGAAAAGCATATACAATAATAGTAACAAAAATCATGTTCATGATATATGTGTTAGATCATGTAAGCAAATGAGCAATTGAGCATTAATATAAGATTTACATGAAAATCACAACATGGATCAATGCATAAACACAATAAATATCAGGAACATAATAACATTTCTTTATTGATGTAAGCTAAATGAAAGGTGGAAAACTACAACCTGAGTCTTCCTCCAGCTCCAAGCAGAACCGTCCTCCAGATCCGTCCTATCCCAGCCTCAACAATCT